>MU224413.1:2428811-2463053 GCA_018584345.1 Thuja plicata
AATGAGTCTCTCAACTCATTAATTCACCTTGTCCCCCCCCTCTCTCTCTCATTCTTCTATAAATAGAAGCCATTTTTGAGAGTAAAGAATCCTTCACCTTAGATTAAAAATACATTGTTATGCTATTGGATTAATCCTAGACTAATATTTCACTTCTTATTTCATGTTTTTACATTGTTATTATCCACATGCTTAGAGCTAGAATGCTTGTTTATAATCTTTTTGGCTTGTTTTTAACTAAAAATCCTTCATGCTAGGTTGTATTCATCACTAATTGTAGCATATTCTGAGGGCTAATATGTTACTGATCACACTCCTCTTAGTTAGAAGGCAATAGGTTGATATTAGTGGGTTTTGTATGCTTTATCTAACCTTTTGAGCTAATGAAATGACTTATTGAGTGTCTGTGTCTTTCTTAACAGGTTCCCAAATACACACGCACATGTCCTTGTAGTCTCATGTATCTCTTCTCTTTGATTGTCAGTTGCTTCTGTAATCACCTATGTCATACTTCTTTTGAAATGACCTGTCATTACTTCTGCCATCTTTTCTTATGTTAGGACATCTTGCAGCAAAGTTTCCAATCTCTTTACAATTAAAACAAACAAGTGGTAATTTACCTTTGTATTTACCTTTGTCTCTCTACATTCTTCTAGCCATAAGTGCTTCAATTTCATCAAGATCTTCTTCTCCAATTTCACTATCACTATCTTTTCTCATAGTGTGTTTATGACTTGATTTAATTAATATCAAAGAAGATTTGAATGCAGATTCTATGTTTGGTAAGACACTATTATCAAAGTTGTTCATCTCAAATGAAATCAATCTTCCAATAAAACTGTCTAGAGTAACATTGCTATTTGCTACTGCTCTCATTTCTTGTATGGTGGATACTCTAATAGCATAAGTAGGCAGTAAGGTTCTTAGAATTTTACTTACCACTGTATCCTCATCTAGTACACCTCCAACTCCTCGGATAGCATTGACTACCTCTTTGATTCTTGTGTCGTACTATGTGATGTTTTCACCTTCTTTCATTCTGATATCGTCAAACTTTCCTCTAAGGTTTTCTGCCTTGGCTCTCAAAACATTTATATCACCACCATGTACAAGCTTCAATTTGTCCCAAAACTTCTTTGCAGTTGTGCATGCTTTGACATCTTCAAATTCAGCATCGGAGAGTGAGGAAGAAAGCTCTATCATCATGTAGTTGTGTTCATGCTTCTCTCTCATTTGTTCAACTATGGTTGCTCCTGTGGGCAACACATATTCAGTATCTAAGTATTGAGTAACATCATTTCCAATACCTAATAAGTAGAGTCTTATTTTGCTTTGCAATGAAGCAAAGTTGTCTTTGTTCAACTTGGGCACATCTCGTATGCTCATCTTGTGATCTTTAGCTTAGGTCTTAAAACCTTTCTTCTAAGCACACAAGCTCTGATACCAATTGTTAGTAATAACTAAGAGGGGGGGTGAATCAGTGGCCTCAAAAATTAATCCTTAAATCAACCCTTCAAACTTAGTACCACAAATTATACCTCTAGTTATCTTCAGTCCTACAAGATGAATTCCTTGAAATACTTATAATAAATTTCTACTTGTCGGAATGCTTTGTAAAACATTCTTCTGTATGTTTACCGATAAGCAGTCTTCTATTTACCGAAACACAGTAAATAACTAGTGTATACTGATCAATCCAGAATAACTTATGTGAAATGAAAAATAATAAAGTAATGAAACATAAACACATAACACATGGATTTTTAACGTGGAAACCTTGTTAAGGGAAAAACCACTAGGACTGGTACCCCAAATTTTCACTCTTCTGAAGTGAGATTGGTTAAGAGCCAACCTTGTTAAAGGTTACAAACACACTGTTAGGTGTGACCTTGTTAAAGGATTTAAAAGATAGTTTATCACTTAGTATCTAGCATCTAATGCTACCATCTTTGATCAAACACTCACTTGGTCTGTCAATAGGTATCGGGCATATCCAATGCTACTTTGTATGATCAAAATTTTTGATACTCTTTGGGATGTATCTCAATTACAGAAGACTTTTAAGTCCTACTCGGTTAAGAGACTTGATGCTTCAATGGTTAAAATAAAATAGTAAAGTGATCTATTCACACATACAACTTGAATTGTAGATTTTCAGATCTATTGTAAGTACATTACCTCTTTGATCAATATAATCAATTCAATACCTTTGCTCCACACTGTTCTGCTCTATGATGTTGTTTCACTATTCGTTAGTGTCTGCAAAATCTAGCTCTTTCCTCAGCTTGTTGATCAGGTCTGAATGAAGACTTTCTTCTCCTTTAGAATCTCTTTAGCATCTATTCTCCTTTCACTTCTCTTCACCCCTCAATTTTTAATGAATTAGGTTTTCTTTTCATAGACATGATTCACTGTTTCTTGGCTTTCTTGATCTTGGCGTGGTCCACAATTCTTGCCAATTAGATTTAAAGAAAAACTCCATTTTTTTCTTGTAGAGATCTTCTTACCAACTGGACAAAGAAGCTTTAAATACTTTACTTATCTCCAGCTTTATCTTGTTAGCTCTTAATAGCTAAGCATTTTGTCATTTCTGAACTCTCTGTTCTGTCGGTCAATACTTCAGTTAGTTATCAGGGATAATTGACAGTTCCGTCGGTGTGACTTTAGTTGTCTTCAGGATCTTCGTTTGTTAGGGAACAATATAATTCTATCTGTTAGGTTACTTTGTGCTTTAATCATTGAGCAACACTGTGACTTTGCTCATCAGTAATACTGTGCATTTGATCGTCGGGTAACACTGTGACTTTTCTCTTTTACTATGTCCATCGGTGTGTACAATCACTTTGTGAATACTTGACTTATATGCATTACTGATAGAATAGCCTTTGATTCATCATTTCTTTGAAGTATTTAGCAATATTTCCATGACCATATAGATTATATCAAGTTGACATCAATGACAATACAATACATTAACTTATTTAATGCCTTGCATTATCATCAACTTAACATCTTCAAACATTCAATCAGTTATAGTTTATCATTAATACCTTTTTGACCACTGTTGTATCTTCAATTATTCCTCCTAAAGATCTGATGGCACTCACAATCTTCTTGATTCTTTCATTGTATCTTGTAATGTCTTCTCCTTCTTTCCTTTTCACCTGGTCAAATTGTCCTCTGAGACTTTCTGCTTTGGCTCGCTTTACATTTGCATCTCATCCTTGAATGTCTTGTAATTTCCTCCACATATCATAGGTTGTAGGGCATTCCTTGACTTCATCAAATTTTGAGTAGCTGAGTGAAGAAGCTATATTAATCATCATTATGTTATGAAGCTTCTGTTCCATCATCTGTTCCACAGTCATAGTCCCTGTTGGTTCCACATATTTGCTGTCCAAAAATTGCAAACCAACATCTCCAATAGTAGATAGATATAGTTTCATCAGCTCTTTTCGTGCAAAGAAGTTGTCTTTGTTTAGCTTTGGGATCTCCCTTCTGTAAGACATCTCTGGTCTTTAGCTTAGGCCTTGAAACCTTTTCTGAAAGCACTTGATGCTCTAATACCAATTGTTGGAAATGAGATAAGTAACTGAGACGGGAGGGGTGAATCAGTTACTCCAAAACAAATCCCTTGTCCCTTAGATGTCTTAAATAATATAACATTTTTATTGGGTTAATTAAGATATTCTTCTGTAACTCGAGTGTTAAAGTAATCTTTATGATATCCAATACAATTATTCTTTAGTGATTAAGTGCAGAAACATAAAGCATGAAACAAATAACATATACACAGGTGACATCAAGATTTAACATGGAAACCCAATATGGGAAAAACCACCAATGTAACTAGTTACTATTTTTCACTCTTCTGAAGTGAGCCCTGCTAGGAGCCAACCCTGTTAAAGGTTACAAAATACACTGTTAGGTGTGACCCTATTAGAGGATTTAAATCACCCTGTGAGGAGTGGCCTTGTTAGAGGTCTTCAATACTTCAACATAGAAATTCTACCTTGTGAGAGGATCTACAAAAAGAGTGTTAATTCTACTTTGTTAAGATATTTGAGATCACTACTACAATTGTTAGAAAGTAACAATGAATTGATCTGTATCTGTAAGAAACTGTCTTTGTTGATTCAGATCTTTGTTTAGATTATAACTGGATCCTTGTTGATCAAATATTCTATTGCAGATCCAAGTGTTTTATACTCAATCATAATCCCATTTGATTTTGCCTTCACTCTTCATATCACAGAATTCCACACTTTTGCTTTTCTTCAACTTTTTACACACTCACACACATTCAATCCAAAACTTGACCTTTCATATATATGATAAGACCTGTCAAGTTGGCTTGAATATAATTATAAATAAGTAATAAATCATAATTCATTTAGCCTCATATAACCAATTAATTATAGAATGTAAACCACTGTTAGTAGGCTGACACTGAATAATCAACTCAGTTAACACTGAGTTTCTTTAATGCCCAACCATGAGTTTCTTTAATGCCCAACCATGACTGAAATGCCCGAGTGACTTGGTCAACACTGAAAAACTCTTTCCATTCACCAACTGTGCTTGGTATGAATGTATATATTTGTGTAACATCAATGACAATACACAATTTAATATTTGTCTTCAACAACATATTCATGCTCGTATGCTCTAAAAGTTCGTACAATGTCCATACACTTCTGTCAATCTTGCTTGTACAAGTGATAACCAGTATGACCGAGACTCCTGATGAAACCAACTAAAACATATATTGATATTAATGAAAAAATGTGAATATAAACACCTATAATAGGAATAATTCTAACAATATCCCCCTTTGGCATTGATGGTAAGATATGTAAAAATTCATCAACCCAAAAGTATCCTTCTTAATATAATCTTCTCAATACCCTCTTCACAACTCCCCCTAAAACAATAGGGATTTATGATTTGTATCTCTCCCATTTTGACATAAATGGAAAAGGGTTCCATAAATATTATCCTTCTCTGACCATCCCACCTCTGTAAGGTGTATATTTTTCAAATCTGCATGCCTATAATAACTAGGTGCTAGATCACCCAAATGTGTTATGTTGTGTTCATGTGATCACTCCCCCTAAGGAGTGGATCCAGGCATCAAGTATAGTGAATGATATGGATTTGATAGCTACTGGAATAATGCATTTTTGCATTATTTAGTTCTCGCAAGGAGGGGTTCTCACCCCAAGCATACCTATAAGATACTCATGCATTTTTTGACAAAGGTTTTGTGAATATATCTGCTATTTGCTCCTTTGTACTGATGTACTCTAATTTTACTTCCTTTTTTGCAACCTTGTCTCTCAATAATTTATATTTGATTGAAATGTGTTTGGTATTTGAATGCATTACATGATTCTTTGGCATGTTCATTGTACTTGTATTCTCACAATGTATAACCACTTTCTCTTCAAAGGTTATCCCAATTTCCTTTAGCATCTGCTTCACCTAAATAATCTGTGTACAATTTATAGCAGCAACAACATACTTTGATTCAACAATAGACTGAGCTATACAATCCTACTTCTTACTTAACCATGAAAAAAACCTCTTTCCAAGGAAAAATGCACCACCACTTGTGCTCTTTTTGTCATCAAAACTTCCTGCCCAATCAACATCATTATAAGCATGCAAAGTAAAATTATCAGACTTTTCATACTATTAACCATAATCCAGTGTTCCTTTTAGATATTTGAATATCCTCTTAATTGTATAAATATGGGTCTCTTTAGGATCTTCTTGGAACCTCGCAACAATTCTAACTGCATTAGCAATGTATGGTCTAGTGTGAGTTAGATATTATAATCCTCCAATCACGAATCTGTACTTGTCTGAAAAACACTCAGAGATTCATCAGTATTAGTAATCTTGCAACCAATAATCATAGGTGTTCCAATAGGTTTACTATCTTCCATTCTAAACTTTTTCAACAATTCCTTAAGATATTTGGTTTGAAAGATGAAAATACGATGTTTGTTTTGAGTAATTTGCAAACCGCAAAACAACTTCATTTCATCAATCATAGAAATTTCAAAGTCTCTTTTAATATCCTCAAAAAAATTCTTACTCATTTCATCATTGCCTCCAAAAATAATGTCATCTACAAAGACTTCAATAATAAATATTCCATCTTCACTAGTTCTCAGATACAAATTACTGTCTGCACTACCTTTTATGAAACCAAGATGTAGTAAATTCCTATCTAAGAAATCATACCATACTCCAGATACTTGTTTTAGTCCGTAAAATTCCTTTTTCAACTTACAAACCATGTCTTCATCATCTATCAAGGGAAATCCATAAGGCTTCTCAATGTACACTTCTTCCTCTATATCTCCATTCAAAAATACATATTTCACATCCATCTAATATACCTTAAAGTCCTTGTATGTTTCATAAGAAAGGAACAATCTTACTACTTCAAGTCTTGTAATAGGAGTGAATGTTTATTCAAAGTCTATGCCTTCTTGTTGTGAGTAGCCTTTACAAACAAGTCTATTCTTATTCCTTACAACCATACCTTCTTCATTCATTTTATTTATGAAAACCCATTTAGTTCCTATAACATTATTGTCCTTGGGTCTAGGAACCAATTCCCAAGTGTTATTTTCTCAATCTAGTCCAATTCTTCTTGCATAGCCTTAGTCTAAGATTCATCTTTACATGCCTCATCAGTATTTTTTGGTTCTACTTGTGAAATCAAACAAGTCTCATTTCTTAGTCTGTATCTTGTCATCATACATTTATTTGTATCACCAATTATTTAATTCTTAGGATGATTTTTCTTAACATACCTTGGTGTCTTTGGAGTTTTAGTAGAATCATTCAAGCATACCTCAATTTCATTGTCAACCTCAAGGTTTTCCTCTTGACTTGTAGTGATCTCCCCGTTCTCTCGAATCTGATTACATTCATACATTCTTTCCTAAATCTAAACTCTCTCATCGATTCTTACATTAGAGAACTTTCAACTATCTTCCTCAATCTTAGATTGAAACACTTACAAGCCTTAAATTTAGTGGAATAACCAAGGATAATATCTTCATCACTTCTAGCATAAAATTTTCCCATCTCATCATCCCTTTTGATATAACATTTTCTACCAAATATTCCAAAGTATTTTACAGTAGGAGCATGATTAAACCAAAGTTCATATGGTGTCTTATTGGTACCTTCTCTGATCCAAATTATATTTAAAGTGTAGACTACATTACCAACAACTTCTCTCTAATGTGCATGTGACACATTCCCTTCAAGCAACATAGTCCTAGCAGCATCTCGTATAGTTCTGTTTCTTCGCTCTGTAATACCATTCTGTTGTGGTGTCCTAGGAGTTTATGTTTGTCTATATCTTCCATGCTCTTTGAAATAGGTATTAAACATATCTGATGTAAACTCTCCACTTCTATCTGATCTTAAACATTTTATCTTCAAACTTGAATCCTTCTCAACTTTTGCTTTGAAAATCTTAAACTTATCAAAATATTTAGACTTCTCTTTAAGAAATGCAATCCATGTCATACTAGAATAGTCATAAAAAAGAGTATAAAGTACCTTTCACCATAGTAAGATCTTGTTCTTGTAGGACCACAGAGATTTGTATGTACCAGATTCAACTTCCCTTTTGTTGAGTAATATTTTCTTTGAAAACTACTTCTAGTTTGTTTTCCTATCACACACTCTCTTCACATGGTGTTTGAAGGCTTCACAATTTTTGGTAAATCTTTGATTGTATTTGTAACACTTGGTTTCACAATGTTATCAAAATTTATATGACAGAACCTCCTATGCCATAACCAACTATCATCAACCTTCACAACAAAACACATAGTCTTTGTAGTATTCAACTCAAACACATTATCTCTTGACTTTGTACCTAATGCGATCAAATCTCCTGTCTGACTTTTGATAGTACATTTCCCATCATTAAACTTCAAATGATAACCCTTGTCTACAAGTTGTCCAACACTCAAATTGTTTTTCTTAAGTCCATCAACAAGCAATACATCATCAGTATTAGTTTTACCATCAAGAGAAATTTATCCTACTCCAATGATGAATTTAGGAGTGTTATCACCAGTCATATAGTGTGAACAACCACTATCTATGATCCATTCTGATTTCTTTTCAACATATGAAACTAAGGCTCTTTCTTCATGAATATGCTAATCATCTATAATAGCAATAAATCCAATTTCATCATAATCTGCAACATCATCATTAGAGACACCTTCACTAGCATAGTAGCATTCCTCATCCTTAGAATAATTTGGTCTATGAAACTTAGGTTTATTCTTAGGAACCCTTGTAGGAAATCTAGATGCAAAATTACCAATATTATTACATGAAAAACACTTTAGGGGAAACTTTCCTTCAAATTTACCCTTACCTCTATTTTCTATTCTTGCATTAAAAGCCAGAAGTTCATCTAGTTTTCTTTCCTCTTCCTCTATCTTTTCCCAATCATCATCATATTCACCAAGATCTTCATACTTGTTACCTCTGTTGGTTCTCGCAAGAATTGACAAGGTCTTTTTGTCACTGTGCACAGTGGCCTTGAGTGCAGATTCCACCTTAGGCAATGTATCTCCCATCTATGCGACCTCAAAGGTAGTCAACTTAGCAATTAATACCTCTTTGTTGAAGTCTCTTCTACCGCTTTCACTTTAGTTTTGTAGACAAGTGTCAAAGATTTGAGAATATTTGTGATCACTTCTTCTTCAGTATATGTGCCTCCTGAGTTTCCAATGCTTGTAACAACCTCTATAACCCTCTGTACATATACTCTGACATTTTCATCATCTCGCATTCTCAAATCTCCATTTTAGTCTTCCAATTCTGCAACTTCATCTTCTTAGTAAACGTAGCTCCTTCATATAGCGCCTCTAGTATTGTCCAAATTTTGTGTGCAAAATCCAAGTCTTTAACCTCTGTGAGTTCACCCTCAGAGAGCGCATTGATCAATGTTTCTCTTGCAACCATATTACAACTAAATAAGTTATTTTTGTCTTCGTTAGATTTTTCTAATTCATCTTCAGGCTTGATCTTCTCATATTTCTATGTAATCATACAATAATCAATCCCTAAGAAGAGTAGGTGAGTTCTCATCTTTTTCTTCCAACTGTCAAAATTTTCAAGATCAAATTTTCGACTCTCCTTTCTATAGAATGCCATCTTCAGGATCACCTCAATCTATTGAGATTTCTCTCAAAGGACCACAAGCTCTAATACCAATCGTTAGCAATAATAGTCTACCAACACAAATGAGAGGGCAGGTGAATCAGTTGTGTGCCAAATAATTAAAATTTAAACTTTATAAACAAATTACTCAATGAAAATATGAACACATCAAAAGAAACACCATAACACAAGCAATTGTTGTTGAGGAAACCCTGTTAAGGGAAAAACCCCAGTGGGAATTAGCACCCACAAATAATCCATTGAAATTATTGTATCCCTGTTAGGATATTTAACCCTATTAGGAGCTAATTATTACATACAACACACTGTCCCTATTAAAGGACAAACCCTATTTGGAGTCAAGAGAAATAAGAGGCCCACTGCTCAAATGAGAAGGTTAAATCCACCTCATGGACTCACTGTCTAAAATACAGATATAAAAGTATACAATAACTAGTGAATTGACTAATAGAAACATACTTTGTCTAAAAATTTCCAATGAAATTCATCACAATCACTATCTCTTCTCTACATCCAGTAGACTTCTCAAATACAAGCTCACAACTTCCTCTTCACATGTCCACACTACCTCATCAAGAAACAACTCTCCTTTATACAAGTTTATAATAAGAAATTAGGTTGGTCATTTAGGACTTCCCCAATGCATAAATAACTACATAGACCCTTTCTAAGATACACACGATACCTTTAAAAAGTAAACACCAAATAAAAATCATCAATTATACTCCAAGATGTGTAATTCATGCTATCCATCCTCTAGATACATTACATCATTGTAGTCAGCCACAAATAGATCTTTGCAAGATCACACACCTCTATTGACGTCATCAAGAACTCAAAGACCCTAGAATCACAAATAACATTCTTCAATATGTTTTCTACTACGCCTCATGCTTGCATATCATAACTCAGTCTCGCATCCAAGTTATCTCTAAAAATCAGATACCAACTCTGTCATACTCCTCTGTCACTTCTTTGTAACCAGTCTTCATAAAAACAACTATAATTTATTCCAAAAGTAATATCAAGGCAAGAGACCTATGATATTTAATATCTCTACTCATCCCCATATACATCTTTGTGCTCTCATGATCTAAAAGTTCGTACAATGTCTGTACACTTCTGTCAGTATGGCTTGTAGTAGTGATAACTAGTTTGTCTAAGACTCCTGATGAAACCAATTGAAACATATGTTGACATTAATAATAAAACATGAATTTCAACACCTTTAACAAGAAAAATTCCAATAGTTCTTGGATTGTTTATCATTTCTACATCTTGGCATTAAGATCTTTATGATTTCAATCCCGACCTATATTAATTTGTATTTTCTTATTCTTGGAAAATGTAACTGATCTGGCCGACTTATGAGTTGCGAATATCTATATATCTAGGCTCTTGATCTTTGTTCAGGAGAAGTTCTCAGTAGATAACCTTGGATGGTTAGCATTAGGGCTTAGGTATAGATTTTTACTGTAATCAAGCAGGTATGTCAAAATTTTGTAATATGTATGTTGCAGACAAATGTGATGTAAATACTTGACTCTTTGATAATGTGAAGATCTGTTATAACATGTTGATTTTCTATTCTTGTTTATGAGTTAGAAAGGTTGATGTTCTTGTGTTAGAAAATTGAGTTCCTAAGCTTGTGAAGTCCTATTTGAATATGTTGTGAGGTGGTAGAGTGTGGATATGACTTGCAATTATAAAGGACATGTGCAAGGGAATCGTTGAGGAGATTATTGCTAGTTGAGAACTTGTTTGGACTGTTGAAGGCATACCAAGGGTGAACATATCACCAAGTTGGAGGAAGACTGCAAGTGTGTCTGATAGATCATTGAGTGAGAGGAAATTAGCACCTTGTAATTAGATCACCGAAGCTAAGGCAATTGCACCTAAGGTTTGGAAAGATGTCACCTAGAAGGATGAACCCAAGATGGCTAGAACAAATGATGGAGGCCTTTAGAAATGAGATGAGGACTGAGATAAAAAAAGATGTGTTGATTGGATCCTAAGACTGAAGAGGAATATGAGGAATTTTTTTAAGGTCTTGAGACTGTATATGCTAAGATCCTTGCAAATGAAGAAATATTGTTGAGGGATATGGCACAAGTAAGTAAAAGTCATAGGATGAATGTTTTTGCTTTCACCAGTTCTTTGCATCCTAAGGATTTGATAAATTGGATTGGTGAACTAGAAGATTACTTTGAGATTGAAGATATAAGAGATCCATAGAGGGTTAGGTTATCATAGAATAAGTTGAAGGGTCATGCTGCCTTATGGTGGAAAAAAATGCAGAAAGATAGGGAAGAACATGATGAAATGAAAATCACCAAATGGAGGGTGATTGTTGCTAGATTAAAGGCTAAATTTATTCTTGAGGATTATGAGTTAGAATTTTTCAATAAATTGCAGAACCTAAAGTAGGACATGAGTGTGAAGGAATACACTGAAGAATTCTATAAGAGGACTATTAGATCTAGACACTAAGAGGTATCTAAGGAGAAGGTGGCTAGGTATATTAATGGTTGGAGATTTAATATTGAAGATGAGTTGAGTATGTTGAGGATTTCTACAGGGGAGGATGCTTATAGTTATACATTGAGGGTAGAAGATAAGTTGAAAAAGAAGGCACGATAAATTTATAGTGAAGGAGAAGCAAGCGAGTGGAAATGGAAAATAGAAGAAAACCATTGAGGTAGAACCTGATCATAAGAAACTTAGGAAAGGGAATGATAGTAAGGAATTGAAAGGTACATGTTTCAAATATGGTGGCATAAGACATAGATCTTTTCAATGTTCTAAAGGATCTAATAAGAAATTGGGTAGATAAAATCTTGTGGCACATGAGGAGCATTCTATTGATAAACTTGTGGAAGGTATGGCAGAACCTAAGATGTGAGATTCTCTTATCCTTAGGAGAGTCATGTTGAGTAGGAAATAACCTAAGCCTTTACAAAGGAGGAATTTGTTTAGGACTCTTTGTAAATCAAGAGGTAAATTTTATAGAGTTGGCATGGATGGTTGTCATATTAAGAATTTGGTATCAGAGGGAACAGTGCAGAAGCTCTGCTTGAAGAGGCTTAAAAATCCTTGTTCTTATGGGATAAGTTGGTTTTTAGATGAGAATATGGTGGAGGTGAAGGAGCAGTGTTTGGTCAACTTTAGCATTGGACCTTATAGTGATGAGGTGTTATGTGATGTGGTATCGATGAATACTTGTCATGTTTTATTGGGAATACCTTGGGAATTTGATAGGGGAGCTATTCATGATTGCAGAAGAAATTTGGTCATAATAGATAAGGGTGGATTTTTTTTTACTTTGGTTCCCTTGAAGGAGGTAGAATGGAGAAGTGAAAGGAATCTGAGCATGGTAAAGAGTTAGTTTTTAGAGAAGAAAAATATAGAGGTTGGTAATGATCAGAAGAAGGATCTTGAAGGTATACCCAAGAACAAGTTGGTATCATACTAGGAGAAAAAGAAGACCTTGGTTGCTGATCAGATGAAGGCTTGTAGAAGAAGTAATTTAGTTGTGCAAAGAAAAGGAGTTGGTGGTAATAAATCTTGTACAGATGTGAGATTTGAAAGAGTAAGTGCATAGACGAATAAGTGGATGAATCTGATAGAAGATGGAGAAGAAGTGCAAAGGTAGAGAGTTGCAGACAAGGAGGATATTTGGATGAAGAATGAGCAGGGGATTTATGTCCCGCATCCTATCAAATGTTCATAAGTTTCTCTTATGGAATATTTTCTACTCACTAGGAGTGTCTGATGCAGGAGCATCCTTGGGTTGTTGGCAATCTTGCATCACCCAAAAATATTTCCCTTTTAGTTTATTCTTAGTTTTGTTTTAGTTAGTAGTTATGTGTTTCCTATTGTGTTCGTTGGTTTTGGATCATTAGCTACTGCGAACCTGAGGGTTTGCTTTTGAAATAATGTCTTACCTATGTCTAGGTGCACACCTCATTTGGATACATCATTGTGGAGATATTAAGGATTCATGGTTAGTTTTATATGTTCTTCATTTTCTAATGTTCAGTTGAGGTTTTCTAACCTTGTGAAGTATTTCCCAATTGATGAAGCTTGGTGACTCATATCTTGATGTTCTTGGATCTATGGTTGATGTCTCTCTTGGATTGAATGTAATTTATACATCTTTGCATTAAGATTTTTATGATTTGGGTCCTGACCTATATTGTTGTATTACATTTTCTTATTCTTGGAAAATGTAACTGATCTAGCTGACTTATGAATTGTGAAGGCTCTATATATTGAGGCTCTTGATCTTTGTTTGGGGGGAGTTCTCAAGAGATAACCTTGGATGGTTAACATTAGGGTTTAGGTATAGATTTATATTGTAATTAGGCAGGTATGTCAAAAGTCTATAATCTGCATGTTTTAGGCTAATGTGATATAAATACTCTATTCTTTGATATTGTGAAGATTTGTTATAGCATGTTGATTTTCTATTCTTGTTTTTGAGGAGGTTGTTTCCGCTATTTTGACTCTTGCTGCATGGTTGGACCATCTCTATTGGGGAAAATCTGGCCATGACTACATCATGAACAATGTGGTGAAATAATTAGCTTCTCTACAAGATGTAAGGCTTGGTAGGAAAATGAGGATTCAAAAGTTACATCTTGAAGGCAATTTGTTAATAATAGTAGGAGAAATAATGGAGGGTTCAATGCCAACATGACATTTGAAGAAATACATTAATATTATTCAAGAAAAATTGTATTTTTTTGAAGATTTTAAAATCACACATACAAAACAAGAAGGCAATGATGTGGTAGACACATTGTCAAAATGGGATTTAAGGCTGGCAATTAATGAAGTACAAGGGGAATAATTTTGTGATCTTAATCTAGTTGATGATAATTATGATGAGGTGTGGTGAAAAGGATGATTGATTGGGAAAATGTCTGATGGGATGGTAGGAGTGTGTGAGGAGTCTTTAAGAAGGAATACTAGCAAAGAAGGTCTAGTGTAGTTTTGATTGGTGTCTTGAACAAAGCAGTCGTGACACAATAACGAACACATGAAGGCTAATTTCACTCTCTTACAACATGATAAAAACAATATTTTTTTGGTGAAGTAAAGAGTATGCACCTCAAGTGATTTTTGAAATGCAAATGCAAGAGGGTGGTGAAGGCAGTTTTGGAGGTTTTAGGGGAGGAATTTGTCACTAGCAAACATCGATATCACATCAATATGGATATTGTGAGTATGATTCTCACTTTGGGTATGGAATTGACAAAAGATGAATTGATAGTCAAATGGCTGATGAGAAATTTAGTAAAGGATGATATGTTCTTGGGGCTGGAATCCATTTTAAAATGAGTGGTACTTGGTGTAGAGTTCAACATTTTGGAGACCATTGAGGACCTAGAGGAGGCACAAAGGCATGACATTATGCATTTTGTTCATTAACCAAGACGGGAGAATAGATATGCCTACAAAAATAAAATGTTGGGGGCATGAGAAAATTTGAAATGCGCGTTAAGGGAAGAGGATGAAATAATTATCAGGGCCCTCACTGCGAAAGCACAGAGGTAGGAGTTAAGAAGGGGTCATGGTTGTAGGGCAAGGCACAAACGTCAAAGGAGGAATAAGGGCACTTAGGGGTAGGGTTAATTGTTCATGGTGGAGTTTTTTTGTGTCCAATGGATTTTTGTTTATTTTTTTAATGGTATGAATGCCCTATTCAGGGAGTACATAATTGTAATGGTAGTTTTGTGGAGGTGTTTCTGTAAGAGGATATAGTCTGTAAAGATGGTATACTATGTAAAGTCAGTTTTTTTGGTCAAACATGTAATGGTGGCTTGTGAAGGGGGGTGATTGTCAATTTTGTAAAGGAATTTTTGAAGTGTAAGACAAATAGCATAAGACTGTAAGGGTGGTAGGGGGTTGATGGGTGACTATAATAGTGGTTTTCTAGTAGGCTGGTTAGGGTTTCTGGTTTACTGTGGTTTCAAAAAACTTTATTTTAAAAGATGTACAGAGGTAGGATCTGAGAAGAGGTCATGCTCGCAGGGAAAGGCAAGTATGTGGAAGGAGGAATGTGGGTGCTTAGGGGTTGGATTAATCGTTCATGGTGGTTTTTTTTTTTTTGTGTTCAATGACTTTTTCTTTTTTTGTTGAATGGTCTGAATGCCCCTATTCAGGGAGTACATAGTTGTAAAGTTGGTTTTGTGCAGGTGTTTGTATAAGCATATATAGTCTATAAAGATGATATACTTTGTAAAGTCAATTTTTTTGGTCAAACATGTAATGGTGGTCTATGAAGTGGGGTGATTGTCAATTTTGTGAAGATTTTTTTTGAAGTGTAAGCCGAATGGCATAAGAATGTAAGGGTGGTAGGGAGTTGATGAATGATTGCAATAGTGGTTTTCTGGTAGGTGGGTTATAGTTTCTAGTATACCGTGGTTTCAAAAACTTTATTTTAAAAGATGTACTTACTTTATTACTATTAATAAAATATACAAAATTTATTGATAAAAAAAATAGTGATGGGTTCGCTATTTTGCGGTCTCTCTGTTCATCTTTTGTGAAATAGACAAACGCAAATGTGTTAAGGTGTTATGACATTTTAAGTCTAGAAAATCTTCAATAACATCATTCCTTGGGACTTATTCATGGAAATTTACTACCAACTTATATTGAACATTTTGGTATGATATTTGACTTTATGTTAGTTGAAATTACTAAAGAAAACTTTGGTAGCTTCATCCTTTGTGAAGATTAAATATAAAATCTTGGTGATGACTTGTGAAGGGGTACAGAGGGAATGCATACTTTAGAAAAACTTTTTTTTAAAATTTTTTTAGTTTCCAACAACTGTTTTGGGATCAAATCATATAAATATCATGATGACCTATGGAAAAAGTTTTAATATAAGTTTTTGACGTAGAATCCCAAGTCTAGTTGTTACTGATGAACTATAACTGATTGAATATTTGAAGATGTTAAGTTGATGATCATGCAAGGCATTAAATCAGTTAATGTATTGTATTTTCATTGATGTCAACTTGATATAATCTGTATGGTCATGGACATACTGCCAAAGACTTCAAAGAAGTGATGAATCAAAGGCTATGCTTTCAGTAATGCATATAAGTCAAGTATTCACAAAGTGACTACATAACCCGATGGAGTGCACACTAACAGACAGAGTAAAAGAGAAAATTCATAGTGTTATCTGATGAGCAAATACACAGCATTACCGATGAGTAAATTCATAGTGTTGCCAGATGAGCAAAGCACTGTGTAACCCGACGAACATAATTACATTGTTGCCTGACAGAAAAGACAAGGATGGAGATCCTGATGACAACTAAAGTCACACCAACGAAATAGTCAGTTATCACTGATGACTAACCGAAGTGTTGACCGACATAACAGGGAGTTCAGAAATGACAAAATGCTTAGCTCTTAAGAGCTATAAATAGACTTAACTGATACTTATCATTATTTTAATCGACCAGATAAAGCTGAGGATAAGTAATGGATTTAAAGCTGCTTTGTCTAGTTGGAAAGAAGATCTCTTTGAGATAAAATTGGGGTTTGCTTCAAATCTAATCAGAGATAATTGTGGATCACGCCAAGAATCAAGAAAGCCAAGAAATAGTGAATTATGTCTATAAAGAGACAAACGCAATTCTTTACGAATTGTGTGGGGTGAAGAGAAAAGAGGAAATATGCTAAAGAGATTCTGAATGAGAAGAAAGTCTTCATTCAGACCTGATCAACAAGATGAGGAAAGAGATAAATTTTGCAGACACCGACGAACAGTGAGACAACATCACAGAGTAGAACAGTGTGGAGTAAAGGTATTGAATTGATTATATTGATCAGAGAGGTAATGCACTTACAATAGATCATTAATGTTTCAATTTAACCATTGAAGCATCAAATCTCTTAACTGAGTAGGACTTAAAATTCTTTTGTAATTGAGATACATCCCAAGGAGTATCAAAAATTTTGATCATAGAAAGTAGCATTAGATATATCTGATACCTATTGACAGGCCAAGTGAGTGTTTGATCAAGGATGGTAGCATTGTATGCCAGATACTAGGTGACAAACTATCTTTTAAATCCTCTAACAAGGTCACACCTAATAGTGTGTTTGTAACCTTTAACAGGGTTGGCTCTTAATCGAGCTCACTTCAGAAAAGTGAAAATTTGGGGTACCGGTCCCAGTGGTTTTTCCCCTAACAAGGTTTCCACATTAAAAATCCATGTGTTATGTGTTTATGTTTCATTACTTTACTGTTTTACATTTCACATATGCAATTTTGGATTGATCGGTATACTCTAGCTATTTACTGTGTTTTGGTAAATGAAAGACTGCTTATCAGTAAACATACAAAAGAAGGTTTTACAAAGCATTCTGACAAGTAGTAATAGGTTATAAGTATTCCAAGGCATTCATCTTGTAGAAATAAGTATAACCAGAGGCTTAAAAGTGGTAATAAGTTTTAAGGGTTGATTTAAGGATTAACTTTTGAAGCCACTAATTCACACCCCCCCCCCCCCCCCCTCTCTTAGTTATTACTAACAATTGGTATTAGAGCTTGTGTGCTTAGAGAGGAAGGTTTCAAGACCTAAGCTAAAGATCACAAGATGAATAGACAATATGTGCCCAAGTTGAACAAAGATAATTTTGCTTCATGGCATAGCAGAATAAGACTCCACTTATTAGGTATTGGAAATGATGTTACTCAATACTTAGATACTGAATATGTGTTGCCCACAGGAGCACCAAAAGTTGAAAAAATGAGAGAGAAGCATGAGCACAACTGCATGATGATAGAGCTTGCTTCCTCACTCTCCAATGTTGAATTTGAAGATGTCAAAACTTGCAAGACTACAAAGCAGATGTGGGACAAATTGATGCTTGTGCATGGTGGTGATATAAATGTTTTGAGAGCCAAGGCAGAAATCCTTAGAGGAAAGTTTGACGATCTTAGAATGAAAGGAGGTGAAAAAATCACACAATACAACACAAGAATCAAAGAGGTAGTTAATGCTATCCGAGGAGTTGGAGGTGTACTAGATGAGGATACAGTGGTAAGTAAAATTATAAGAAGCTTACTACCTACTTATGCTATTAGACTAGCTTCCATACAAGAAATGAGAGCGGTAGCAAATAGAAATGTTACTCTAGACAGTTTTATTGGAAGACTGATTTCATTTGAGATGAACAAATTTGATAATAGTGTCTTACCAAACATAGAGTCTGCATTCAAATATTCTTTGAGAATAAGTAAATCAAGTCATAAACACACTATGAGAAAAGATAGTGATAGTGAAAGTGAAGAAGAAGATCTTGATGAAATTGAAGCACTTATGGCTAGAAGAATGCAAAGAGGAAAAGGTAAATACAAAGGTAAATTACAACTTAATTGTTTTAATTGTAAAGAGATTGGACACTTTGTTGCAAGATGTCCTACCAGAAGAAAAGATGACAGAAGTAATGATAGGTCATTTGAAAAGAAGTATGATAGAGGTGATTACAGAAGCAAGTGACAATCAAAAAGAAGAGATACCTGAGACTACAAGGACTAAGGAAAGAATGCTAGTTACCTAGCTAAATGCAAAGATGATGATACTGACAGTGAATCTGATGAAGACATCGAGATGGTGTTTGTGGCATTAAAAGATGATTCAGATGATGATGAAGAAAGGTGTGTAGAAACTGCACTCATATCTAAAGTTGGTAAAAATGATGTCTAGATCATAGATAGTGGCTGCACTCACCATATGACCGGTGACAAACAAAATTTTGAGACTTTTGAATACTATAATGGTGGTTCAATAAGAATGGGTAATGATACACCTTGTCCAGTTGAAGGTAGAGGAACTATAATGTTGAATAACCTGATAAAATGTGAAAATGCTTATTGGGTGCAAGGATTGAATTATAAACTATTGAGTGTTTCTCAGTTGAATAATTTAGGTCACAAAATAGCATTTGAAAATAAGAAGGCAAAGATCTCCAATGAATCAGGAAATCTGATTGGTACCGGTGAGCAGACAAAAGGTAACTTATTCTATTTGAATGATACTGACACCACTTGCTTAATGGCTAGAAACAAAGACATATGGTTGTGGCATAAAAGATTGTGTCATGTGAACTTTGACAACATGATAAAGATAAGAAAAAAGAGAAATGTAAGAGGCCTACCAACGATGACCAAGCCCGACAATATCATGTGTAAGAATTGTCAAAAAGGTAAGATAACAAGGTCTAGTTTCAAAAGAAAAACCCATACATCTGATGACATTCTATAATTAGTTCATACTAACCTATGTGGACCTATGAGGAAAAGATTTATTATGGTGATAGATATTTTATTCTCTTTGTTGATGACTACTCTAGGATGATGACAGTAATATTTCTAAAAGATAAATCAGAAGCATTTAAGATGTTTAAATGGTACAAGGCAATGGTAGAGAAACAAAGTGGTAAGGAATTAAAATGCTTAAGATCAAATATAGGAGGGGAATTTATTTTAGATGAATTCACTAACTTTTGTAATGAGCATGGAATCAAAAGATAGGTCTCTACACCGAGAACACCACAGCAAAATGGAATTGCTAAAAGAAGGAACAAATCTATAGTTGATTGTGCAAGGACATTGATGATAGAGAAAGGCATCACCCAAATATTATGGAGGGAAGTTGTCAGTACTATTGTTTACACATTAAACATAGTACAATTGAAGAAAGACACCAAGAAGACACCTTATGAGCTATGGTATGGATACACACCCAATGTAAGTTACTCCAAAAATTTTAGTAGTCAATGTTATATCTTAAAAGATGATAGAAACGAAAAAATTGACTCCAAGGGTGATTAAGGAATATTTCTAGGGTTTCCACCAAGAGCAAGACTTATAAATGTCTCAATAAAGCCTCTAACAAAATTGTTGAAAGTGCAAATGTAAAGATAGATAAATTTTTAGAGAAGAATGAAAAGGAAAGCACCAAAGAACCAGAGGACTACAGTAGGTTTGTATACAATGAAGAACCTAACACTCTACCCAACCAACAATGTAGATCTCCCAAGCAACAGATCATTGCACCCGAGCATCAGGCTGCAAATACCGATGATCAAGATATTGGTCAAGATGATGTACAAAGTGATAAAGAACAAAATGAAGGACAAAATGATGATCAAGCTGATAGACAAAGAGTTGAACCTATACTTGCCAGATATGTCAGAAGGAACCATCCACATAACTAGATAATTGGAGATAAGAAGGATGGTATGAGAACCAGAAGTAATTCTCTAAATACAAGATGTCTTATTTGTGATTATGAGCCAAAATCTGTCAATGCTGCACTTGATAATAATGAATGGATTGGTGGTATGAATGAGGAGATTGAGAAGATTGAGAAAAACAAGACATGGACACTTGTACCGAGACCAAATGATAAGAATTTCATCAGTACAAAAAGGATATTCAGGAATAAAATGAATGAGAATGGACAAGTCACTAGAAATAAATCAAGACTAGTATGTATAGGTTATGCACAAGAAGAAGGGATTAACCATGGAGAGACCTTTGCACCCATTGCTAGGCTAGAAGGAGTAAGAATATTACTTTCTTATGCTGCATGTAAAGGATTCAAGGTATATCAAATGGATTTTAAGTCTGCATTCCTAAATGGAATGCTTGAAGAAGAGGTATACATTGAACAACCAGAAGGGTTTGTTGATCCAGACAAGAGAGACATGGTATGTAGACTACACAAAGCCTTGTATGGATTGAAACAAGTACCCTGAGCCTGGTATAAAAGACTTCACTTCTATCTTATAAGTATTGGATTTGTAAGGACTAGTGAAAACAGTAATCTTTATTTGAAGGAAGATATTGATGCTAACATTTTGATTGCTAAGATATTTGTTGATGACATCATATTTGGAGCCAATTATATGCTATGAAAATCATTTGCACATGAAATGAGCAAAGAATTTGAGATGTCTATGTTTGGAGAGATCAAGTTCTTTCTTGGTCTACAGATCATGCAACAAGATGAAGGTAGTTTCATTACACAATCCAAATACATCAAAGAAGTACTGAAAATATTCAAGATGGAAGAGTCCAAACCAGTTGGAATACCGATGGAAACTGGATGTAAGCTAACAAAGGAGGACAAGTTATCAGAGGTAAATCATACTTTGTATAGATCAATGATTGGAAAACTCATGTATGTTGTACATACTAGACCAGATATTGCACATGCAGTAGGAATAGTTGCTAGATTTTCTGATAATCCAAGAGAATCACATATGACTGCTGTGAAAAGAATCCTATGATATCTGAAGAATATCGAGGAATATGGCTTATGGTATAGAAGAGAAGGCAAATTTGAACTTAAGGTCTTTAACAACGTTGATTGGGCTAGAAATATTGATGACCAGAAGAGTACAACTAGAGGAGCATTCTTTATGGGTGACAAACTTGTCACATGGATCAGCAAGAAGCAAGGATGCATCTCTCAGTCTCCTGCATAAGAAACATATGTTGTTGTTGCTGCAAATTGCTTAAATATTGCATGGATCAAACAGTTACTGGAAGGTATGCATATGAAAATTCTTGAACCAGTAATTATCTATTGTGATAATACAAGTGCAATAAACATTTCCAATAATCCATTCATGCATGCTAAAACAAAGCATATTGCCATCAAGTATCATTATTTGAGAGAAAAAGTTCAAGCAAAGGAGGTGATACTTGAGTATGTGTAATCAAAGGAACAATTGGCCGATATCTTCACCTAGCCACTGCCCAAGGATGCATTTGAGTACTTGAGAAAGAGACTAGGGGTCAAACCCTTGTCTACTGGTCAGTAGAATGACTAGAAGGAAGCATCAGCTTACATATTATCATAATATCATTAATGTTGATGCAAGCAGAGAGATGGACTTCAAAAGATAAATATATACATAACAAGGTATCTACCTACTCCGAGAACCAGAGTTATTATATTTCCAATGGATTGGGAAATTCAAGGAATATATTATGGATAGAAAGGATCCGTTCTGCATTATTGTCAAAAGTTTGTTTGGCAAAGATGTTTGTTTGGCATTGTTGTTAAAGGGAGAGATTATATCCATTATCATTTATTATCACCTAAGGAAGAGATATTATCACTTCAAGGAGAGACTATATCCATGGGAGAGATTATACATTAATGAGAGATTTTATTCATCACAGTACCCAGAAGGAGAGATGTAACAAGAAAGGGAGAGTACATCAAAAGAAATAAGAACAGTCAAAGGGAGAGAGTTTGACACAAAAGGAAAACACATCACATCAGAGAAAGAAAGATTCTACATCTATCCAGTGAAGGGATTGAAGATAGAAAGAAAGTTGCAAGAATCAAATCTAAGTTATATGAACTTACTGAGGACCAGATATTTGTATCAATTATAGAACATAAGATTGGTAGTTTGATGAACTTCAACTATTATATTTCATATTGTATTAGCAATAATATAGTGTGATAATGTAGTATGTTGCCATCATACCAAAGAGAGAGATTGATGAACTATAACTGATTGAATGTTTGAAGATGTTAAGTTGATGATCATGAAAGGCATTAAATCAGTTAATGTATTGTATTTTCATTGATGTCAACTTGATACAATATGTATGGTCATGGACATACTGCCAAAGACTTCAAAGAACCGATGAATCAAAGGTTATGCTTTTAGTAATGCATATAAGTCAAGTATTCACAAAATGACTACATAACCGAATGGAGTGCACACTGATGAACAGAGTAAAAGAGAAAAGTCACAGTGTTACCCAATGAGCAAATGCACAGCATTACCAACGAGCAAAGTCACAATGTTGCCCGATGAGCAAAGCACAATGTACCCTGATGGAGAGAATTACAGTGTTACCCGACAAAAAAGAAAAGGATGGAGATACCGATGACAATTAAAGTCATACCAACAAAATAGTCAGTTATCACCGATGACTAACCGAAGTGTTGACCGATAGAATAGAGAGTTTAGAAATGACAAAATGCTTAACTATCAAGAGCTATAAATAGACTTAACTGATACTTATCATTGTTTTAATCAACCAGATAAAGCTGAGGATAAGTAATGGATTTAAAGATGCTTTGTCCAGTTGGAAAGAATATCTCTTTGAGATAAAACTGGAGTTTGCTTTAAATCTAATTGGCGAGAATTGTGGATCATGCCAAGAATCAAGAAAGCCAAGAAACAGTGAATTATATCTATAAAGAGACAAACCCAATTATTTATGAATTGTCTAGGATGAAGAGAAAAGAGGAAAGATGCTAAAGAGATTCTAAAGGAGAAGAAAGTCTTCATTGAGACCTGATCAACAAGCTGAGGAAAGAGCTAAATTCTGCAGACACCGACGAATAGTGAGACAGCATCACAGAGAAGAACAGTGTAGAGAAAAGGTATTGAATTGATTATATTGATCAGAGAGGTAATGCACTTACAATAGATCTGAAAATCTGCAATTCAAGTTGTATATGTGAATAGATCATTAATGTTTCAGTTTAACCATTGAAGCATCAAGTTTCTTAACCGAGCAAGACTTAAAAGTCTTTTGTAATCAAGATACATCTCAAGGAGTATCAAAAAGTTTCATCATAGAAAGTAGCATTGGATATTCCCGATACCTATTGGCGGGCCAAGTAAGTGTTTGATCAAGGATGGTAGCATTAAATGCCAAATACTAGGTGACAAACTATCTTTTAAATCCTCTAACAAGGTCACACCTAATAGTGTGTTTGTAACCTTTAACAAGGTTGGCTCTTAACCAAGATCACTTCAGAAGAGTGAAAATTTGGGGTACCGGTCCCAGTGGTTTTTCCCCTAATAGGGTTTCCCTATTAAAAATCCATGTGTTATGTGTTTATGTTTCATTACTTTACTATTTTACATTTCACATATGCAATTATGGATTGATCGGTATACTCTAGCTATTTACTGTGTTTCGGTAAATGAAAGACTGCTTATCGGTAAATATACAAAAGAAGGTTTTACAAAGCATTCTGACAAGTAGTAATTGGTTATAATTATTCCAAGGCATTCATCTTGTAGGACTAAGAATAACCAGAGGCTTAAAAGTGGTAATAAGTTTTAAGGTTTGATTTAAGGATTAATTTTTGAGGCCACTAATTCACCCCCCCCCCCCCCTCTCAGTTATTACTAATAGTTACTGAGAGTCAGCTTGACTCTACTTCAAGGTCTTTGAATGGACCTTATAGGGTTTTATCAAACCCTAACTTTAGGAAGTCACTAAGATCTTCACCTCAAGTTCTCTAGACCTGGTTCTCACTGTAAAGCTACTATTTCATGTTGCATAATCTAATATGATAGATCCATCCTCCTAGCTAAATCGACTGGTTCAACTTGAATAACATAACAATACACATTGCACATGGAAACCATCATAAAAATGCTCAAGATAATTCTCCAAATTCTCTTTGTACTCACAAACTCTAATCTATTACAAAATACAATACATTCCTCTTTTCTATCTACTACTCTCTTGCAAAAGCTTTCAACTATATATCTATCTCTAAAAAATATCTCGTGCTCTTTAACAACTTCAACCGCTTTGCATAGAAGGCATGGTCAAGCCAAAAATGACCCTCCCATCACCGAAATAGGTGTCCCTATCCATCAAAGACAAAAATGACACAATGAGAGTCCTTGCAGTTGACCCAGCTAGTCACAAATGTCACATCCTGCGTTTCTTGGGTCGTCAACTGACATAACTGAGCAACAGACCGCCATTATCGAGCACCTGTCCCGAGCATCAAAATAACATTTGCCTTCAATACCCAAGCACCAGTAGACAACCTAAAATCTGCAAGCAACCCCGAGCAACATCACTGAGTAACAACCCCGAGCACCAAGTGTAACCCGAGAGACACTACCGAGCGACATTCTCAAGCATTCTGCATAGCATACCTGAGAAACTTAGTGTAAACTAAGCAAGATTCCCGAGTAGAATTTTTGAGCAATAGAGTTGCCCAAGCACCAGTATAACTTAGTGACACTTCATCAATTTTGGTTTCTAGAGCCTTCTTGGATTTTTAGAGGTTTAAAAACTACCTCAACACACACTTTAAACTAGAAAATAACTACTAAGAAACTATGGTGTTTGTTCACCGATTGACCTTGGTCATTACAAGAATGGTGGAACAAAACACCTTACAAACTTAAAATGCTTTCTATCCTAGAAATGTTTCTAACCTTAGGTGCTCCTACACCATACTCCCCAAACAAAAAGAAATCAACTTACAAGTGATTGGAGTAAGTCGTGATTGATGCCTAACTTCTTGAAATCAGTTTCTTGCACCCATGTAGCCTCTGAATCATCTTGTCCTTGCCATTTGACCAAATGTTCCATATAGGTCTTCCTTCTAGTCTGCTTGGTAACTCTTGAATTCAGAATCATCTATACCTTCATTTTCAGTGCAAACAAAAGTTTGAGTGCTTTGAGATCCTTGATATCAATTGTTAGATCAAAATCTCCATCAGTCCTTTATAGGATACTAGATCTGCCACATTAAAAATAGGAGACAATCCTATGTCTGTAGGAAGATCAACTTTATAAGAATTAGACCCATACTTTTTTAGAATTGCACAAGGGCCTATCTTCCTCATCTGAAGTTTACTCGGAACTCCTTTCTGCAACCTTGCTTTATTAAGGTGCACCATAACCAGATCTCCAACTATAAATTGAATATCTCTTTTCCTTGCATCTACCTTCTGTTTGGTGTGAGTTGTACTCTCTACCAATGCTTCTTTAACTGATTCATGGACCTCCTTCATGGATTGATAAAAATCTTCAGCATACCCACTCCTCTCTACATTGCTGCCAAGATCCCTTAATTCACATATACCCCTGGGATGAATCCCGTACACTATTTCAAAAGGGCTCTTTCCAGTGGATCTATTGACTCTATCATTGCATGCAAATTTTGCTTGAGCAAGTAACTAATCCCATGATCATCCATACTCCTTGGTGAGGCATCTCAAAAGATTTCCTAAGCTTCAGTTCACCACTTCAGTCTGACCATCGGTTTGTGGATGGTATACCGAGCTAAAAGAAAGATTTGTACCAAGCTTCTACCACAAGGTTTTCCAAAAATGACTCATAAACTTGGAGTCTCTATCTAATACAATACTCAAAGGTAATCCATGTATCCTTGCTGCTTCTCTAAAGAATAGATTTTCTATGTAACATGCATCATGTATGGTCTTGCATGGCACAAAGTGAGCCATCTTGCTAAACCTATCAACAATCACAATGATGGTGTCCATCCCTTACTTGGTCTTCAGTAACCCAACTACAAAATCCATACTAAGGCATTCCCATGGTCTATTTGGGATGGAAAGGTGTTGATATAATCCTGCATTGGATGAAGTCCCTTTTGCCTTCTGACAAACTATACAAGTCTCTACATACTTTTGGACATCCCGATTAATTCTTGGCCAATAGTAATACCTCTTGACCAATTCTAGAGTCTTATTCAACCCAAAGTATCCACTTAAGGAACCATTATGATTTTCTTATACTAGGTTATCCCTCATGGAACCTCTCAATACATAGAGTTGTCCTCCCTTAAATAGAAGACCTTCTTGAAGAGTATACTCCGAATACTCATTACGAAAATTATTTTGATACTCTTGACATACCTTGTATGCAGCTACAAAGTCTTCATCTACTGGATATAGATCCTTCAAGATTTCAATGCCAATGCTCCTTAGATAAACTTCTTGCACTATGAGTAACCTTCTACTCAATGCATTGGATATCTTATTTTGTACTCCCTTCTTATGATTTATGGTGAAATTATAGGCTTGTATATACTCCACCCATTTCATATGCTTATGGCTTAGTTTATCCTATGAGCTTAGAAAACTCAAAGCCTGATTGTTGGTAAAGACTACAAATTCTTTGGGAAGGAGATAATGTCTCCATTTCCTTAGTGCTTGCACTAATGCATACAATTCCAAATCATACGAGGAATAATTTCATTTTGCATCACTGAGCTTCTCACTATGAAAGGCTACTGGCTTTCCTTCTTGACTCAAAACTACACCGACAATAATATTACTAGCATCACACTCCAAAGTAAAAAAATTGTCAAAACTAGGAAGTGACAATATCGGTTGAATCGCTATTCTCTTCTTTAGATGCTCAAACCCTTCATTAGCCTGCTCATTCCATTGGAACTTGGCTTTCATACCCCCTTTGATGGTATCTAAAATAGGTGCACTGATTTCACTAAACTGTTTGATGAACTTTCAGTAGAATTGTTCCAAACCATGGAAGCTTCTTACTTCGATAGCTGAATTTGATGTAGGCCAATTCAAAATTTCTTCTACCTTGCTGATATCCATCTTCAAGTTACCTTTTGAGATAACAAAACCTAGATATACCAACTCTTGCTTCATGAACTCACTCTTTTCCAAGTTGATTGTCAAATTTTCTTCATGCAATCTTTGCATTACCATATGTAGATGTCTAAGATGATCTTCTTTTGTTTTGTTGAACACTAGGATGTCATCTAAGTACACTACAAACTATTTTCCAATGAAGTCCTTCAAAACCTCATTCATCAATCTCATTAATGTGCTTGGGGCGTTTGACAACCCAAAAGGCATAACAAGCCATTCATAAAGTCCTTCAGTAGTCTTAAAAGCAGTCTTCCACCCATCTCCCCCTTTAATTCTTATCTGATGATATACACTCTTAAGATCTATCTTGGAGTAATATCTAGCTCCACCAAGACAATCCATCAAATCTTCTATCCTTGGTATTGGGAACCTATACCAGATAGTAATCCTATTTATGGCCCTGGAATCGGTACACAACCTCCAAGTACCATCTTTCTTTGGGGCTAGTACTATGGGAACATCACAAGGACTTATGCTTTCTCTAATCAACCCTTGGTCAATTATTTCCTCGATTTGGTTACAAATCTCTGCATTCTGCTATGGGGTCATTTGATAAAAAAAATAGCGATGGGTTCACTATTTTGTGGTCTCTCTTTTCATCTTTTGTGAAATAGACAAATGCACATGTGTTAAGGTGTTATGACATTTTAAGTTTAGAAAATATTCAATAACATCATTCCTTGGGACTTATTCACAGAAATTTATCACCAACTTATATTGAACATTCTAGTAAGATATTTGACTTTATGTTAGTTGAAATTACTCAAGAAAACTCTGGTAGCTTCATCCTTTGTGAAGATTAAATATAAAATCTTGGTGATGACTTGTGAAGGGGGACAGAGGGAATGAATACTTTAGAAAAACATTTTTTTTTTGAATTTTTTTAGTTTCCAACAACTGTTTTAGGATCAAATCATATAAATCTCATGATGACCTATGGAAAAAGTTTTGATATAAGTTTTTGATGTTGAATCCTAAGTCTAGTTGTTACCGAGAGTCGGCTCGACTCTGCTTCAAGGTCTCTGAATGGACCTTATAGGGTTTTATCAAACCCTAACTTGAGGAAGTCACTAAAATCTTCACCTTAAGTTCTCTAGACCTAGTTCTTACCGTAAAGCTTATATTTCATGCTACAAAATCTAATAGGATAGATCCATCCTCCTAGCTAAATTGACTGGTTCAACTTGAATAATGTAACAATACACATTGCACATGGAAACCATCACAAAAATGCTCAAGATAATTATCCAAATTCTCTATGTACTCACAAACTCTAATCTATTACAAAATACAATACATTCCTCTTTTCTATCTACTACTCTCTTACAAAAGCTTTCAAGTATATATCTATCTCTCAAAAATATCTCCAAAATATCTTGTGCTCTTTAACAACTTCAACCACTTTGCACAGAAGGCATGGTCAAGCCATAAATGACCCTCCCATCACTAGAATAGGTGTCCCTATCCTTCAAAGACAAAAATGACATGATGAGAGTCATTGCAATTGACCCAGCAGGTCACAAATGTCACATCCCGCGTTTCTTGGGTCATTAACTGACATTATCGAGCAACAGACAGCCCTTACCGAGAACCAGTCCCGAGCATCAAAATAATCTTTTCCTTGAATACCTGAGCACCAGTTGACAACCTGAAATCTGCAAGCAACCCCGAGCAACATCACCGAGTAACAAACCCAAGCACCAAGTGTAACCCGAGAGACATTACCGAGCATTCTACACAGCATACCCGAGCAACCTAGTGTAAACCGAGCAAGATTCTCGAGTAGCATTTATGAGCAACAGAGTTGCCTAAGCACTAGTATAACATAGTGGCACTTCATCAATTTCGGTTGCTAGAGCCTTGTTGGATTTTTAGAGGTTTACAAACTACCTCAACACACACTTTAAACTAGAAAACAACTACTAATCAACTATGGTGTTTGTTCATCGATTGACCTCGGTCATTACAAGAATGGTGGAACAAAACACCTTACAAACCGAAAATGCTTTCTATCCTAGAAATGTTTCTAACCTTAGGTGCTCCTACACCAGTTTTGACCACTTGTTGGTTGAATTTTGTAAGAAAACTTTAGTAGCTTGAACCTTTGTAAAAGTTTCTCCCTACCTGATCAAATACAAAATCTTAGTGATGACTTGTGAGGGATCACAGAGGGAATGGCTACACAAGATACTTCAAATTTAAAGTTTTCTCAAAATTGAAAAGGCTCCAACAGGGTTAAAATGCTTTGAATGGATAACAAAGATTTGAATATAGATAGAAATATAAAGAGGTATGAAAAATGCTTAAGAAAATATTTAGACATATAATATTTGGCCAAAAAATAGGGGGTTTTTAATTTGGGCTGTGTATTGGGAGGGAGTGACAAGAAAGGATTACAGGGAAATATTTTTCAAAATAGGGGGATTCTTTAGTATGCCATGAACACGCATGCTATAACTCAGGCTCACTAAGTGAAGCCCACATGGTAAAACGTGACAACATTGATTGCAGGATGTGTGATGATTTAGTTGAAAGCTTTTGAAATTTTAAATCAAATACAATTGACAGGTGTAAAAAATTAATTCCACACTCTTTCTACATGTTTTAAAATTGAAGATGGGAATAGTATGGGTATCCATTCAATTATTAAAATGAGTGTTTTGTTTGATGAAATTATCACCATAATGTGAAAACATAGACAATGATATTTTCAAACTAATGCCACTAGTGGGTGTAAAAGGAATACCATAGTTTTTGCCAACATTATACATGCAGCTGCAAATGGTCTATTGATGAGAATTTTATATATTAAATCACATGAGTAACCCTAATATGCAAAATATAGATGTCATTTAAATAATTTGATGATTGTGTTTCATTAATGCCTTAAGATCATATATAAATATAGGTTGGGTGTTTCTAAAACCATCTACACAGAAGTGAGAAGGCAAGAAAGGTTCAAATTGTAAGAAGATTTGTGAATAAATTTTGTCAGATATTACAATTGCAACTACTGGTAGACACAAGTGCAAAACGTGGATGTATCAATACAACATTTTTATGTCTCATCAACAAAGTTCATCAAAGAAACATTGAAGTTCGAAGGCGATCAAAAATATTTCAAAGAAATAAGGAGTTATATTGATGTGATATCATCAATAAGACATTCAATATATTTCATAAATGAAAGCTAGGGTTTTCTTTTTGAACTATAATTATGAAGTGAACACGGTATAAAGCTAAACACAATAGCTTGTCAATGTCATCATTGCATGTGCAATATGGGAAGCTTGAAATATCATATGGAATATGTCAAAGAACATAAACAATGGGTATAGTTGGGAAGTTTTGAAAAATTTTCAAGTTGTTTTCATTACTTTCTAGTGCAGATCACAATGATAGTGAGGTTGAAAGCTTCAAGCGGTAGCATTTTTCCATTATACAAAAGAATGAAAAACATAGTTCAATCAAAGTTGACAGTATTAACTGAAAATTTGTAGTTACATGGGCACATGAATAGTTTGACAGGCTTGTTCAAAGAAATGTGGTCTCATAATATGTAACATTACAAGATCAAAACACGATGATAGGGTGGATGGGTTGTGAAGGCTTTCAAGCAAGTACAAATACCAGGTCTAAATCCAAATTTTATGGTATTTTCAAACATTTCCCCACTTGCAAACAGGATTTTTAGAACATAGAATCGAAACACAATCTCATAATATGAAATGATTGTGAGATATACTCAAAATGGACCTTCATTTCTATGAATACAATATGTGAGGAAGATTAAAATTGTGGAAAAGACTTTAGGAACTTTCAAATATATGCAGCTTGTGGGTATAGAACCAAATTTCAAAATATTCACAACATCCTTCTTACTATACCACGGTGGTTTCACATTTACAGAAATGGATTTGATGTTACAATTAGACAGAGTTATCAAAGAGATGTTATTTCTATAAGAGTGGAGTGATGACCTAATATGCACAAATTAAATCACAAAAGAAAGCCCTCAAAGCATTATTTGAATTAATGAAATATTATTGGACAAATACTAAAATTTAAAGCTTTTATTATGCTTTGGACACATATAGCGAGTATACTATGTAGAGAGTCATTAGATTCTATAGATTACTAAAGTTGTATTCTACATCATTTGAAAAGCTTGCATAAGTTTTGGGCCAACGTATGTCATCTATCAAAGCATTAAATAATAGTGATCTTGCTGCAAGGACCATCATGGACATGGTACACATGAAAAAAATTTGGTGAAGGAGTTTAAAAAAACCAGATAAATAAATATTGCATGAAAATGCAGGGATTGTTAGGATTAGAAGACATAAATCTAACAGTTACATGTAAATATATCCAACAATGCAAATAAATAAAGCACACATAAATAGAAAAAGAAGACATATATTTAACGTGGTTCACCCAATCCTAGGCTACATCCACCAAATATAGAGTCCAATATTATTATCCAGTAATTTCAATTGATTACAACCAGCGATCCCTTGCAGCACAATACTGTTGCAAAAGCTACAAACCTTCTTCACTCTAACCAGCCATAACCCTAACACCATTTTTATTATAGAAAAAACCTAACCCTAAAACTTGCTTGACAAATCAACCTAGGTAAATGTTTGACTAGTAAACCTAGGGAAATGGTAGGTGAGTCAACCCAAAAAATGCTTGATGAGTTAACCAAAAATTTACAGAATCCCGAACCCCATGAATTAAAGAAAAGTGTACAATACTTGCCTAGTCAGTCACCACAAATAAATAATCTCCTCCTTGGAGACTAATTAAGTGTTAGAGTAATCTTTAGTAATTACTCTTTAGTGCTTAAGTTAGACTTAGGAAAGTTTCCTTTTCTGAGTTGTTTCCCTTTTAGGGTTTCGTGATTCCTTTATAAGGATTCACCTCTTAGTTTTTCATTACAGAGTTTTCACATCTTATTGTAATTCTATTGTTGATAATATAGATTATTTTCTTTCAACATGAATTTGATGTCTCTGGCATATCGGCCACCATAGCTGCCCTCTCTCTTCTGTCTTTTTGCTTCTGTCTATGTGACAGTCTTGCATGCAGGTTTCTTGGGTTGATTTGATGGTTATCAAATCCAATATGGTATCAGAGCTCGCCTGCAGCTCGTTGTTCGTATTCTGTTGAAGCATACAAGCACTGAGGGTTTCAGAGGTTTTCTCCGGCTTCTTTTTGTGGTTTTGGGGGGTCTCTATTTTTGGAGGCATTTTGGGCCCAAACGGACACCACCATTGCGTCCAGAAGGCCCAAAAACCCCAGAAACCATATAAGGCTTGTCCGATTTGGACACCGGGGCCTCTAGAGAATTTTTTCGGGCCTCCCAGGGCCGTACGGACACGGTTTACAAGGAAAAAAATCATTAAAAACATTGTTTTTTGCATTTTACATAATGCACACAGTGTTAAATCAATGACGCCACCGGCGCACCACCGCCGCCGGCCAGCGCCCGGCCGCCACCCTCTCAGCACCGCCGGCCCCACTCCCAGCGCGCTCCGCTCCCAGCGGGCTCCGCTCCGCTCCGCCGCGCACAGAGGCCTCCGCTCTGCCCCGCTTAGCCTCCCAGCACGCTCCGCTCTACTCAGCGGCCCCACCGCCCTCCGCGGCCCCCCGCCGCCCAGCTCTCACCGCTCTGTCGGCAGAACGCACCGCTCCGCCGGTGGTACCGCCCGGGTCCGCCACCCCCGCGCCGCCTGGGGGACTGTTTAGCCCCCGGGGGCCTTTTTCTCTTGCAGGTGGTCATATGGAGGACCGCGGGCTCTATTTTTTAGCCCCTGCGCGCGCCATGTGCCCAGGGGCCCATATTTTTAGCCCCTGGGGCTCTTTTCTTGCTCTTTTGGGGGTACCTGGGCATTTTTTTCTCTACAGGGAGCATACGGGGGTATTTTTCTGACTTCTATATATCGTCGGAAAGATCTTTCCAAGCACTTTCCAATGGTGGAGGTTAGAGTTTTTGGTTCCACCGTTTCAATAGAATTTTTTTCTGTTGAAGTCTGATGTCCTGTTTTGCCTTCCGGGAGTCATATCTGGCTCATCCGGACTCCTTTTTTGGAAAACGAGATATCGTCAGAAAGATGATTCTATGTACTATTCAGTGGCAGAGGTATTTCTTCCAGATTCTGCTCCAGGTTTTCTCTCCTCTGAGTTATGCAGTTTATGCCCTCTGGTGGTGTGCTTGGTTCTACAGGTCCGGGGATCTCTCCCTCTGAGTTCATAGTTCACTCTACTTTCTGACATCTGAGCTTGCATGCTCTTTCTGATGTATCTTTGTTCTGTAAATGCACTGAGATAAAGTGTTTTCTTCTACTTTTATTGGATCTTGTACACCTGGTTCGGTTGTTGTACCCGCACTATGTTATAAAGTGCCATGGGGGGATTATGATGCATATGCCTTAGGCGCATCCACTCTTGTCAAGTGAGTGTACCTTCCATGACATTAGCCCATGTAGAATGTGTCTGTGACACCGCCCTTTATCCTGT
>MU224413.1:2491154-2528447 GCA_018584345.1 Thuja plicata
CCACAGTACCAGCAATCTTTCTTTCCTTTAGATTGAGAACGTCCTTTATTTGACTTCCCTCATGACTTTCCATGCGAAGGGCCTTTTCCTCTTTCACTTGTTCTTCCTCTGTTCTCCACGTTTAAAGTGAAACCTGATGAGGTTGAAGTTTCACCTGTGCTTTTCCATCACATTTCCTCACTTAGGATAACACCAACAACTTCATCAAATTTCAAAGTATTTGAACTAGAGACAGCGTTTCTTACAGCCATAACCAAACTATTCCAGCTTTCTGGCAAAGAACATAAAAGTAAGAGAGCCCTAACCTCTTCATCGAATATAATTTTTACGGATGAAAATAGATTGGTGATGGTATTAAATTCATTTAAATGATTTGATAAATATCCTCCCTCACCCATTTTCATATTAAACAAACGCTTCATAAGAAATACCTTATTCAAAGTTGAGGGTTTCTCATATAACTTAGCCAATGTCTCCATCATCTCTATGGTCGTTGTTGCCTTTGATATGTTTAATGTTACAGATGGTGCAAGACATAATTGAATAGATCCCAGTGCCTTCCTTTCCAAGACCTCCCAGTCCTCTACTGACATAGTTCCTTGTTTCTTGGTTTTTCCTTCTAATGGCTTCCACAGGTCCTTTTGATACAGATAATCTTCCATCTGCATTTTCCACAACTTAAAATTCTGGCCATTGAATTTTTCAATCTTGAATTTGGAATCCTCCATTGCTCCCACTCAAATCTGAAATTCATGTCAATCTACAGCAACAAACCTTGCTATGATACCAATTGTTAGGATTTGACATAACTGGAACAATATAAGAATAAACAGTTATACGCAGAAACAATAGAAGAAAGAAACTAAACACAGATAACACAGATTTAACGTGGTTCACCCAAAACCTGGGCTACATCCACCTACACAGTCGTCCAAACTTTCTTATTATCCAGCAAAATAGTACACCAACATTACAATGCATTATGCATCTCAGCCACTTATAACATGTGTTTTAGGGCAACCTCTAAAATTGACCATTTTAGGGTTTTACAATGTCAGTCTTCTTTTTCTTGAAAAAGCAAATCTTATTCCCGAAAAAGCACAAAAAAATTTTGGCCCTTCGGGCTAGCCAGAGGTTCGGGGCTACTGCCCCTCACCTCCCAGCAACTAGATGAGAAGGGACATAGTATCAACACCCACTACATGATCAGTCACCACAATATCAATAGGGGAGGGGTATTATTCCTTGACATGATGAGCTATTAAGTCCCATAGAGGACCAAACCCTTGGCCCTAGGCATTTAAGAGGGGTGGGCCATTTTTTTCACCTTCCAACCCTAATAGGTGATCTTTTCTTCACACGGCCATAAACTAGACAATTGGAGTCCATTTTGGCACATGTAGTATCAACACAAAGGTGGTTCCATGCACTATTCATTGGTGTAAGTTTTTGAGTTTTTTGTCCTTATGAATCATGTAAGCATCCTTATAAGCACCTTTTTTGTAGGCATATTAGATCTAGTGTCCATCCATGTCTTTTTGGGATTTTGCACACATGATGTGCCATAATATTATTGTGCTCGTACTGAAGTATAAAGTTCCATGGGGGGTTGTGTAGAGACTTTGTTTCCTAATCACAACTTTTTCAAAGTGAGAGTTCCTCCAAGAAAATAAAAGAATCTATGATATTCTTTCCTCATGCGAGTGTGTAGCTTGAAACACACTCTTTTTAAGGTCCCTTATGCATAGCATATTGATACACCATTTCAATGGATTTTTCATGCCTCGCCTGAGTTAAAATTATAGGGGAGGGTTGTCATATTGTTCATGCTAATGCTTCCTTGGTTTTGCTTCAAGTGTGTTGAGATACTTTAGAATTCCTTTTATACTATTTCACCTATATTTTTAAATTGGTTGAGAAGTAATAATGGTATCACTTAAAAAAATCATTGGTTGTGTAGTGAAGGTCACTCATGCAGATTCATGTGTTGCATGTATCTTTGATCAACATATGCTATTGCCATTATTGTCATCTGATCAATGTTTGAGAAGTTCCAATTGGAGCACTCATACAAATTGTTGTCTTCCTTGTCATCATCTTATCAAAGGAGGATCATCAGATATAGCACCATATCAGTCATCAATAATAGTCTACAAATTCTTTTTGCTTGACTGATGTTCATGTTCGTGATTTTCAAACATATTTTTGAAGGTTTCTCAAACCTTCTTGTTCTCTCTTTTGGAGAGGATTTTTTCTCCCACTTGGTTTTCTCCTTTTCTCTAGTTATGAGAGATTTTTTGATGACATTGAGAAGAAGATCAAGGATAATGAGAAGTAGTTAGAAGATATGTCACAAACATTTGATCCTTTCATTACTTCTGCATCTAATCAAGAAGGTCAATTTACAAATTTACTTGACAATATTAAGATTTTAGTGCATGAAAAAGACAGGGTTGTTGGTAGAATTGGTGAACTTTGGAGTTTGATTTCTCCTAAGTTTGGAACAATGTTCGATGCTTTGAAGGAAGCTGAGGCAATCATGGTTACTAGTGACCCCTCTAATCTTTAGACTACGGAAGTGAAAGCATATTTTTTCTATGGGCACGTCTCAATTTTGGAGAGTCTCAAACAAGGTTGGGAAAATGACTTAAGGTTATTCAAGAATATTTTTGTAGATATCTTCAAGTTGATGTAAGTTAGTAGAAGTATGTTTGTACATATGCAGCATATCTATATGGTTTTTGTATGAATTTTGGTATGCATATCACTTCCTTTTCCATTTATGTCAAAGGGGGAGTGTAGGGTAGTGAAAAATGTATGTAAGGGTATATTCATCCCAAGGCCCGAGCATAAAATTATTTTGAGTTTTTGAAGTGTTCATATTTGGTATTGATTTTGACACTTACTCATTTTTCACAAAGTGTTGCCATAAATGCCAAAGGGGGAGATTTTTTGGAAAGATACACTGGTAAAATTGCTTGGATGTTTTCATTCATAAAAACTAATCTTAGTGCACCCATCCACATGACAATATTTCATCAAACAAGAAGGAACATTACATATTTATTCTAAGTTTGGCAATGAACAGAGCATGTAGTAGTATGCAGTATTCGGTCTGGCATGTACTCTTAGATTAATATTTTGTGGCATGAATCTAAGGGAAGATTCATGGATGCCTGATCTATCTTATTCCAAATTTTGGTGGTCTGATGATATTGGGTGTGCAAGTTAGATGGTTCAGTATATCAGTTTTTGGGTTGACAGTTGTAGTGCCTCTCCTATTTTCTTTCTGCATGAAATCATGGGGGATGTGGATTTAAATTGTCATGGTGGTGTTGTGAGATCATGTTGGACTTGTGTGAGGTTTTCACCTTTAGGGTGATCAGGTTATACCATTGCATTGGCAAATCATTTATGCTTTATTCCTGGTTGTGAGTACCATTGTACTATGGAGGATTATGTACCTAATTCATGATGCCTTGATTTGGATTTGTGATGCTTATTTCTTCTCCTATGTGATTGGTTGAGCTGACCTTATGATGCAATGACTATTCCCATGTTGTGCTTTTATGTTGAAAATTGTGAGATACAACTAGTTCAATTTAGTTTTGTACTCATTCTGAGATTACTGATGTGGTTATGATTGGTATCTGGCTTATGAGAATTATGATGTGATTTGATGGTTTCACTGAGGTATGTGTTAGTGCTTACCTAGACCTGGATTGTATCATGATTTTATTCCATGAGTACCCATGTGATTTGATCTGGTGTTTGCACTATGTGATGCATTTGATTACTGCACCTTATTTTAGTTACTGCAACATTTATGATTCATCTCTTAGATCATGCTATTTTAGTGTTTTGATCATATCTGGATGATGATGCTTTATGGTGTTATCTGGTTGATTATGTATGAAAGGTCCTTGATTATGATTATCATGATGATTTTACTGGACTCATGGATTATATGATGCTTTAAATGTTGTAGGATATCTCAGTTGCTTATTTTCACTGATTAATGTTATATTTTAGGAAAATGATTATTGAAATAATTTTAATTTAAATGTAATGTTAATTTAATTAAATGATATAATGTTTACTATGCTACCGCACAATTTCTATGCATTTATTTCCTTTAAGTTGGTATGAAGTGAGACGAAGTCATAGATCCCCTTTTGTGAGGTCCACACGATGGTGTCATTCTCCTTCGTTGTTTGATCATTTTATGCTTGTGCTTCGACTATTTATATTGTGAGAAGCTACACTTTATGTTTATTTCTTTCAATGAACAGGTATCAGGCACATTCATCCTGAGTTGCATGATTTGAGTGTGTGCTTATATCCTCGACAGTGACACCAGGAGATAGTAGCTTTGGCCTTGCATACTGAGCCAATGTCGTCCCTGTATGGATGGTGTATCCGTCTTATTATATTATTTTCACCGGGTTGTGATGGTAAATCTAGATTTACTATGCATTTGTGTTAGACCCATGAGCGTGTCTATGCATTTAGAAGTTCTTGCAATTCTTGTGGTTGATTTAATTAAAATGTTGATTTTAATGTTATTTGAGGATTTTTAATATTTAGTTTAATTTACCAGCTAATTTATCGTAGTAGGATTCCAGCTAATTGGAATCAATTTATTTAATTGAGAAAATATCAAATAGTCTATTTGAATTATTTAAATATTCTATTTTGAAATTTGCTTTGGAAAAGTGCTTTGTGTTTTATTAGTGAGTTTCTTTTACTCACTTTTTCACTTGTATTTTTGGTGAAAATGGGAATTTGCTCCAAAATGCTTTGGAGAAATTTGGTTTTATTTTTGTTATGATCGATTCTCTTGCCAGATTTTTGTGGGTAGCATCTCATTGGATTGGTGTCACAAATCTACAACTTCCTATGAGGCCATTCATGTTTTTGTGGCATCTTCATTTTATTCTCCCCTTTCTTGGTTTTTACAATTCGTGAGAGGTAGGGCTTTTTGGATATCTCATTACAATTCATCTTTTCATATGAAATAAATTGCAATAGGATGGTGGGTTGAGAATTAGCATTCCCCCACATTTTTTTTTGATTCCTCCACTTGGTTGGACACGTGTGAGGATTTTTATGCTTTCTCATGTGGGTTTTGGGATTTGGTAATGTGATGCTGCCGAATTTTTGTGAACTCCCTGGATCCAAAATTTTATTTGAGAAATGTGTTTTTGGGTGGTTTTAGACCAATGGGTTTTTATTTCGTTAAATTCTGAGATGTTCAAATTTTTGACATTTTTGAGTTTTCCTTCTTTTGCGTGCCATACAGAACTTGTATGATGTCATGTTTGGCGTGATTGACCTATTGGATTTTGTAGTACTCTAGATTTTTAGTTGGGTTGTTGAAGCAAAATGTATTGAGCTCATTTCCATTATTTTCTCTCAAAATCTGAACTTTCCCATTTGATATTAAAATGCTAATTTTACACTGTCGGATTTTGCTAGAATTTGGAATTTAAGTGATTTCTTGATTTGTGAGCCTTCCTCATGTTCTAATGAGATGCTTGATGGATTTTATAGGAATTTGTGTTTGTGAAATAGTGGTCAGTTAGGCTATTTGTTGTTGTGCCTTATTATTTTCACTCGGTTGTTTGTCTATAACGTTGGATTTGGGATATCCTCCTTCCTTGCTTTTGTGGTTATTTATTTTGCCATGTGTTGGTACATTCCATGCTTGAGGTTGAGCTCACATGTGATATATGGATGTATGGTGTTTGAGACTATATCCAGACATGTAGTTGAGCTATGCTCCTATATCGAGGTCTGAGTGACCCGTACTCTTGGTGTTTGAGACCAATAGAGTTTACCATATTTTTTGGTTTATGACTTTGAGTCTTTTATGGATTTTTCCTTATTGCATTACTATTTTGTTCTTTATATTCCTTTTTATTCATTGCTTTAATGAGATGATCTTGTTTGGTGTTTGATTAGTGGAGTGGACTGGTTGTCTAAGGCAGGCTGGGACACAAAGGGGTTCCAAGGTATCCCTTGGTAGAGTTCTTAATAAGTGAAAACTAAGTAAATGAGTGAGATTAAAATATAATAAAAAGAGTTGTGTGACTACCTTGTCGTCATTTGAGGTCATTGATATGGTATGTCTTTTCCTTTTCATCATTTGAGGACATTGATATGGAATATTGCCTTTCCATCTATGGATATTGATATGGTACAGTGTAGCCTTTCCATCTACGGATGTTGCTATGGCTTAGTAGAGCTTCCTTGTGAGAGAAGGATCGCTCAAAGCCGCATGGGCCACCATGTGATGACACTCCCACTCTTGAGTCTCCACACCAAACCTTTGTTAGTATTGAGTAGTACCCTTGGTATACTATGATTAATATTGGAGTTGATGAAAACTCAAGCCTACAACTCCCAAGAATTTCCTGCATGCAAACCTATCATAGAAAGAGAGAAGCAAAAGCTATGGAGGCCAAAAATAATAGATCCATGAAAGAGGAAACATATTGTGCAAACAATAGAGAGAAAACCCTAAATATGATAACACCCTCAGATAATTCACCAAATTGGTATAATTACAAAGAGGTCAAACCTTATAAAGGTGATCAAAACCCTAAAAGGGAGAAACCTAGATTGCATGATAATAATTAATAAAAGAATTAATTATTACATACCTAAAGTTTAGCTTAAGTGAACTAGAGATAATAAGTGACTTAATAATTAAATCAATAATGATTTAATTAATAAGTGAAATAACTTATTACTCTAAAACCCCCCGTTAAGATAAACTTAAGGAGAAGCTAAAAACCTAGAAACAACTACTAAAATCAGGAAAATGGGTCCCGACAACAAGGCCTGATCAGGTACCCAAGTACAAAAATTTTTTGTAAATATTATGTAAAGAGGAGAAAAGAAGAAAACCCAATGGGAAAAAACTCTCTTTGAAAAGAGATGAAGACTAGTGAAGGACTGAAGAAGCTTCCAAACTAGAGAATGTCCCAGAAAATAGGAATAAAGGATGAACATGAAGAACACCACTAAAGAATGAAGCTGTAAAAACTATTGAAGAATAACTACTGGAACCTCCACTGTAATAGAACATGATCGGGTAGAGAAGACTGTAAACAAAGCTTGAAGAGATAATCAATCAAATATGGAAGGATGCCTCAAAAATAGGAATGAAAGAGTGTCCATATGGTAAATGATCTATCTCACCGAAATGCATAGGTACCTAGCCACTGCATTCACCTAGTACATAGGAACAAATATTGAATACATAGATCACTCCATCAAACTAAGGAAGCATTATAACCAACAAGAAATACACCCCCCATAATGCTGAGCAGGGAGAGGCATGACAGGTAAACTAAACCAGACTGCCAATAATAATTGCATGATGAAGAACTAGGAACATAGAAAGTGTGATAAAAAGTACAAGCACATATAAAGGATGGTATCATGGAGGAAACACTCTCTTGACAAACATTATGAGGCTAATGTCATGGAAGGAACATTCACTTGACAAAGAAAGATGGAAAAAAAGCAAACACCAAATCCCTCATGGCACTTTATAATGTAGTGAAAGTACAAATAGGCACAAAAAAGTTCAAGATCCCAAACATACATCATATGACACTTTATCCCAGTGCATTTGAAAAAAAGAAAATCTACAGAAATAGATGTCTACAATGTTCAGGAATGAAAAAAAAATTGTTTGAACATGAGTAACAACTAAAAAGGAGTCATCTCATGCAAGGAAAATGATCCTAAGATGTGAAACATCCAAAATAATCACTAGATTGAAAAGAAGAAAAAACCTGAATAAAATATACCTCAGGCAGATGTTGGATGTAAGATCCATATAATAAGATAGAGCACTGAACCAAATTTCCAATGACATATGGAAGTTGGAAAACGGAGTCCAGATGAGTAAGATATGGCTCCTGGAGTGCAAAAAATAATCCTGACTTTGATTGGAAAAATGGCTGTAATATTGAAAAATCAGGAAACCAAACCTCTAAAAAAGGATCGGGCTCGAAACTAGCTTTCCAGGGATATCTCGTTTGCCCAAAAATGATACCATTTTCTCAAGATAAGATCAAAAAATTGAAGAGGGCTCTAAAATAAGAACTCCAACTGATCTAAGCTAAATCTGATGGAGCTCCACTAAATCTAGAGATGCCGCTAAATATGGAGGGACTGCCAAAATTTTAGCCAAAATTGGCGGAGGTACAAAGGAAAAAAAATAAATTTGATAAAAATTGTATAGTCAGAAAATGGAAGCACTTCCATTGCAGACTAGTTTGGCCTTCCGAGTAAGTGGTTTGGGGTCATGTCAAGCGTCTTGAATGGGTCCCTGACTTGGATCTAGATTTGTCCCCCTGTTCTACCCCATTTCCACTTTTTCCAGCCTATTTGTGACATCCTAAACTGCAAACTGGGATTTTGGCCTCAGGGTCAAGGCCGACATTTTTGAGTCAAGGTCAACCTCAACCTTGACCTAGGTCAGAATTGACCTTTTTCTAACCTAGGGTTCAAATTCTAGATTTCCAGGGTTTCTGGATCTCGGGCTTCAGAAAAGTTTAATTCCCGCTTCTGGGTCGGCTGTTTCAGTCTTTGAAACAACAATTCTTAAATTATATACAATATAGGTCCACTTCTAAGGGTATAGGTCTAATGGGAATTTAATTCTCCTATGTATGCCTCTGTAGAATATTGTGCCCTAGATTGGTATATAAGGAAGCTTTATCCTCTCATTTTATCTAACCATCATCAAGCACTAACCATCAACTAAGTGAAAGCTAAGGAGAAAGATTTGAAGCAAGCCAAGTAACCATTGAAGCAATCATCTATCCTCAAGAATTCAAGAATTCAAGCACTTCTCAAGCACTCAATTCATCAAGAAGATCCATTGGTGGCCATTGAAGGATTCAAGCTCCATGGAGCCCTCTTGTTGAAGATTTCTTCATCCACGTTCCTCCAAGCCTCTTCCTCTTCCAAGATCCATTCAATATTGGTGTTGAATATTTACAAGCAATTGATTTGAGACATTCTCAATCCTACATTCTACATTCTACATCCATTTGGTGCATACATACTTGTGGATCCAAGGATTCGAATCCACCACAAGGGCTTCTATACAAGCAAGGTGAATTCGTTTATTTACTTTGTTTACTTATGCAATTTCAATTTGATTCTAAGGTTAATTCCAAAACTGGGGTTTGACCAAGGCAAACCCCTCCCCCCCAACAACAAACCATTTTTCTTGCAGGTACAGGTTCAAGAAAGCGAATTAAAGTGCAGATCTGGATACCCTTTTCGGCAAAATTTTGGGATCCGCGAATAGATTTTCTATCGGAGTTGTGTAGGTCAAGGTAAACATTTTGGGGTCAAGGGTGACATTTTAGGGTCAAGTTTGACATTATGTTTAGGGTCAGAATCGGAGGTCGATTCTTCCCTAGGTCAGAATCGGAGGTCAATTCTGCCCTAGGTAAGAATCAAAAATTTCGGGTCAAGGTCGACATTGACTTGAAGGTACAAATCAGATTTATGTCAGAACAGAAAATGATTTTTGGGTTTTGTATATCTCATAGTTTTGGTTCAAGATCAGGAAAATCAATAGTTTCTAAGACCGTTTGACGGGGTTTTAAGCAGATTATTTTTTAGAGGTATGTATTTGACTCCACTATTCTTTGAAAACATTTCTAGATTTACACCCTTTATTATAACAATTAAATATAAGTGGCTAAATGTGGCATAGGGTCTCTTTTATGAGAAAACCAACATTGTTCTAAACCCTATCCATATTTTTCTTTGTTACAAAAATAAAAATAACAAATCTTTCTTGCTGCCTCGAAAATGCGCCCAGAAAAAGGGTCGTACATGTAAAAAAAATTGCCTCGGAAAGCAATTGTGTCCAAATTGGATGTACCTTATATGAAAATAAGGGTTTTTTAGCCTTTTGAGCACAACCATGAGGTTTGTTTGAACCCAAAGTGCTCCAAAAACAAACTCCACCCCATATCCACAAAAATATGAAACATAAAACCTCTTAAAAATTACATATCTGTCAGAACAAGGCCAAATCTCTCATGAAGAGAATAGGTATATGAAAATCTGGAGCTCTGATACCATATTGGAGTTGATTAAAACTCAACCCTATAGCTCCCAAGAATCACCTACATGCAAACATGTCACAAAAAGAGATAATCAAAAGCTATGGAGGCCAAAAACAACAAATCCATGAAAGAGGAAACATATTGTGCAAACAATGGAGAGAAAACCCTCAATACGATAGCATCCTCAGATAATTCACTGAGTTGGTATAATTACAAAGAGCTCAAGCCTTATAAAGGTGATCAAAACCCTAAAAGGGAGAAACCTCGGTTGCATGATAATAATTAATAAAAGAATTAATTATTATATGCTTAAAGTTTAGCATAAGTGAACTAGAGATAATAAGTGGCTTAATAATTAAATCAGTAATGATTTAATTAATATGTGAAATAACTTATTACTCTAATAATTATAAGGTTTCATGGTTGTACTTGGATGTTGACCCACATATTGAGTTTTCTCCACGTGTATTTGTGTTTTGTATCTGTGTATTTCTTTGGATCATATGTCAAGTGTTCTCCATGTTTGATTGCATTATGCATCTTGTGTTTATACTTAGAATGTTGGTTCATCCTTGAGTCATGTATTTTGTTTGGCATGTGTGATTCATTACCTCACTTACATGTTTGCTTTGTGTTTATCATCGGGTCACTATCTCCATGAGCACGGTAGGGTGGGCCCGTAGTTTCCATGTGGTAGGGTGACATTACAAATCAATTCCACTACTGGGGACCAATGTATAGAGATGAACTTCCTCCAACTACAGGACTTAGAGCTTGAGAGTTCACTTCTCCTTGTTAGTTTGGTATATGCAGAGGTATTGTATTTTCTCATTGATATTCTTAGATATAGTCTAGTTTCCTTTATGCATCTAGTTATGCTTTATTGATGCAATCGAGTGACCATTGCCTCACTATGAATGTATTTTGATACTCTTCGATGTGGAGTTAGATGTATTTTATTCATGCATTGGTGTCGACTTTGTTTGTGTCTTTTTATTATTTTTTTTCCAAAATCACCCAATCATCTACATGTAACAGAGTCATCTCTGACTCTCAGGTATGAGACTTTTTGGTCTCACACTTCACCAGAAAAATATTTTTGGTGAATCATCATCTGTGTAGATCAACGTCACCACAGATCGACATCTATGTTTGAAGTCTGTCATCTTCAACCTCATTGGTCTGGGTCTTTTTTGGAATTCATCTGTCTTCCAATCGATATCTGCATAGATCAGCGTCTGCATATACTAATCGTTGTTTATGCCTACATCATCATCGTCTCCACCCACCATTGAGTTGTTTTAAGTTTTGAGTTGCAAGCTTGAATCATGAGCTTCTAGGTTGGATCCTTGAGGGTCCTAGTATGCCTTATGGACCTTATTGATGCTCATTTATGGATGTAGTTTTATTTATTGCTCTATGATTATGGTTAAAAAGGCATGAACTTGTTTGGTTAAATGTTGTAGGAATTTCTATTTGAGTTTAAAAAGAACATCTATGTTATGGGATTGATCTAGTTTGTTGTCTCCCTATTGGTAGCTATGTTTTCTTTCCATATTAGCCTCTTGTGGTCAGTGGATGTTGTCTAGATCCTTGAAGAGCATTCTCAATAATGTGTGTTCATTGTTAGATAAGTATCTTATTGGTTCTCTTGGAACCTTTGGGAAGAGTTGTGAAGTCTTCCGCTGGTGCGTGAACGTGTGATGTTCGTGTTCCTATCTTTAGCATATAATATTTTCTCATGTTCGGTTAAGTGTTGCAATTGGATAGGTATTGTTCTATTATACCTTTCAAAAAAATTATTAAGTGCATATTTAACCCTTAGTTCCCAGGGTTCCTTGACAGGTCATTACATCTGGTATCAAAGCCCTTGTTCATACATTGGGATCTCTATGTTTATGTTTCCCTCTTAGTGTATATCGTGGACGTGCAAGAGCATGTGTTGTGAGTTGTGAGATAGTGGTTACTTGTTTTTGTGGGGCCTAAGGGTGGCATTCCTAAGTGTTCTTGAGGAACCAACCCAAGTAACGTGTAGTGAACTGAGAGCATCTCCTTGACCTTCACACCTTCTAGGGATGGATGATACCCCTATGTGAGCATCTCTTTTGAGCACCTTAGACCGCTTGGTCAGTGTGTTGCTCATATATTTTGGAGATTTTGGTGACCTTTGTGTGTATTCATTGGAAACTGTGGTTATGTTGTCATTTTTTATAGTATGATAACATGTATATCTTTGGTTGCTTTTGATGCTTTGTAGCCCATGAGTGGTTTGCTTTCTTGTGACCCTACATGGTCAGAGTTATTGATTGGTGCCCATGCATGGGCATGAGTGGGCCTATTGTTTTTCTCCATATAGGATGTAGTTCATTATATTTTGTGCCATTATTGCATTAATGTGAGTATAATAAAATGAATTATGTTGTATATACTTGACATCTTATTTCTTGCATTTTTATACATTCTACTTGTAGAGTGATGTTTATGCACTATGGTAAATATTGAAAAGAGACATTCCTTGTTAATGAGAAGTGTGATTATTTGTTGCAATAGATCACTTGGGTTAATGAATTTTGTCCCCAAATTGCATGGTTTCTTAATCTTTTTGTGAAACATTATATGGATGTGTGACATCAAGTTGAATTGTCTCCTTTGATGGAATCATGTGTATCTAGAATTTTGTACCTTGTGACCTTGCATTGAGTGTAATGAGGCCTTTATGATAGTGGAGATTATCCATCACTTGTGTGATGTTGGGATTGTTGACATACCCTTGTGAGCTGGGTTGTGTTATATTGTTGTAGCCTATTTTGGTGACTTGTGATGCAAGTTGTGCATACCTTGTTTGTGGGAAGATCCTTTGTGGTTTTTGGCCAATTTTTCCCTGAGTCATTCTTGTGTAAACCCTCTTGTATGAGTGTGTTGAACACCCCTTGGAGAGATTGTGTCTCATGTTTCAACCTCGTGTGTGTGTGTGTGTGTGTGTGTGTGTTTCACCTTGTGGCTGGAATTACCCTCTGTTGTGCTTCTTGCCTGAAGATCTTGTGTTGTTCTTTTCACATATGTTTTGAGGTTGTTTGTAGTTCCTCATTTGATTGAGAAACTAAATAACAAAATTATTGCATTGCATGGAAATAGGTAAAATAAATTTGTATCGAGAAAGAATATTGTTGCATTTATAAGAATTGTAGATATGCATACAATTAAGATCATTGTTTGATGTGTGTGGGTGTGTTCTCTAATGTTGTTGTGATGATGTGCTCCTCAATACCATGTGGCAGTTACTCCCTTTTTGTGATTGATTTCTGTCATAATGTTTCGTGAATGCATTTCATGATTGATGATTTATTTTATTTTCTTGGTGGAGCTTTCTATGTGCTGTGTGGACTAGCATTGTTTTGGGTATTTCTTATGCTTGGATTAGTCACCAAAATGCTCTTATCTATCTCTTTGTGATGGTTGTCATGATTGATTTATTATTGAGTTGCATGTATTTTTGGAATTTGTTGTTGGAATTGATAATTCCCCCATTTGGGTTTTTCCCTTTTGTTTTATGGTGGCTATCCTAAATGTTTTCGTTTGCTGCCCAGTTTTGTGTTTTGTGACTCTATCATGTTCCATGCAGACCTCTAATAGTACATGCAAGGGAGAAAATTATGGATAAAATACTATATTGTTCTTGTTGAGTAGTTGTAAATATGTTAATGAGAATGTATTTTTGTTTAAATTATGAGAAAATCTTGTTTTGCACATAAAAGAAGTGCAAGTTTATATTAAAGTATATGCATCTTAGCATTAATTGATTTAAAGATGCATGAAATTGTAAATCTTCCCTTGTATGATTGTTAGTAGGTGAATTGTGGCATTTTTGAGTAATTGTGTACCATGTGAATGAGTTTAGTTACTTCATCATCCTCTTTGTAAATTATCAAGAGATGGATGGTTGATTTTGGTAGACCTCATTTTATGCATTGATTAAAATCATGGTATAAATGTTATTTTATATTGAGATCATTATGCATCTTATACGGTATTGGTTCAACTTGAATTATTGCATTATATTATGGTATGCATTCTTATTAAGATTCATGTTTGCTCCCTAGATGTGATTTGGAGACCTTGAGTGTTTCCCTTCTTCGCATTGTTATTCTGGGTAGTTGGGTGTGACTTAGTCCACCTATGAGTTTGGATCCGTGTTGTGGGTCTTGATGACCATGTATTTCTTATGTGTTTCCCCTTTTAGAGTGATTATGGAGGTGTTGGATGCATTTTTGTTCGTATATTGTTGCTGGTGAGTGTTCTTTGGAGTTTCTTGGATTGTGGGTTTCCCGAAACTCTTCTTGGACTGACGTAGTGTGGGGATAGAGAGTCTCCTTTCCCAGCCTTGACATTCTCATTATCTATACCTATTTATGATTATATATATGATATTATATTGGTTAAATTATCCTTCCTTTTCTAGACCCATGTCGAAGATCAGGTTGCCAAAGGATTGCTGGTAGTGTGGTATTTCTATCTCTTGGCTAGAAGGATATGGTATCAGTTGGTGTATCTTACCATCCTAAAATTAGTTATGGGTTTGAGTGTAAGATTGTTTTCACCATTTGGATTCATTTGTTTCCCTTTCGAAGGTGAGACCATGGTTTAGTTGGGATGTGTGACCTTGGTGTCCAGCGATAGTTGAGTTATCAATGTCATGGAAATCATGTTGCTCCTACGATTGGTGTTTAGTTGGCTCTGATTATTCCCTTCAAGTGGAAGGAGTGAACTATTGAGCCTCTATTATATGAGTGCTCTTGGTTGTGAGAGACAACCTTGTACCTTTGTTAGGATTAAACAATACCGAGAGGGGGGGGGCGGGGGGTGAATCAATATTACAACACTTTAAACAAGAACTTAATAATTTCCAACTTAACCATATAATTATTGAAATGAAAAGAACATAAACACACAACACATAACTCATAACACCATGAATTATTGTCAAGGAAACCCTGGCCAAGGGAAAACCCTAGTGGGGATGGTATCCACAAATATGTACTAAAAGTATTGTGTCCCTATTAAGAGACCTAGCCCTATTAGGAGCTGAATATTACATTAGCACATTTCCTTGTTAGTGGAATACAAAACCCTATTAAAGGTATACTGAGCACACTGCTCATACAATCAGAGATATCGTTATGTTACAATGAATTATCAATAGTGAACAATACAAGCACCAACTATGCTTAGATAGTTCTAGTTGTAGCTCGCATCAACATCTGTCTGACATCACAATGCATCCATCTCATCTACATACATTCCATCCATCCATCATCATTCTTTGCTTTACAAAAAGCTCTTCATATATATATATATATATATATATATATATATATATATATATATTCAAATACATTACAAAATAGAATTAATACTTATGCAAAGAGTAAATACAAAGTCGAGGACCTTATAATACAAAATTATTGGTTATCCAAAATCCTAATCTAACTTAGCATGTTTGGATCCCATGTCATACTCCCTCAATCATCACGACTGTTCAGCTACTCTATATCATTGTTACTCTGTCTTTGCATGTCTTCAACTATCTGTATCTCACTGCGATCAACACCAAAACTCAAGCGACCTTAAAAGAAGGTCCTACATATCCAAAAATAGCTTCCTCTAAGCTCTCATGTCTCCATTCACCATGTACTAACTTCATTTTCCAAAACTACACTGCTATACTATGTATTTCTATTTACTATACTTAGTCATTTTGCAATTTGTATCTCCAAAACTGTAAAAAACTCCAAGAGATCATCCATACCAAATGTGTTTCCATAAATGACAACCCTCAAGTGTCCCATAACACTCCAAAATGAATCACTTTCCAACAATCTCTCCCTCTGGCATTGATGGCAACACTTAGTGAAAAATGACTAAGTGTCAATACCAAAAATATTTATGTGTATATCTTTTACATATCTTCTTTATTCTATACATTTTCCATAGTTTTTCATCTCATATCTTCTCCCCCTTTTACATCAATGGAAAAGGTATACAAAAATGTAGAATACATTAAAATTGTACCACTGCTTACCAAAAAAATTAGATCTTCTTTAGTACATCTTGGAAAGAGTTTTCCAAGATCTTCACTTCCTCTGTCCAAGTCTTCACTGGTATATGGCTCACATGAACAACCCATTCAATGCAAACAAAGATGTCTCTGCTACCTTTAGCTCAGTAGGCATATGTCCGGTAAGGGCCTACACTATCTTCACCATGTCCGAGATATGGATCTCAAGAATTTATAACTTAGGAGGGATTATACTCTTCAGCATACCAAACCTTGCCATGACTCTCCCTCTTTCTGTATCCAGTACACTTAGTTTGTCCAATATCTTGGACACCTCTCTGTATAGCTCCAATATATATTGTGAGGAGGTCTCACAACTGTCCATCATCTTGTCCAAAGTTATTCTATCTTTCGCTACTATATCCTCAATATTCTTGATATGTCTGATAGGGTTTATACAATAACTATATAACTTTCTTCCATGTGTGACACAACTCTTAGCCTTAGATATAGTCTTGTTCAATATGCCCAAGTCCCATGAAATAGACTTGCACACTTCTTCCAATTTCTTCGCGAGATATTTTTTTCTCAACCTTCTCTTCAGCGATCTTCTCTAATGACTCATAGTGTCTATCAAAGTTATCTTATGCCTTGTTCAAGTTATATGCATCATACTTTCCCTGAAAAGTAAGAGGTGCTAGAAGGAGTTTGTTGAAAGTATCAGCTCATCCACATCCATGTTCTCAACGTCGGTGCTCAAAGTCTTATATCCACTTGCCAAAAATAAAGGTGAAGAATCAAATGTAAGAGTTTCCTATTTCACTTCAACTTTATTCATTGTTTTATCTTTATTTTCTTTCTGATTTCCTTTCTCTGTCAAATCATTGTCATTGTTTCCTTCAATGTTTGTATCCTGCTTGAAAGGGTCATTCACGTCCTGTGAAGTGTCCAATGACACTTGCACACCAGAAAAAAATAAATATGGTTGCTTCACAGTGCTCACATATTGACTTGTATCTTCGCTTATTGATTTATCAAGATTTACTTCAGCCTTCCTTGATGATTCACCTTTATCAATAGATTTGGGCTTAGTAGCCTTAGGTGGTGAGGTCTTCTCAGATTCAGTTCCTATCAAGACCTTTTCCACAACTCTCTGTGTCTCCTAAATTACTTCATCATATCTTCTTCCCATTATCTTTACTAATCTTGTATTGGTTCCCAGTAAGGGTTTTAGGTCATTCAATATTTCCTCCATCTCCTTAACAAACACAACATGTAACATGTCTTCAATTGTTTGTTCTCTAATTACTTCATCTTCTTTTTGTGCTAATTGTTTCCTCAAATCCAATTTCTCATATAACTCTTCAAGTATACTGCTTCCAATTTCAAACAAGTTCTTAAAAACAAGCAAATGATTAATTACAATGTCTTCAATCAGAAGTTTGTCATATGCCTCATACCTTTCATATTATTTAGCCAAAGAAACAAGCTTCTCTTGCTCAATTATCCTCTTCTCCAACATTTTCATGTCTGGCTTCTGTAGAGTGCTGGAAGAAAACATCATATCCTCTAGTAATAATAATTCTGCTAAGGATATTGTGAACACTAGAGAATGACAATTCAGTATTCCTGATCCTAAATCAAAACATTCAAGAGCTACTGCTACGTGGACCTCTCCTCCTGTAGATTGGGACAAATTTTACTTTGATGGGGCATCAAAAGGCAACTCAAGAATTGCTGGAGGAGGTGGAATAATAAGGGATTGGAAGGGAACCTTTGTTGGGGCTATATCTTCTCTCCTGGAGTGCAGTCGAATCATAGAGCCGAAGCAATGGCTGCCCTTAATGTGATATTGCTGGAAGAGAAGCTGGAATGTAAAAAAGTTTGGCTGGAGGGTGATTCTCTTAATATCATCAATAATATTAAAGGTAAAAGCAAGGCGTCATGGACTATTGAGAAAATCATTGACAAAATTAATGAGGTGGCCTAGGAATTTACTGCCTTTCATGTAATCCACAATTTCCGTGCAAATAATCAAGTGGGAGACGAGTTGGCTAACCTTGGAGTTAGATGTGATGTCACTCACAAGTGGCATGACTCAACAAAGATAAATGATGAAATAAAATTGTTTATTAATCATGACAAAATTAATCACAAGGTGGGTTTTATTAATACTACTGATCATAACGCTTGATGAGACTTAGATTTGGGGTACGATGAAGGTGAAGTGCCAAGTGAAGAGTTATAGCAATTATCACCCTCTGCTGTCACATGCTTTCTAGGTCATTAAGAGACAGTTAGTGCATGACCCCAATTATTCAAAGAAAACTGGTTGTTGTTTGAGAATTTTAGAGTTTATTGCTAAGGAGTTGATGAAATTAAGCGAATCCAACATTACTAAGGAGGACAAAGCTATGGATGGAGACTTAAAAAGAGAGGAACCAGAAGAGTGTAAATGGGTGCAAGAGAAATATGTTTGGATAAAGCTAAGGAATGAAAAAGTGCATCGATACCTGAAATGCGTGCATGGTAATGATAAGGAGATCACGAAGGCTTTTGTTGCAGGGTGGGAGAATGGTAAAGTTAATATTTTGGGTAAATCTTTTACCCTAACCTTAGAACTTCTGGCAGAGATCACAGGACTCCCTCTAGATGGTAAGCACTTTTCCAAAAACAAGAAAGTGGGAAATAAAGCCTACAAAACCTTTCCTAAGTCTGATGCAGAGCGGTCTATGTTGGTCAAAGGCAACCTAGACTATGTGAACTTGTCCAACATCAAACGCATTTGGGATTTTGTTATCAGAGCGATAATGGAATATTTCATGCTTGATGGTAGGTACTCTAAAGTCTACAACTACCATTTTGTGCCCGTTAACCATTTTAGACATGATATTTGTTGGGATTAATGGGAAGTATGTACTGAGAGGGGAGGGGTGAATTGGTACCTCTAAAACTTTTTGTATCCTTTAATCAATTAACCTTTGTAATAAATTGCATGTCCATTCAATCTGATCTAAAATCTCCTGGTGTGAGTTATATCAATCTATAACATTAATAAACATGTGAATCATTTATAGAAACATTCATGAACATAATTGACACATAACATAAGATATGATATCGCAGAAAACTATTGTTAGGAAGTAAAAACTATGGTGGGGATGTCACCCACAAAACTTCACTATCTGCAGAATAGAAGGGAGCTGGTAAAGGCTTACAATTGATCACTTCTGATGATCTACCCTGTTAGGAGTATTAAAGAGGAGACCTGTTAAGATCTACTCTATTAAGAGCTTTTAACAACACTAATGAAGTGTGCACTCGGTTAAGAGATTTACAATAGGACTGTCTAGTCCACCTTCCTTAAAAGGATTTTTACACTTTGCTCCATTTGTTATAATGAAAGAAAATTACAAATTGACCTGGTAAATGCAATCTCTTATTGCTGATACAGATCCTATGTAGTTCAGATAAAAATATTATCACCTCAACTGTGATTGAATAATACCTCTGATTATTGGTTTCCTCTGTTCTTGGTTCTGCTAACCAAATTCTTCTTTTTCTGTTCTGGTTCTTGAAACTCTCAATTCAATCCATAGATGTGCTCGTTCTGTTCTCCTCTCTTTTTCCTTCTCACACACACATTCTAATGAATGATTACTTCATCTATTTATAGATGGATTGACTTCATCGAGTTGTGATAAAAATAATGTTAACTCTAAGATCAGGTTTACAATTTACACCTAGATCTCCTAGTCTACGTGTTTTAAATCAATTAGACCGATTAAAACACTTACATTAATGTTTCTTGTCCCTAAAGAAATGGATTTAAAATAATTAAATATCCTATAAATAGAATACACTTGATTTATCTGACGTGGAAGTCAAATCCACTTTTTGCGGGCTGCAACTGACTTTTGGTTCTATCTGTCAGTCATGCTTGACTCTCCTTTGGTTTTTTACTATCATTTGCACTGTATTTGTTTTGTCGGTATGCACAGTAACTTGCATTTCGGGTTCCTTTGTCGGGTTCCACTTTATCTTTCTGCTTTGTACACACTAACTTGTGTCATCGGTTCTATCTGTACTTAGTCATTTTTGGTGATCTCCTAATCTGATCTTCAGTTTGCTCTTTCTTGTCTTTCGGTGTAGGCTTACCGAAAGTGTTGTTTGTATACTAATGAAAAATTAATGTCATCAGATATTAGGGTGTCTTTCCCGTTTTTCCTGCTTAGCTTGTTCAACCAGAGCATAGTGGACTTCAGAGTTAGGGCTTCCCCTGTTCTGCATGAGGGGCTCATCCTTCTCATCGCGGAGTAAGCTAAAAATCACATCTCTGAGCTTCTCCCCAAGCATATAGATAAGGCTAAAAGAAAGAATGCGAAGATGTCATCTGGAAAGAAAGCCAACATAGCCACAAACAAAAAAATCCGTAAAGGCCCAGTGGAAGCTGATATAACGCTCTCTATCTTTGATGATGTGGAAGGTATGAGGACTAAGGATGACCAGGAGGAGGACTTTTCTAAGGAAGAGGAAATCAAAGATGGGGAGCAGATCAATAGAGAGGATTTGGAGAAGGCTAACCCTACCATCATTGAGCCTACAAGTGAGGAAGGTGATATTGCTACTGAGTATGCCACGGACATGGAAAAAACTATATTTGAGGAGATAATTGAACAAGTTGATAACCTGATGGAAACATATATTGACAATGATCAGAACAATCCTATGGATGATAGGGAGGAATCTAACAAGATGAATGAAGAAAACCAAGATAATCTAGAGAACAGGGCTAAGACGACTCTTGAAGAACCTGAGGAAAGTGAAATTGAAAAGGTAAACACTGGAAATATTAAGGAGAATATAACTATTGATAAACTGGAAGAGTCTGAAAAGGCCCAAAATGACAAAAGCTTTTTCGACCTTGACAAGGAAGCCCATAATGAGCATATTGACTATGAAATTAATTCAACTCCTCCTGAGAGCCCTATGGGCGATGCCGATGAGAAGGATAATAATCACCAGAAGCATATGAGCTTGGAAGAAGACCTTTGGGATCAGGACTTTAAGGTCAAAAGAGCAGTCAACATTTCCTTTCTTCAAGCCGCCAAAAATAAAGCAATGTATGGTTACAATATTGACAAATGGGCCCAGGATGATATTCAGGAGTTGTAGGCTAAGTGTAAAGACCTTGAAGAAAGAAACACCCTGCTGGAGGAGATCATAGACAAAATAAGGAATGATGCGAAAATGTATCAGCAAGGTAAGGATGTTTTTGAAAAGGTAACTGGTAATACCGCTATACTGGATGATAAGATAAGTAAATTGATTGACAACAGGATTAATTCGATAACTGAGAAAACCAACAACAACAACATTATGCTGAGGAAGCTGACTACTCTAATCAAATCGGGCATGCAAGCCTCTGTTGATAACTTGAAAGCTTTGCACACCCTGTTGGAAGGGAACAGTAATGACAGAGTAAATTTGGAGGAAGAGGGGAAACACAAACTCCAGATTTCAGGCCCAGGATCCATACTTAGATCCATTACTAGAAAGAAGCTAGTGGCCCATGTCAAAGATATTACAATTTTTTCAAGATTCTATCCAGAATATGAAAAATCAGATGGTGGAAATCTAGAATATGGAAAACCAGATGGTAGAATCTGAGAAGTGTTCTAAGATGCTGGACTGATTCGTGTGCTAGAAGTTATTTTGGTTATGTCTTGCTGGAAGTTTCTTTTTTGGTATCAACTTTTTCTGTTTTGATTGTACCTTATATTGTATATCTGGGGTCTTAGCCCTTTTTGGTTTTCTGTCTCTGTCTGTGACAGATAGTTGTCATTTTGGGTTTGTAATGCTTATCTTATTTTAGCTATGTTAAAGGGTTGAATGGGGCCCCTTCAAAACCTGTAGTTACTGTAATAAAAACCATATTATACATGTAAAAAAGCGTAGCTGTAGGTGTTAACCATTTTAAAGTGTTTACAAGAATATATTTTGTGCTGGCTTAGGTAGAGGGGGGGGGGATAGTGGTTGTTTTAATTTAAAAGAGAGCTTGTGTGGTTCTATGCAAAAATTAGACAAAACATTACATTTATTATGGTTTATACTTTCTATTGAAATTCTTTGGATTATCTAGAAGTACATAAATGAGGACAAATCTTAAAAGGTAGGGAGGGCACTCACTGAGTCTTCAAGAAGGCTCATAGTGTTTAATGTTTCTTTGTAGGTGAATATGACCATGAAGATCACTAAGGAGAAATTTGTTCAACTAATGAACAATGAAGCTATAAATATGAACAAGAAAGAGGTTAACACATGCTACACACATGTCATTTAGTGAAACTGGCAATATTCCATTCATGAAAGAGTACCTAGAGCTCAAAAGGAGATATAATAACCAATACTCAATGGACAATCTGAAAAAGAGTGTAAAGTGAAAAGGTGGATCAAGAATCCTTGCCAACCAAAGAGTAGAGAGTGATAACACAAATTTCTATTGTACTAGTTTTTAGTATATAGTTCCATTTTGTTGCCCATGAACATGTTCAATATAGAAGAGTACACACATCTCGCTGATACAATGATTAGTTACAATCTATAGGGATAGTCTAGATTTGCTTAATTATGAGTGCCTTTTGTACGCGATGATCATCTACAGTCTATATATTTATATGATCAAAAAGAATTTATAAAATAAACACGTTTGTATATCTTAGTAAGTAGCAAACATGTTTTAAGATAATACTTTATTATGTAAAAAATATGTAATTAGAAATATCTATATAATGAAGATACAACCCTAAAACCTTGCTAGGTCAAATTTAGGACTGTCAACAACTTGCTGATCCATATAATTAATTTTTTAAAATATTTGTAAAAATAAAATCTTACTACTTACATTAAAATGAAATTATATCATTAAATTCAAAATAAAAGTACACACCCACTAGTCTTATTAGTAACCACAATCCACATTAGAACCTACATTTAATAAATAATCTTACTTGCTAATCAATTCTCTAAGAATAATCTTACTTGCAAATCAATTCTCTAAAGATGGTTATCCATACATAATTATCCTTGAAAAACATAAACAAAAAATAAAATTTTGTAAATATTTGAAAATTCCCCTTTCATATTATATATTGCTATAAATGTTTAATGTTATGTGAAAAATTTCTATAAGTATATACATTGATGTTATATATATTTTTCCCTTTCATATAATATATTTTTTCTAAAATTATAATTATATTTCAAGTGATTAAAAAAAAACCTAAATACAAGCATACGACCATCAAATTTTTTTGTTTGAACTTTCCATTTTTACTTAGAGGCTTGTGATCAGAGTACAAACTTACGTATTGCTGCCATTCGCTGGTCTTGAGTGAAGGTAATATTAAAAAAATGATAATTTCATTTTATAACTATTTGTAGCGCTAAAGCTAAAACCCTACGCTAAAACCCTTGGGGTTCTGTACTGTATTCATTACCAGGGTTTTACCCCTCGAGTCTTCCTCTATTCTTTCGTTCCTCTATTCCCTATTCATTTTTTCTTAATCCAAACTCATTTTTAATCTATAATTTCAATGACATTTGCTGCAATGAATGCAAATGCAAGGGTTTTTTGAGCTGTGGAACTTCTAAGCTGTTACATCGATGCACAGTGTTTTATTCGTGTATTGTCTGGGGTTCGATTCTCGTCCAAGTCGCGCATTTTAGGTTTCTGGACAGATGGCTGCTGCTGCGGTTACCAGGGCGAGGTCTTCCAAGTCCTTGGTTCGACTCTCGGCGCCTCTATCGTATGCGTTAAGGGATGTGGCTTCGTCTTCTTCTTCTGGTTGCAATGAATGGGGAGCAGATCTTTGGTGGAGGAGGACCATGGCAACGTTCAGCAGAACGTAAGTTTACTTACTCTTTATCATCTCCTTCATTAGTCTAATCATTTTATTTTGACCAAGGGAACGAAGAAGATTTGTAAAATTTTACTGCCTACGGTGTTAGTCTGAAGGTGTTGTGGTTTAATGTTACTTAGGACTAGAGTTTTATATCCTCGACACCAACAAAAAAGGGTAGAATTAAGCGCGACTCAGATTTTAGGCCATAAGATTGAATTATCTCGAAGTTATTAAATAAAAATAATGGAAAAGTTATAGCAGTTTTTGTTCTTGAGAAATGGATAAATCAAAAAATTTGTAATATATACAGTTAATTGGAAAATCCCTTCCAGTACCTGAACCTTCTTATTCTGGCGGCGATGGTAAAATGTAGCACACCTATGCCTTTATTTATGCCTTCATTACTCCGCATCGAAATAACTCGCCTTGAAATAAAGAGTTCAGAGAAACGGAGGGAGTTGCTTGGCAGGGGCATTTACCATAATGGATAATAGAAAGGTTACGAATATAAAATTATAAGTAAATCCCAATGAATTGCCAAACATGACACATTTACAAATCACTGCAAGTTTTCACTCCACACCCGCAACACTGTAGAGCAACCTATAACTTCACTCAAGAGCTAAGAAGGGAAAAAACAGATATTGATGCAAAAACCATTGTGATGTTTTATTTCTTGCTGAAATTACTGAGCTTTGTATGATATAAATATTGTCTCACAAACTGGCATCTAAGGTCACAGGGTAAGCTTATTGCCGGTGGTATTTACCATATGACAGAGCAGAGAATATAAGATTCCGAGTAGTACTGGCAACCTATTTCTGGACATACATTATTATGCACAGAATAGACACAGTTTGGGTACAATTTAGGCCATTACCAGAGCCCTGAAACAAGATAACACAGTCTGGCTACAATTTTGGTCATTACCAGAACTCTGAAATAAGCAAAGTAAGATCATTTGATTTCAAATTCTAAAAATATCAGTTTCAAAGACCAAAATCTAGATAAAAGATCTATTGGAGAGAGTCATTAAATAGATTGGTCCCATTGAGTGGACTAGCACGGTGATTTCTTTTGGCAGGTTGGCCACGAGGCATCTAAAACTTTCCAATAAAACACAAGTTGTCATTTTTGGGGGAAATTTGGAGGGGCAGTTGGCAGTTCTCTGAACACACATAGAATATTTAGGAATGTTTAACTATTTAACAAATCCCAGGCTTTGTATAGTGGATTTTTCTATCAAATTTGTAACAGATATTTTAACACCAAAATTGAAAAAGTGCAGTGAAGAATGGAATGCTTCATGTTTGATTGCAAATGGCATCAAATTTTTTTCAGCAGCTCACAGTGAGATGATTAAGGTATCCCTCCTTCATGAGGCCTTTGCTTTGGAACTTAAGAGAAATCTAGAACCATCATAAAAGGTAGGGGAAAAACGTATTGGACAAAAACTCAATATGTTGGCTAAACTTTGGTGGGCGTTCCTCCATTGTGTTGGCAAGCATGTACTCGAACTGGATGGTGGGCCTAGTAGCCACGTTCCCATGAGAGGACTAGCTTGCATTGGCACTTTGGTGGGACGAAAACTCCACTTCTAATGTTGGTAAATGCCATCTACCATCAATTTGGGCTTTTGGCATAGTGTTACCTCGCGTGGTATTAGATACAAGTTCTCGAGGTCGAGCCATACAGAGTGTAGTGCGCATATAATATCCTTGTTTAACGAATTCCCAGTATGTTGTCTAAACCCCGATGGATGTCCCTCCATTGTGCTAGCAAGCGTGTTATCAAACTAGATGGTAGTAGCCACGCATTTATGAGGGGTTGGTTTGGTCTGACACTATGCTAAGACGAAAACCCCACTCGAATTCCCGTGGGTGCCATTCACCATTAGTTCGGGTGTTTGGCATAGTGGTGGCCTTGCTTGGTATTAGAGTTGAGGTCTTGTTGATGTGCTTTTTATGACCCACCAAACAGTAGAGCAAAATACTGAGGTATCTTATCCTCTCTTGATCAAAGTCTCACATATGCTAAGATTGCGAGAAGATCATACGATGACTCCAAGGTTCCTTTTATGTTAGGTCTTGACCGTGGATAAGCTCGGTGGTAAATGTGATTTGCTGATGATCACAAGGGGTCTTACGTTTTCAAACTTGGAATGATTTCAAATCACATTGGATGGAGCTATCGATAGATTTTGCAATGAAACACTTTTTTTGGATTTTTCAGGAGATATGCAGAAATAAAGGGGGTTAAGGTTCAGATATTTTAATCTAACCTAAGGGTAACGATAACAATAGTCAATACTTTGGTGGACAGATTCTTGAATAACCAAGTTTCGCTTCGCCAAGTTATACTACAACTATGCGAAAACCGGTGCAATCTTCAAGGGTTATACAAAAGATTTTCATACCACCACGAACACCATCATGAAGAACAATGTACGTGAATGACAGAAGCTAAGCATATGCAGGAATGGGGTTCAGGCTAACTTTACACAACGATTTACAATCAGTAAACGCCAAAAGTATGAACCAAAGGAATCATCAAAACAACATCATATTTTCCATTGAAATCACAACACTTTATCTAACAACTTAATCTAAATGAGGGAATTATGAAACCAAGCAAGCTTCAAGACACATCAAATAATCACCAAACTTCAACGAAAATTTTATTGTCTCAATAGCTCTTTAGCAACAATCTCAAAGTTCCACTCCTTTACAAATGAGAAATAAGGCCTTTATATAGGTCTCCGATTACAATGAATGGACCGGATTGAAACAAGACCGATGGCCCAAATTGTTCCACCTCAGCCCTAATTAGGGTTAGGGCAAAGAAAGAAAAAATGGCTAAGTGTTTGAAAATTTGTCATCCATGAAGGAGAAATTTTCCAACACTCAACCATTTTTTCTTCTAGATAAATTTTCCAACACTTAGCTAATTTTTCTTCCATGAAGGATAATTTTTTCAACACTTAGCCAATTTTTCTTCCATGAAGGAGAAATTTTCCAGCAACCATTTTTTCTTTTGTGAAGGAGAAATGTTTTTTGCAATTCAAGGAAATTCCTTGACTTAGTGGAATTCCCCATCTACGCATTTGGAGCCTATTAGAGGAATTTCTTCAACTCAAGGAAATTCCTTGACTTAGTGGAATTTCATCTCTTTTTTGTTCTCTCTCTCTCTCTCTCTCTCTATATATATATATATATATATATAGATTTTTAAACATTCTTCAAACTTAACCATTTTTCTGATGTTTTTCATGCCTTTCCATTTTTTGATATTTCAAGGGTGTTTCTAGACTTAACCATTTTCTGATTGACTTCCTCGCTTGCTCATTCTTCTGGATATAGAATTGGATACCCTTTTGTCTCTTTATCAACCATAGCTCACTTGTTGCCAAAATAAACTTGCCAAAAATAGACTTTCCAAAAATAGTAAGTTGTTCCAAAGTCAAAATAAGGCCAATCCGGGAGGCAATGAAATTTACTAAAAATATACTTACTAAAAATAGACACTGCTAAAAATAGTAAGCACTTCCAAACTCAAAATAAGGCCATTTTGGGACACAATGAAACTTACTAAAAATAGACATACTAAAAATTTAAATTTCCAAAAATAGCAAGTATGTCAAGACGTTCAAAATTTCATGGACATTCTTTTTTGAAAGATCAATTCTCATTCACACGACCTATTTCACAGACAAACACACAGATTCCATTCTAGGAGCTAGGTGGACAACACTTTTCTAGACTTCGCCAAATTTTACCAATTCTCATTTGAAATATGGGGAACCTTAGGGGACTGAGCCAAAAACTACCAAGAACGAAAGCCAAAAAGACAAGGCCAACAAAAAAAGAGGGGGGGTCCCCATTTACAATGAGGCAATGTGTGAAAAGGTCACAACAGGTCTCAAGATCGAGCCCCGTGGAGGGTGTTGGGCATGTAATGTCACCATTGGGCGAAAACCCAATATGTTGGCTACACTTCGACAAATGTTCCTCCATCATGTTGGTGAGAGTTTACTTGAAATGGATGGTAAGGCCAATAGCCATTTGTCCACGAGGAGGTTGGCTTGCATTGGCACTCTAGTGTGATGAAATCCCCACTCTTAATGCTAGTGGACGCCATTCACCATCAGTTCGGGCTTATGGGCAAGCAATAGTTCCAAGGGTACTAAGGGAGGTATAGTTTGAGAATTTAACATAAACCCTCACCCAAGGGTGTAGAGGGAATCATGGTTTGAGAATTCTAGTTTTGGAAAAAAAGTTGCTATAATTTTGGAAGTTTAGAACGATAATTCTCTCCCACCCAAGAAGCAATAGAAAACCCCCTGATCCGAGTGCCTTCATTGACTAAGCTTTATATGGACTAGAGACTAAGTATTCTATGGTGATCTCTCTATGTTGGAGACCAATTTGGACTTTTGAGTGATCAATCAATAGTTTCTCTATGGAGACTACACTAATATTTCCATATTTGGATAGGGCTCTCTTTGGATCAACTAGGAATTATCCATGTCTTTTTATTTCTTGGTTTGTAAGAAATTACAAGGCGTTTTTGTCTACTAATTAGATGTAACTTTTTGTAAATTTTGCAAATAGGAGCACGGTTGGGGATCCATCAAAAGCCCAGACTGATGGTGAATGGTGTCCTCCAATGTTAAATGTGGGGTTTCCATCTTAAATGAGTGCTAGTCCAAACCTAGTTCCCTCACAAAAATGTGGTTGTTGGCCCCTCTTTTGGTTTGGGTACATGCTCGCTAGCTTAATGGAGCAAATCTTATCTTGTATCTTTTGCTGAGTTACATATCTTTGTATGGCGCAATCCTCCTCGTTGAACAAAGAATCTTAGTACTATAATATTTCAGAGTCATTGCAGAGGCAAGAAGGTGTAATGGGATGGTCATTTTGTTCTATTGCTCAACAAGAATTGTTTGCACTTGTTTGAAGTAAGTCATTTAGGATCTCACCCCATCACATTTATGATGGTCTTCATCTTCTCAATCATTGAGTTGTTGTGAGCATATACTTCTCCTAAACATGGCTAATCCATATTAGTAGAACAGTTCATGATTAAAATGGACTCCGTGAATCTAAGACAATATTCGACATCATCCCACCAAGTGTCATCTAGTATCATATGCTTAATTTTTAACTGTTGGATTGCTTCTTAAGGCTAAAGTTGGTTGATGACAATGCTAGAAAGTACCTCCCACACCTACACAAGTCCACTCAAGACAGTTGTGTTGTTGGGGGATTTGATCATAAAAATAAAGAAGGAAACATACTTTAGTTAAAAAAAAAAAAAAACTAAAGTGAAACATAAAATTGTATCATTTGACTTACCTTCAGTAGGCATATAGAATCATTTGATTAATATTTGACGTCCTCTATTGTTGAATTGCTTCTATAGGACCAAAGTTGGTTGATGGCCATAGTAGAAGGTGCCTACCACACCTTCACAAGTCCTCTCAAGACATTTGTGTTGTTTAAGAATTTAGTCTCAAAAACAAAGAAGAAAACATAAGTTTCAAAAAAATAAATGACTAAAGTGAAACATAACATTCTATCATTTAACTTATCTTTGGTAGGTCCAAGTTCAAGAATGATCCAAAGATGCCTTGCAACATGTGGTGGTTGGTGATAAATGTTTGAATTTCTTTGGCCTTGGCATTTGCTCCAATCAATTTTGTTGCCCATATTTTCTAGTGTACAATTGATTGAATGGACAACATAAGATGTCCATTAGCCAACAAGCTAGCTGCTTTACAATTTTTTGTGTTGTTATGACTAACTCAATGACCTCTATGAGGGTGTCAATAATAAATTGTGCATCATTTGTCTACCACTCACAATCCATGACTTCCAAAATCATTGCTTCCTTAGGGGACATTGTAACCTTATTTGATCGAACACTAATTTTTGGCATCTTCCATCCATTGGAAACATTGAACACCTTTGTCTTGACCCATGAATCCGTAATGAGTTTCAATGAATCTTCTACAAGTTCCACCCATTTTGTCAATAAGGTGCACACAATTTGTGCTCTTGTACCTTTTTGGAGCTTCATTAATTTTACTCACCATTTCTTGCCAATATGGTGAGCAAATTTACCTTGAAAGCCAACCCATTTGCTTAGATGCATTTCGCAATGTGTTGATTGACGATTTCTTAAGATTCATTTTGAAATGCTCTTTCAATGGTCTCTTCATTCTCTTATGTGAAGTGGGATCTTCTTGATGCATTGCTAAAATTGGGTAGCTATACCTAAACTTCAAGACTAGATGGGGAAGGAGGGGACCTCATTGCTCGAGAACTTTTCCTGTCCAAAGGATGACTTGTTCTTTTGGCAATTGCTTCTTTTGTTTACTCTTGCTCTCTAATATATTCCACCACTATAAATGATGCCATAGGTGCACCCTTCCTGCATGGGCAAGCTTTAATGCCCATTCTAGGAATACCATACAAATGGGCTTTCACTTGACTATATGAGCTTCTATATTTCACAGCATACCCATTGCAAACCCAAACTTGCTTTCCATCACTTGGAACCTATTGTATCGGGTCAACATGCTCCAAGAATTGCGAACATGTGTCTATTCCAAAGTGGGTTTGGCCATGAAGCTAGAACTAGCTGCCATTGCAATCCCTATGGCAACAAGTTTGGAAAACAACAGTTCCAAACAAATGAAAGCAAAAAAAAAGCCCAACTCATTTAACATTTTAATCTTAGAAGTTAGAAGAATGAAAACAAAGCAAGAGAGTTGATTTGTGAAAGAAAAAATGAAGGAACAAAACGGAAATGACATACCTCTGACCCAAAATTTTGAACTATGATCTCCTTGGCAGGAAATGGGCCCTTGCACATATGTTGGAATAGCCATAGTTAAAAACCTAGTGACTTGGCAAAACTTGGCAGATCCAATTTTGACTTGTATTCAATGACTTGGCAAAATTTTAACTTTAGAACTCACAGAAATTTGTAAAATAATCTTTAAAAACACTTAAAACTGATTTGATAGAAGTCATAATTAGTTTTTCCTTCATTTATAAATCAAAAAAGAAATTCAATGCACATCGTAGTGTCATATGATAATAAATTACAACTTTGTAATATGATTTTTACAAGCTTAATCCATGGAAATATGGGCCCAAAATAAGTCTATTTCTTTGCTTTTTAAAATCAAAGTGGGGCTTGGGGACATAGTCCCTAGTGGGATTGAGGGGCAGTGGCCTTGGCATGTTCTCTATCACCGTATAGGGTAGGATTGAGGGGCGGAGAGCCCACCACCATGCCCAAATTAAAGCCTTCAAGACTACATGGACCTTTAGACTTGTGTGCTTTTGAAGATGTTGTCAACGTGTTGAAGGAGTGAGAGATAAAGAAAAAGTTGTAAAAATTTAATGATTGTTTTCAGGCTTTTTTAGCCACATACTAGTTTTTATTGCGTTGACAGGTGAATTTCTTTGTTGAACATGTGAGTTTTGGCAAATTTACTCACTAGTGACTTGCGGAGAAATTGGGAAAAAGTCACAGCTGAGTTTCCTCACATGTAGCTTGGCCAAGGATCTCTCACAAGAACTTGTGATTTTGCAAGTTTTCAAACTATTGAAATAGCATTCCAAATGCTTTGGAACCTTCAATGATCAATCTTCTGCTCTATCTGTGTAATGACAAGCAGGATTGAAAATTTAGCAAGTGTATTTGGTTTGTGTCTTTTGCATTCAACAGGAGGTAAAGGAGTTTGTTATAGTGTTTCAAAGTGTTTACTGTCACTTTTAGGGTTAGGGTTCATGTTCTTAGGTTGAAAAGTTTACCTTTAGTAAAAAAACCAAATTTACGATAGATTCCACCCTAGGTTTGCTATGTCCAGCAAAACAGACCCATATTTACTTGGGTCCACTGCAGAGTGAACTTGGCTGAATCTTGGTATGTTTTGTAGCAGCTTGTGCAGATTCAAGGGTAACCAGTTTGATATTGGACTTGGATCTGGGGGTTTCCTTTAGTGAACTGACAACATAGGGAAGTTTGACATATGTCAATATCTGCATGTTAGCAAAAAAGGCTTGGAAATACAATATGAACTTGTGGATGTGCTGGTAACACAGATGGCTAATATTTTGTTGTAGTTGTTGTTTCTTAAAATAATGTATAGTGTTCTTTTGTTTATTTCAGGGAACCTCATGCGAGTAGCATTCCAAGTGCTTTTGAACCTTAAATTATCAAATTTGAGCTCTATTTGTGTAATGACAAGCAAGAATGAAAGTTTAGCAAGTCTTATTTGGTTTGTGTCTTTTGTTTTTAAAAAGAGGTAAATGAGTATGGTGTTTCAAAGTGTTTAGTGTCACTTTTGCATTTAAATTGTTTCTTAAAATAATTTATGATATTTTTTGTTTTTTACAGGAAACCTCATGTGAATATTGGAACCATTGGACATGTTGACCATGGGAAAACAACTTTGACAGCTGCAATTACAAAGGTTTGAAAACTGCAATTTAGCTTTAATATTTATTATATTTAAATTTCCATATATTCTTCTTTGGAGATTTTTACGGGGTGTCTTTTCCTATTTCTGATCACACTCAATTTCCATTAGTGGTAATTTTAGGCATTTGATCAATTCTTTGTTAGCTTTTCTAATCCTAGCAGATTTGCAAGATCAGTCATAAATGTTAAATAATAAAGGAAATGTGATTGCTGTGATGTTTTTGTTTTCTGGGCAGGTATTGGCAGAAGAAGGTAAAGCTAAGGCAGTTGCTTTTGACGAGATCGACAAGGCTCCAGAGGAGAAAGCCCGAGGAATTACCATTGCTACGGTCAGCACTTTTCTATGATTGTGATGTTTTATTAAGGAACAGATGTTTGTTTTGATTACTCACAATCTATTGAAATATATTATTGGCTTAATATGGTACATGTAAAAAGTCTACACTCTCTTCTTGATAAGCATGTGCTGTAATTCTTGGTTTATTTTTGGACATCTACATCTGTTTTCTGGATTTCAGCTTTAGTTACATTTTCAAGTTAGTGTGTCTGTATACAGCTTCTAGATTTACGCCGTGCTCATGTATTTTCTGCTATTCATTGACTCGTAGTAATTTTCTATATTTTGACTGTTGTTTTTTGAAATTGCCTATGATATTTAGGCTTCTACTGAATATTTGTGTCCTTTTTTTATGTTATGCTTGTTTACTTTCAGGCGCATGTTGAGTATGAAACAGTCAAGCGACATTATGCACATGTAGATTGCCCTGGACATGCAGACTATGTGAAAGTAAGATCAGTGTATTTAAATATCTTATTTTAAATATGAAACAGATTGTCTAAACATGGGAAAGTCAGTGAATCATTCTGAGGTCAACCATAGAGCATTATTGTAGTTATGTTGAGAGATCTTATCATATATTAATAGTAATTGGATGTTGTGGAAACAATTTCTTGAAAAGCTACAAATTATGTAAACTAATTGTTGAAAAGCTACAAATGTCAGAGGCGCTCTCTAAATTTCTGTTCGTGCATACATCTAAGCTTGTTAACCACATGGATGGTATTCAAGCATTTTGAGACCCTTTTTCATTTTTCATTGATCGGTAAGATTCAAGTTTTCAACAGTTGAATTTTTTTAGAACAAGGTGCCATCTGATGTGGGAGGTGCCCAGCTTTGATCAATATTGCAGAATTTGACACCTTTCAAGCACACACTCACAACTGTTGTTTTCATTTTAAAATTCGTTCCACAATTGTTGTTTGGCAAAACCTCTGTAAAGTTTCTTAAGAGTTTCTTCTGGTTTTAAGATTCCTTTTTTACCGAACAAATTTTATTTCATATTCATAGATGCTGCCTTATTAAAGAAACCCTTCATATCTTATATTGGAGCTTCTATTATAATTATCTGAAATAAAATCTTTTTATATGAATTTATACGGATATTCTTCTAATATTTGTTTAACTTAGGTTATTTGAAGATTATATCATTTAGAACTTTCAGGTTAACTGTCTGGTAAAACCTCCTAGTTGCATGGATGCGATCCCTCAATGTTTATGTAATAGATGACACCATAGAATTTTATCCCAATTGAAGGAAATGGTAGTCTCTCGCAGCACATCTGTGTGGAAATGTTTTGTAGTCATAAAAAATGTTTTGGATTCTCTTGAGATGTGACTGACAGGCTTTCTTGGAATGACCCTGAAACTTTGATGTGTTTTGGAAGGGCTGGGGTTTCTGTCATTTATTTTTATGCTGATCATGTACAAAATATTAATATATATTCTTTGATATGTAAATAAGGGAAGTTGGTCCCTCTTCCTTTATATATTATCTGAAACAATGCAGTTTTGTAGTTAAGAAAATCTTGCCTACAAAACTGCGTCGTTTCTTTCTGTCTACGAGTGAGAAGTCTTATACAAAAACAGCAGTTAATAATAACATGAGATGGGAACAGCAAAGGAAATGATTATTGTGAGTGCCTGCTCTAGAATAAGTAATTTTTTGGTTTTTTAGTGAGAATTTGATTGGATTCTCAATTGCCAAATTCGTGTAACCTATCCCAATGATCTATACTGTTATCAAATTATCAATGAGTATGCCTCTTGGGAATTGATGCCAAACTTGGCTAAAAATTCTGCAATTTTATTTACTTCTGAATAACAAATGAGCAACTAAAACTGGCTCAAAGAAATCTAACACTACTCATGCCTTACTTAAAATGTTCTTAATCTTTCAGTATGAGGAGTGCCACTTACTGATTGCCTTCATAATGATTATTGAATCTCCTTCCAGACTTAACCTTGTTAGATCACAAAGAGAGGTCACTTGAAGGCTCAACACAAAGCTTTCCTTCAGCCTCTTTTTTGTTCATATTAATCAGTCTCTTAGAAGCTGCTTGAATCAAAGAGCCAGCACCATCTCGGATGACACGTCCTGCCCCAGAAAGGCCATGGTTGCCTTTCGAAACATCATCAAGAGGGATCTTCGAAACTCATTAGGGGGGAGGGCTTCATCTCGCCAAATTTCTAGAAATCTGCAAAGGCTTAATCAATCGAGGTCCATTAACAGGGGGGAGCTACAACAGCCTCCAAGACTTGACAAGCTTTGAATCCCACTTGGTAACCTTCTTTCCTTGTTACAAATATTAGGGAGAACTGCTTTTGGTTTCAAACTCGGTCAGGACCGAAAAAGTTTCAAGACTGTGTTGGGTAAGGCTCCCGGTCAATTCAATTTGGTACACAGCCAGGACCAACATTTTAACAGCAAAAGAGCAACAAATAAGAAGATAGGACACTGACTTTTCATCTACTGACTTTGGGATGTCACCTAAGCCTTTTTGGGAAAGGGGATGCCTAGCCATCTCTTGAGTAAATCAAGGATGCTGGGGGGTTCTCTAGAAGGACAAGCCTTGAAAATCATCTTCCCATTCTTACTCAACCCCCTGGGTCTCTTACCTCACCTACGTAGATGAAAACTGAAACACAAATAAAAAACATGGGGTAGTCCACCTGATTTAATTTAGGGAAAATTCTTTTTCATTGGTGAAGCAAATTTTACAACCAACACCATGAGAAGAACAAGGGAAACTAGGGTTTTGGGTGGAGAAACAGAGCATCAAGAGGGATTTTTAGCAGCACTAGTCTTGTTTCAGTTATGGGAGGCTTGTTTTACATTTTGGGAGTGAACACCATTAATTTTTCAGAGTGGCAGCTGTGATGCATTGCTACTGTCCATGGAAGCAGAGAAGCAAACACAGATTGTTTGACCATGTCAACTTCCTTGTTCCATGCTGGCTTATTCTTTGTCATTGTCATGATGTCATTCTTTATTGTAAGTTTGAGTGTCAGCTTCTTGCTTTAGACTCTTTGAACATTTTAAGTTTTCATTTTGTTTTAATAAAGTTTTTAGTAATATTCAAAACAATGATTCATCTTAATTAAATTTCTACATCACAATTGCAATTTGACGCATTGTGTATTTTTGGTTAGTCTTATTTATTACTAGCACTTGCACCTAAACGAGGTGCAAGGGATACGCCGATAGGTATTTTATTTGAAAGCAAAAATGAAGGTTAAGATAATAAAAGGAAGTATCTAAAAGTGACGGTCTACAAATATGTAGCACTGTAGAAGGAAGTCTTGTACATATTAGCTTCCATTTTGCATGAATTAAAGTTAATCAGTGTGCTATTATTTTTTTTGTTCCAAAATGAAAGCTTTGGAATAGGGTAAGAACATCCATCAAAGAATATTAGAGTGTAGATTATTATATGATGATGTTCTTGTGAGTGCCCTAATAAATGCATTTCTAATCTAGAAGTATATGGAAGGCATGGGACGCATACAAGAGAATGTCCAAGCCAAACATGATCTCATGAACTACAATGATTGCAGGATATGCACAAAACAGGCTCCTTGAAATTATTTTTGACATGTTTACACAAATGCAATGGAAAGTTACTAAGCTGAACTCTACAACATATTCGAGCATCCTCTTAGCTTGTGTTAATGTGGAAGCTTTGAAATAGGGTATAGATATCCATCGAAGCTTATTAGAAAATCTATTTTTGTCAAATGGTGTAGTTCAAATGAATTTTTTTATGAATGGTATAGTTGTGGTTATGTTTCTAGACATGTATGGGAAATTTCGAAGCATATATATGACATGTGAACTTTTTGATAAAACACCTCAAAGAAATCTAGTCCAATGGAATACCATGATTGCAGGGTATGCACACAATGGTGTTCTAGTAAATGCTACAATGGGAGCTTTGGAACATGATTTGCATATGAATTAGGTTCTATTCCCATGTCGTAGATGCAAGTAGCTTGAAAGACATGTATGAAAAAAGTGGAAGCATTTGAACAACATGAGAACTTTTTTGAAAAAATGTCTCAAAGAAAAGTTGTTTCTTGGTTTGCAATGATTTCAATATATGTAGAAAATGGTGTCGTTGATGAGGGGACCTGAAGGTTTCATAGGACCCGTGGGAAAAAAATATTATAAACTAGATTTTCACCGTTTTCAGCATTGACCTAGGTTCAATCCTCCTTAAGCTTGATCTCTAGCTCCAAGGTCTTGTTCTCTGTGGAGTTGATTATAGAGGAGCTCCACAACTTCATCTTAGGTGCCTCAACACAGGGAAACCCAATTTGGGAATTTGAGGAAGGAGTGGATCCATTGGTCATTACTAGATTGAACTTAGGATTGAAAGTATATTGGTTTTA
>MU224413.1:2546091-2563408 GCA_018584345.1 Thuja plicata
AATGCTCCTCCAAAATTGCTCTCCAAACCTGCAACATAACAATACTAAAAAAACCTAATATCTGAAAATGAAGGAGAGAGCTCTCCTTTTATAAGAAATGAGATGAAATGGACCATTGAGATTAAGAGGCAAAAGTCTTAATTAAGGGTGGAGAAAAATGGAAGCTTGATCCTAGTGCACAAATATCCTTCAATAGGAAAATAGGAGTTGACTTTTGTGTCCCACATAAGACAAAAAGTGCTTTTTCTCTTTTTATCAAATAAGAATAATGCTTTATTTGTGCAACATAGGATAAGAAGAAAAGTGGGGATTTTTATTTGTTTAATTAAAAGAGAGGTTTTATTTCAATTAAATAAATTAGAATAATTTTATTTAATTAAATGGGAGAAATTAAATTTAATTAAATACAAGGAATTTTATTTAATTAAAAGGGAGGTTACATCTTTTAATTAAATAAGAGGAATTTTATTTAATTAAAAGGGAGATTAAATATTTTAATTAAATAAAAATGGTCAAACCTTAGGAAATATTGAAATAATTGAATTAATTACAATTTGATCAAGGAAATTGATTTGAATTGAAAATATTCCAAAGCATTGATTCAGAAATTTGATAAATTTATAAAATAATAAATGAGGCTCAAAGTCTAGGTGACCATTTTAGGGTGCATACACCTATATACTTCCTTCTTTTTCTCTCATGTTTTTTCCTAATTTTTCCACGATATTATTTTCTTAATTTTCTCTTATATTTTCCATGTTCTTTGCCATTTTAAATATTATATTTACATACTAAAATATAATAATAATGTAAGAGATATTGAAAGGAACCATGAATCATTTTCTTTTCGAATATAATTATTAATATAAGAATAAGATCTACATCCCTATTTTCACATTTCAAAATGTTTTCCTTTTAATTTCATCCTCTATATTCTCTCCTTTCCACATGCTATGAGAATTTGTTGCTTCTCTCTCTTTTTTTATTTCATAATGTTCCCCAATGCTTATTTTATTTATTACTATCCAACTTCTTATCCCCCAAGAATGACTTTATTTCTTCAATATATATCTTTTCTTTCCTTACGTAAGAGGGATGTGACTTTTGAAAGTGCTTGATCATAATAATTAGAAAAGATCCTATTATAGTTTTATATTTACTAACTTTATACTATTAGTATCTTGTAACATATGGTTCTTTCACGAGTTGTAATAATCTTGTAACTATCGGTTCTTTCACATTTTACCAAAAGCTTCATTTTAGTATTTTGTATGATTATAAATGAATCATATTTAATTATAAAGATATTTATTAATATTATTATTTAGATATTTATTAATAACATATAATCATTAAGATGATTATTAATATTAATCTGATTAACATTATGGATTGATATTATATTGATAAATAATATAAATAAATAATATTAATTATAGAGTAACATTAATGCTTAATATTATATTGTTTAATATTAATAATATATCATAGATTAATATCAATTATTAATATTATATTTATTAATTAATAATATTGATTAATATTAGTATGATATAATCAAAATATAGAATTAGTTAATTAATTATTGATCAAACATTAAATAAGGGATTTATGTAGTTATTGTTACAATAATATTTAAATAGAATATATATGTATTTAATAATATATTTGTATTGCACATACATCAATGAGGGCTTATAAAATGAAGTCGATGAATGACAACACTTTCAATGAAGAGGAAGAAGCAATCGTCATTGACCTAGGTTGGAGGTGGTCACTCATCAAAACACGAATAGATCCTTTGTATATCACTTGGAAATGGTTTGTCTTGAGTTTGTTGAGTCAGAGTGCTTTGTTGTAGAGGCTTTTAATAACTTCTCTCAATTGTTGTTCCTTCTATTGAGAATGCGATCAAGGCCTTCATTAAGGTGAGGATTTCCCGTCCCTGTCAACAAAGTCTGCACACAAATGCATGTAGAGCACATTGGTTTTCAGGTTATTAATGCCATCTCTTCTAGTGATAGTTTCCTTGGTGTGACATCGAAGGAGAGAAATTCTAAAAAATTGCATATATACAATTAATTAGTCTTAATATGTAATTACCACATACAATTTCAACTTTTTAAAGATGCTTTAGCTTTGTTGAATACAACCATTTTAAGTGAAATTAAAACAACAATAAAAATAAGATAACATAACCGTAAGATAAGAGTAATAAAGAAGTAAAATTCAACAACATAAGAGGGCAATAAAGTATATAAGATCATCTCACAACACAATTAATCTGGAGAAACTCTTTAGAAAAAAAACATACCAAGAAAGACCAAGCATGTATTATCATCAAATCAAATACTACAATACATCCACTTTTGAATTCTCTTTAGTCTTCAATTTGGCAATACTTGTGTATACATATTCATTTACCCTACTCACATGCTCTATCAATTGTTTCTGAACAAGAATATCCTCACATTCTCACCTTAATTCTTCCTCCTTAAGAATCCACTATATAAGATTTTAACACATAAATGAGACATCCAATATGGTTACATATCCCAACACCCTACCCTAGAAATTTTATAGCATTCTTAACACAACTCTTTTAGGTTATAACTAACTCACTAAAATCAGTATCAAGTTTGTCTACACTCTCAAGGTGATTTTCTTCTTATTTGATAAGGTGTTATGGACTTATAATAACCATGCAAAAATGGTTACAAATTCTCTAACAACCTTATATGATGTTGGGCACCTAGGACTATTATAACATTTGAGATGCTTATATGGTAAATAACAACTTTTTATTCACTTTGGTGAAATGGTGGGGCTTCTTGCCTGTAGTGCCTACAACCAAGGTTCAAACCTCACAGGGTTACTCTTTATTGCGTCAATAATTGAGAGGCCCCCAAGATCTTGTATCTTGATTTACCCGCGGGATGTGGAGTGGGGCATTTGCATTCCGCCTAGGGAGTACATCCCTAGCTTAAATTTTGATTTACCCACGGGATGTGGAGTGGGCATTTGCATTCCGCCTAGGGAGTACATCCCTAGCTTAAAATTTTGTAATAATTATTTCGTACACTTTTAAACGATGAGGGAGAGGCGGGAACTACGCTGCGGCAACGGTCACCTGCAACTAGGACCAAAGGAGATGGAAGACATGCCCGAGCTAGGGCAGTTTTCAAGGCACACCTCAGGAAAAACTACAGTGGTCAAGGGTTTCCCCGATGGCCCTTTAACTCACGGAAACCCACTTTTCAGAGTGATCGTTTCCATATGGCTAGGCGAACAGAGGATAGTTACCATCGTTTTCCAAACAGCCACCCGAAAGGGAATGGAGGGAGAAGGGAGAACTGATTTGGAAATCAGCTGCCTGCTCCAAGTCACACTCGGATCGAGAAAATTTTGACTTCACCAAAATAGCACACAAGTTTTATCGACCGAAACGACCAGAGGAGAATGTTCATACTCCGAATCCACCTACACAAACCAGGAAAGAAGCGGATAATATTAAGGTTGAGGTAATCTCTACACTGAAAATTTCAAACCCTTTTTGGCTAGATGCTGTAGATTCCTTCAAAGATAGAGCCTTTGTCTTTAAATGGCTTGGACCATGGCCTTCTGTGGCTTTAATACGAGGATGGTGTAGTTAGGTCTGGGGGAAGGAGGTCAAACTTAAAACCCTTACTAATGGTTTCTATATGGGTATTTGTCCGATGAAAGAAGATAAGGTTTGGATTTTAAAAAATGACCCCTATTTAATCAATGGGAAAGGGATCTACATGAAAGACTGGGTAGAAAACTTTGACCCAATGAATGAGAATCTCAAGGAATACCCGGTATGGGTGAACCTACACAGTCTTCCAATGGAATACTGGGATGAAACTACTCTAGAGCAAATCGGAAATATGATTGGTTCCTTTGTCTTGGCCAAAGAGGTCATTAGTAAAGTGGATTCCTCAATACATCCCAGAATCTTGATCACTCTTCAAAGTAATGATCCAATCCCAGATTTCATTTTAATAGGAACAGAGCATGGGAACTGGAAGCAAAAGATAGAAATATGGGAGGAGGATGAGAACTCGGTTTCACCCTCCAAACCTTTGACTGAAATGGAAAAGAAAGGGAAGGGCTTGAAGGAAGATAGGCTCTTAGATCAATTGGAACTTGAATTCCTTGTGTCTAAAGGAGAGACAAAAGAGATGATTATCGACCAGTTAAACAACCTGGATCGAGGACAGTTTAACACTCCTCCAGGTAGAAAGGAGTATAAGCAAGCCAGGGAGAAAGCAATAATGGGAATGAAATCTTCCCTGGAGAAGATTGTATCTACACAACGGGTAATAGAAACTAACCATTCTGTTTCTCATCAGCAGCAAAATTTTGACTATGAGGGAAGTGACCAGAAGGAAAAGGGAGCAGAGCTAAGTTCAACAACTGAAAGGGGAAGTAAGGTTAATGAGACGGTGTGTCCCTCAACTCAAGTCATGACCTGCACACCCCTCTCACAATTCAGAGAAACATGTGTGTTGGAGCACAGACCCCCCTCGCCAGAGACTCTCTTCCCCCATATTAAAGATAATGGAGAGACAAATGATCTTGTAATGAATGTTACTGGATATGGAGGCCTGCCGGTCATTCAGGATACTTTTGAAAAGTTTAGCCCTACATTACAAAGGGAAACTACTCACCATCTGGCTCTAGAAGGCAGAAGGAAAACCCCTCTCAATGAGGAGACCAAGGATCCAGAAAGGATTTAACCAGCAGAGGGATAGATTATAAGGATTTAGAGATCACACCGATAAGAAACTTGAATAAATCCTTAGAAGAAGAAAAAATCATTGCAGAAACTTCGGAGGATAGGGAATCAGAATTTGAGGAACAGTTGGGGGATAGTGATGTCAACAACATGGGTCTCTTTGAATCCAGTGGGGTATTGGAAAAGAAAACGATTGAACAAACAATGTCAACAAAAAAGAAACCAAATACAAGTCCGAAAGGAAAAAGAGGTGCTAAAACAACAAGGGATAAATTAAAGATAGCAGGGAATGCTTCTAACCAGTCCAAATTGAGATAAGGAAATGGCTATGGAAATGCCATTTCCCGGGGGCCATGAAAACCTTATCATGGAATGTCAGGGGCTGCAATGCCCCTGACAAGATTCGTTTGATAAAGCGCTGCCTTGATCAAACGAAACCAGACTTAGTACTGCTGCAAGAAACTAAAATAAAAGTTGAGGATGGTGAATTTTTTAAACATAAGTTTAGACGATGGAAATGTGCTCTAATGGGAGCACAAGGTGCCTCCAGAGGAATTGGAGTTCTCTGGAACGACAACACAGTTGATGTAACAATAATCAAACAAGATCTACACTGGAAATGGTTCAAAGTGCATATCAAACATCTCCATTGCTACATTTCTTTCTTCAATGTATATGGACCAAATAATAAGGGGCAAAAAAAATGGTTATGGGACACTTTGGAAGGAATCTTGGAAAATCTGACTACTGAGGTGGTGGTGTTGGGAGGAGACTTTAATGCTATTCTCACTCCGACGGACAAAAAAGGGGGGAAAGGATGGAATAATGAGAATCAAAGAGAATTTAGTTCCTTTGTAAATGATTGTGGATTAATGGATCTACCTTTCAAAAAAGGCGATTTTACTTGGACAAATAGAAGGTCAGGCTTCCTGAATATTGCTGAAAAGCTTGATAGGTTCCTCATAGGTGACAACTGGGCGGATACGACATGGTCCTGTGATGCAGAGATCTTACCTTTTCAAGGTTCAGATCACTATCCAATCTGCCTACGTTTTCAACATGAAGACACTCCTGATAGATGTCCTTTTAAGTTCGAAGCAATGTGGTTTACTTCAAAAGGTTTTAGCAATCTTATTGAAGAATGGTGGTTACAGGCGCCAAAGAGACCATGTAATAAGGCTTTTATTTTTTTCAAGAAATTGCAATTTCTAAAGGAACAATTAAAGATATGGAATAGAACTCACTTCAAAAATATTTTTGCTGAAAAACATAATGTTGAAGCTAAACTAACAGCCCTAAGTCTGAAAGTAATTTAAAATGGTATGGAGGAAGCTGACTTTGTTGAAGAGAAAGAGCTTCAACTAGAACTAAAGGAGTTATTGAAAAAAGAAGAGATCTTTTAGAAACAAAAATCCAGAGAAACATGGTTAAAAGAAGGGGATCAAAATACAATTTTTTTTCATAACTCTCTAAAACAGAGAAGGGCTTACAATAAAATGTTCATTATTAAAACGGAAAATGGAGAAGTAATAAGGGATAGAGATCTTTTAAACAAAGCTGCTGTTGATTTCTTCTCAAAAAAGAAATTAGAGAATCATAGAGATGCCACAACCTTTGATGAGGTGCTTGAAATGATCCCCCCATTGTAACCGAGGATCAAAATAGGAAACTTTTAACCCCAGTTTCTTTAGAAGAGGTGAAATAGGCACTGATGGGTTTAGGAGGGGACAAAGCACCAGGTTCGGATGGCTTTCCAGCGATGCTCTTTCAGAAGTTATGGCACATCTTTGGTCAAGATATCTGGGAGGTGGTGGAAGAATCCAGGGTAGGAGGTTTCGTGCTGAAAGACCTTAACACCACTTTCATAGCTCTTATTACAAAACGAGATCCATAAGAAAATTTTGAAGATTTCAGGCCAATAGCTTTATGCAACACCATCTACAAAATCATTGCTAAAACTATAGCTAACTGACTTAAGTTAGCGTTGCATACAGTGATCTCGGAAGAACAGAGTGGCTTTTCACCGGGTAGATCCATTTTCGAAGGTGTTGTGGTTGCACATGAGGCGACCCACTCAATTAGATCATCGAAATCCCAAAGTATGATGGTGAAGCTTGATATCAAAAAATCTTATGATGAAATTGATAGAGACTTTTTAGTCAGTGTTCTTGTCAAATTTGGTTTTGCAAAAGAGTGGACAAAATGGGTTAAGAGTTGCATTGACACATCGAGATTCTTAGTACTGGTCAATGGCGGCCCTCAGGGCTTCTTTGGATAGGATAAGGGCATAAGACAGGGTGACCCCCTATCCCCCTTTCTCTTCATAATTATGGCAGAAGCTTTGGGAAGATTGATTTATAGGCAGAGAACAAATGGCTCTTGGAAAGGATTACATATTGCAGAAGGTGTGGAAGCTCTCACCCACATCCAATTTGTAGATGACACCTTCTTAGGAGGTGTAGCCACAGAAAAAGAAGCAAAGATTATGAAAGAAACCCTGAATTTGTATGGGAAAGCCTCTGGTCAGTTGATTAATTGGAGAAAATCAGAAATTTTTTTCTTCAATACCCCTCTTCATTTGCAAATCAAGATTAGTAACATCCTTGGTATGAAAGCTGGGCTATTGCCAAGTAAATATCTTGGTATTCCACTCTTTAAAGGGAGAAACAAGGCTGAATTCTGGAAAGATCTGACAGAGAAATGTTTAAAGAAAATGAATAGTTGGAAAGGCAGATGGTTATCTTCAGCAGGCAGAATTCTAATGCTTCAGATAGTGATTTCAGCTATACTAGTTTATTCTATGATGTGTATGGAGGTGCCTAAAAAGATAGTAAAGATTCTCAATGCAAAGATGCGAAGATTCTTCTGGTGTGGAGAAAAGGAGGAGGACAAAATCCCATTAGTGACATGGGAGAAAATTTGTAAACCCAAAGATAATGGTGGAGCAGGGATCCGAAATTGGCAGATTATGAATAAGGCTCTTGGGGCCAAACTAATTTGGAATCTATATAGGCATAATAATCTCTTATGGGCAAGAATATTGCAAGCAAAATATTTAGACTCACCAAACTGTGAAAGGATTCTAACTATTAAAAATCCGCCTCGAGGATCGGCAATATGGAACTTCATGCTAGCATGCCGCCCACTTATCACCGATCATATCACTTGGCAAATCAGAGATGGAAAATCTGCCCTCTTCTAGGAGGATTCTTGGGATAGGCATGATGCCTTAGAATCACATCAAGAGTTGAGGGATATAAAAAACTATTTAAAAAGAATGTGGGGTGATAAGGTTAAAGACTACCTAGAGGATGTTGGAAACAGGGATGGAATGACAGAGTGTTGGAAAAATTTAGATGGATTGGATTGCCTGGTAGATCAAAGACATAAATTGTTGGAACTCCTCAGAAGTAGGGAGATTACTGTTACAGAAAAGAAAGATAAGATCAGATGGTGTGGATCACTCTCAGGGGAATATTAAGTTAAAATTGGTTTTAAGTTGCTTGAAAATGTGACTGATCCCCTCTTCCCTTCAAAGGATCTGTGCTGGGGAAAAGACATTTTGCCTAAGGCAGGGGTGTTCACATGGTTGGTATGTAAAGGGCGAGTCCTAACTGGGGAAAGAAGGAAAAAGCTAGGTTTCAGTGGCCCTACCCGGTGTGAACTTTGTGCAAGCAATGAAGAATCCCTGGACCATATGCTGTTAAATTGTGAATTTGCAGCCAACTGTTGGAATTTTGTCCAATATAAACTTAGGTGGTTAAGTCCACGTGCTAACACTATCTCTGATATTTTTGCAGGTTGGCCAAGGGAGCTTAGGAAATCCACTTTATCTAATATATGGAGAATTGTCCCTTCCATGATTGTATGGGAGATATGGAAAGAGAGGAACAAAAGACTCTTTCGAGGTGAAAAGGAATCTACGGATAGATTTCTAAGCAGATTACAACATTCTATTGAAGAGGTTGTAAGCACATCCGCCACTAGAAGGCAGTTTTTAAAAATCCCCTATACAAAGGAAGATAGGTTAATTCAAATGAATTGGCCAGGAGTAAGATTCAGCTCCCCAGCTGGAGCTCTAGTCACAACCAAAAGGTCAAAGAAGACAATGTAGATACAATGGGAGCCCCCAGATGAGGGGTGGATAAAGGCCAATTTTGATGGGGCAACAAGATTCAATCCTGGACCCAGTGGTATAGGAGTAATATTTAGAGATGCACAAGGGAAGATCTCTTTACAGATGGCCAAAAGATGTGCAGATGGAAGTAATAATATGGCTGAAGGACAAGCTGCTCTTTTAGCAGTCCAGATGGCACAAAGTAAAGGAGTAAGGAAATTGCACTTAGAAGGAGATTCATTACTTATAGTGCAAGAAATCTCCAAGTTGTCTATAAATGCTTGGCACCTACAGAAATACATTGACCCTATCAGTGACATCCTCAAAACCTTTGAGGATTTTAAAATAACACACATAAGGAGAGAGGATAATATGGAGGCTGACTTGCTCTCCAAACAAGCCCTGGAATTAGCAGTGATAAATGAAGAATGGATAGAGGAGACACTCCCAATAGGAGTTTAAGAGGTTAAACACATAATTCAAATTTATGGTTTTAATAGCCACAAAATGGCCAATCATGTTGTGAGCATATGAGTGGGAAAGTTTTTTAAAAAAATCTAAAAAGAAAAAATAGAACTAAAGGAACGTGTTGAGGATTACATAATCGAGATATGATTAGTAATATGATCCTTCTATTAATCAAATGTCAGCAAGTGGTAATGTGACGGCAAGGAATGTTGTTTCATGGGCAAGATAAGATGTGTAATCTGTCCTCACACATGCCGAGCTCATTATGGGCGATTGTGTATTAATTGCAAATCTATAGGATTGGCGTAATAAAAGGTGATGCCCTGTTCAAAGGCTTTCAAAATTAAAAGAGCCGAGATTAAGTTGGAATTGTGCAGGAAACAGAGAGCTAGGGAGATGGAGCCGCGCTTTACTTTTCCTACTAAGCGACAGCAGAAGGGCATTTTTGGCCCGGTTGAAGATCATCGTGTGAAGCTACTGATTAAATGCCCAACATTGGAGGTGGTGGTAGCATTCCAACAAACCCTGGGGCCTTACTTCCATGATAATGCAGATAGATGGAAATTGGAGGTCGACATTGCCACTATGATCATGGCGTCGGGGTTGGAGATAGGCGAACATGAAAGAACTGTGAAGTGGGTAATGAATTCTCTGTTTGCAGAGGATCTCATTCCAAATTTAGACCACCTATTAGAATGGGCACATTCAGGGTGGGCTTTTAATTTTAGTGAGTGTTTTCAGAATGAGGAAGAGGGCATAATTAAAGGAATTCGACCCTTCCTACAGTGGCCAGCAGGTGCGAAACAACATAACTATATGAGGGAAGGGCAGCAAGCATGGAACAATTTGAAGACAGACATTCAAAATTATAATGCCCTCTACCCACGGCCAGTAGTTCCAACCATCTTTCCAAGAAAGGAAAGAACTCAACGCACCCGAGCTCGCCAGATATTGCAAGGCGCCTTCCCATAAAACACCGAATTTTGAAAGAAGAAGATTTTGGTAAGGCTAGTTTTTTTGTGCATGGCAATGTTAATATCTGCAGTTCTTTGTCCATGGTGTTTTTTGAAACCACATTGATGCAGCGTCAAGGTCTACGTCTATGCACAGTGGAATAGAAAACAAACCTGTTTCCCTCGACAACGACGACGATCAGATGGAAGGCTAAAGCTCTGGTTTGAATGGCCGTTTTTTAGGGTTTATGGCTTTTGTGGGCTATCGTAAATTCAAACAGATATGTTTGTTTTGAAAGTTGTAATGATGACATCATGCAACATATTATAATTGCATGTCAGCTTTGGGGTTAAAAGGGATTAAGGAAAATGTTTTGAAATCTTGTAATGGGGGCCATTGAAATGCTTTTAATAACAAATACATTGTAAACTCTATCTTTATATATTAATAATACAAACTATTACCGACCAAAAAAAACAACTTTTTATTCATAAATAATTAAATTATTACCCCCACTAAAAATTAATCACTATACCAATAAAACCTTGATGATAAATTAATATTTACCACTATTGATAAAACCTTCATCCCTTATGAGTAAGCAAAATTTGGAATAACTACATACATAAGATTTTCACATTTGATGCCACCAATCTTAACATCACATACTTTTTTATCAATGTGCAAACTAATAGTTGCGAGTGTGTAAATATTTTCTAAAACAAGTGTTAAAATGGTATGATGTGCTATGGTTATTTCTAGAGGTCGTATGTTGGGCATTTTATTTCATCTTGATGCATGCACTATTGAGTGCCATAGTACTTATACCAAAAGAAATTTGTGACTACTCTATTGAGTAAATAGATGGTATTCTCTTCAATGAATGGTCACAGTTTCTAGGCACTTGAGGGTTTTCTTCCTATTGAATATAAGCTACTTATAGAAAACATTGTTATGAAATGAAATATTAGGCCACATAGGCGAGAAGGGTATATGAACCATAAAGAATTAAAACCTCATTGAATGGTTGTCTAATTATAATCGTGAAGTTGATTTATGTAAGCATTGCATTTATAGAAAATAAAACTATAGTTAGTTTTACTTAAGTTGTCATAAATCTTGTGGTGTTTCCATTTAAATGTGTTTGATCTTGTTAATGTTCCTTTGATTACGAAGTCACTTTGTTTTATTTCATTTATAATTATTATAACTAAAGGATATGGATTTATTTTTTAAAGAGGATTTAAAATTTTTAATTATTTTAAAATAATTTAAAGCAATGGTTGAGTTGTAAACTAGAAAGAAAATAAAATGGTTGAAGACTAATAGTGATTTTTTTCTCTCTAATTTTTTTGATATATTTGGACATTTTGAGATAAAAGATAACCCCACATTCTCCACAATATCATAGATTTGTATAAATAATGATTTGGAAATTTATGGAAAAAGTATAGAGTATCCTTAGTGGAGCTAGCTTGGAATAAAGGTCTTTGGCAAAAGCTATAGCTACTACATGCTAGTTGATTAACAATTCTCCTATGTTATATATGGTGGCTAACATTCCCATGGAGGCTTGGTTGGGACACAAGCCTTCATTGCAACATATTATAGTTTTTGGTCATGAGGCATACACATGTGCTAAGGAAGAAGTGAACAAAGTTGGAGAACATGATTATTAAATATATCTTCATTATTTATAGTTATGGTGTAAAATGATATAGTCTTTGGGATCTTGTTGCAACAAAGCTAATAAATAGAAGTGCAAATTTTTTTAGAAAAAGTCTTCTTATACTATATTGTAGTTTGATAAATAAAAATGAAAGATCTAATTTAGACTCCTTATACAATTGAGAATTTTGAATCAAGATCCTTATATAGATAAAAAGTTGAGTAGAGCTCATCAAGCTCTAAATAATTAGAAGTCGAGGATGAACCTCCATATCAACTTATTTGAAGATATATGAGGTGTAGACAACCACCAAAAATGTGTTCTCTTAATGATTGAAGATACATTTTCTTTGAATATCAACATTGATGAATAGATATTTGTACAAGGTTATTTCATACGAATGGTGCAAAGGTCTAGAAGATAGCCATGGTTGAAGAAATCGTGACACTAAAAAATAATAATACATGAGATCAAATATAATTTCATAGAGTGACATAATAAATTATGCCCAAGTTGGGCACCATCCTTGTTGGAGTTTTGGTTCATGGTTTGGAAAACCATTTGGGGTCTCCAACTTTCTAATTTGTCTATAACTTGGCACTCCTAGAACTAGTGTGATTATGATAATTTTTAGGTACATGGACCAACTATTGGAATTCCATCAAGCTTATTCCAATATTAGTTTCTAGGTAAACAATTAAAAAATACTTGCATTTCAAGTATTTTATAACACCATTTTGAAAGTTTTGGAGTGTGGAGATTTTTCTCCCTAAAGAGTTTTGTTGACATAAATCACTATATTATGGTATTTTATTTATTTATTTATGAATGTATTTATCTACTTTTTGTAATAGCTTTGGATCATATTTTAAGTATTTTGTAGATCACTCCTATATTATCATAGGAAGCTATTTTTTTACACCTTGCTCCTTTTGGATCGATTATTTAAATTGTAAAAATTGACCATTGTAATTTTTTTGGGGTTACAATTAGATTTTCTAAAAATTTGGGGGATGTAAGGTGTTAGAGAAGAACTCTCAAGCCAATATTCCAACCTGCAAATAACTTTCACAAGAGAGAAAGACAAATAAATATTTCACCACATGAAATGAAATATTATGAGATGATATGCATATGTACAATGACCTTATATATGCAAGGTATGAAGATGACTGCACCAATGAGATATGAGGGTAGGTAGAACTCAACCACCAACTACAAATATTAAATGCAAAACAACTAATAGTAATGTTAAATGCCTAAGTTGGACTTAAGCATGAGTAAATAAATAATATTTACTCCAGCCTAAGGCATGATTTAAGTCACCTTTTAGTTTTTCATTCTCTTGCACTATTTTCTTTTTAATCATGAAAAAATTCCATTAATCTCCTCAGCCCGCATAAATATCACACATGTAAATTAAAAATGAGACAATGACTACAATTTAAGGGACTTTGGAAAATGTTAATAGAAAAATACCTAAATTTACTAAGGAGTTCCTTAGTTTTGTTACAGGAAAAAAATAGATGAAGCTATATGGCTTATAGGATTACATCTATTTGATAATTTATCGTTTCATATTGTCAAGTGCATATTGGTAGGAAATCACAACAATTTAGACACAAACAAGAAAATCCTACTAGCATCTTACTGCAAGGAGCTTGCAGAGCATGTGTAACACCCCACTAGGGAACTCAAGAGGACGACATCTAAACTATCAAAGTGATGTTGAAATAATATTTTTTTAAATAAAAGAATAAGTGCATATTAATCTACAATTATGATTTTGGAGTTAACATAAGATAACATTTCATAATGACATTACTAAGATCATAAAGTGAGATTAACTTCCATTACTAACCTATGTCCTCTAATATTCCCTAACATTGATACATAAGAAACATAATTACAACATCATCTAATCAACTAAAACCAAGAGAAGCTACATTCCATTATGCATGATTGTTATCATTATCTCTAATTTTTTTAAAGCACAAATATCCAAATGTTCCTAAGTCTTTTCATCATAATAGCCACAACATTTAAACTCAAGGTAATGATAATATACATATAATGACATCTAACTTTAATTCTTTTACAATATTATAAAATCTTACATTATGATAGATAAAGATATCTCAATTCTAATCACAACTACCTATTAGAAGAGTAAATCATCATGAATATAATTACATCATTCCTCTCCATGAAGTATCCAATACATAATTAAGTAAAAATAATACATGATACATGAAATGGTATAAATACATTAAAGTCCTCAATGCAGTAATAACAAAAATGTAGAAATGAAGACCCATCCAAGACCACAAACAAGTCCACCAAATTTGGATGGAAGAAGAATCACAACCACCCGACCATGTGGAACCTTGAGGCCCACCCTACCGTGCTAAGGAGATAGACACAAGGACCCACACACACAAGGAAGACAAAACAAGAAAAGGGTGGAACTCAAATCAAAGGTACAAGGAAACATAAATACTCACAAAGAACAATCAAATAGAAACTACCAGAGGCAACCAAAATCTTATAGAGGAAACCTAGAACACATACAAGGAAGTGTCATCACGTAGCCCCATCTTAGGTTACCCTGGACTGGAGACTTAGGCTTGACCCCTAAGTGATAACACATGTGGAACTAGACAATCCTTTCATGATGACAAGGAAGTCTGACCATGCCAGCTCAAAATGTCCCACGGATGGACATGCATCATCTCCCACTCCCATCCTTAGCCTATAGTAGCACTCAAGGAATGCATGATGCACTTAAAATTATATTTTAATGTTATTCCACATTTATTTTATTAGGTTATCACCTGATTACACAACCCATAATGGGTTACCCTAGACTGGTCACTTTAGGACCCTAACCCCCATTGTGAGCAACTTCCCCATTATGCTCCTAGATAAGCCACCCTTTAAAATTTGGAAATAAATAAATGTATAGGCTCAACCAAGATGACATAAGCCATATCAATATGCATTCATGACATCAACCAAGTCATATAATCCGGTTTAGGAACCCTTCATAATAAGACTTTCTCATAGGCAGTTCTAAACCCCCAAAATAAGAACAAATCTGAACATATGACTACATAAAAGATTTGTAATGCATTAAAAATAAAAATTAACCATCAATCTGATCATAAAATTTGAGGGAATGATAAAAAAAATATTACTGATGGAACATTTATCAAATTGAATGGTACCATTGTAAATTCATAGTGTTTATAGCAGGTACGAAAAGCTATCTGATGAATATCCACCACATAAATACACACCTGATTATATTCGGATTTAAGGTCTATCTTTGAGAACACCTTAGTTCCCTTAATCTGATCAAGGACATCATCGATGCTTGGCAATGTGTACCAATTTTTAAATTCTACCTTGTTCAACTAATGATAATCTATACACACGCAAAGAGATCCATCTTTCTTCTTAAAAAAAAAAACTAGTGCTCCACAAGGAAAAACACTAGTCCAAATAAATCCTTTGGCCAAAAAATATTCCAATTGCAGTTGAAGCTCACTCAATTCCTGAGTGTTCATATGATAAGGGGCTTTAGAAACAAGTTCCGCTCCTGGAACAAGCTCAATGTGGAAATCTATGTCACGCTTTACTAGCATAGCTAGAATCTCACTTGGAAAAACATCAGAAAAATCCTAAAGGATAGGATGAATAAAAGATGTATCTTGACTTAAAAAGTCATCCAAATAATTCACTACCAGTGAAAATTGTTGACATTCCTACCACATACACTACTTTAATTACATTGCAAAAGTCATGCGAAGCGAAATGGGTCACCGAACTCCCACAATCCCCACATTCTTACCAACATCATCCACACACTAGATAGTATTACATCGATAATCGATGCTAGCTCCATGATAATACAACCAATAAATCCCTAATATCACTCCATAAGACCCCAAAGGAATAATGCAAAGATCAACTATGGTTGTGAATGCACGCAAATCCAACTCACAACCACAAACAAGAGAGTCTGTAGCCACCCTAGCATTGGATTCTTTCTTTGCAGCCACCAACCCACACTTCTCTACTATAGAAGGGGAAGTAAATGAATTTGTAGCTCCAGAATCAAATAAAATGGAAATATGAATACCTCCTAACATACCTATAGTCTCAATCACTATGCTCAGATGATCAACCCAATGATGATTAATTGTCGCAAAGACTCTATGGGATCTACCAACATCCCCAACATCCCCAAATATAGGCTTAGAAGATGTCTTTGAATAGAAGAATGTCCTAGTCGCTGAGGACAATTAACTATAATGTGACCATGCTAACCACAAGAGAAACAACCTCTACCAAAAATTCTCCCTGTAGGAGGTGCATTGGCCTGCTAAAAGCTACCTTTGGTAATATTCTGCTTTGAACTATGGGCAAGTTGGCTAATCAGGTTGCACCTATTGCATTCCCAATTGTGATAGTTCCCTGCCTAAGAACCACCACTACAATAATGAAATAAATTCTTCTATTGGTTCTGACCACCCTTTAAGGATTTAAGATGGTTCTTGGAGATTCTAGCTCCTTGAGACTGGTTACCCTTAAAGCCCGATCTTGAAAATAGAGCACTACCAGTTTGATCACCTATTTGACCACCAAGAGCCATGGCCAACTTCTCCTCAACCAACATAACCTTATCAACTACAGCCTTAACAGTTTTGGGTTCAAAGACCCAAACTCTAGAAATACGAGCATTGAGACCTCTAAAAATATGTTGAACCATCACAACCTCATCATCTCTAAAATTGACATACTACTTAATCTTGAGAAATGATTCTCATACTCCTCAAATAGACATAACCATCTAACACAAATTATGGAACGCATCTACACACCTCTATCTCTACCAGTCTGATAGAAAATGAGCCTTAAAGTTGGATAAGTGCACAAAGATGGGGGATAAAAAAGGGGTATAAGTTCCATTTTTTTTTTCTAAAATCAACAAATTATAAACTTTGACGAGAAAATCAAGATAGTTACACTCAAATTTGAAGATGCAACAAGAAACAAAGTTGTAGTACTCTGAATCTAGTTCTAGTTTCTAAACTACAATTTTTTTGAATTTGGTTGAGATTAAGTGCCTCCAAAAGGGGGAGCACACAAAGTGGTCCAATTTCCCTCTTTCCCTTCTCTCTGTCTTCCCCACCTCTCCCCCATATCTATCCGCCTCTCTTTCTCTAAACTCCAAACCCTAAATGATAAGCCCTAAACTCTGTCTCCCTTTATCCCTCTCTCATAGTCTCTCTCTCTCCCTTCTTTATCTTTCCCACCTATCTCTTCCTTTCACACACCCCTCTCC
>MU224413.1:2583998-2600063 GCA_018584345.1 Thuja plicata
TTATTTAATTCATTTAGAAATATAGGAATTAATTATTTAAACAATGAAATTGCTTTTTAATAATTAGAGAACTATAGCCATTTTAATTAAATTAAATAGGCTAGGGGAATGGGCTAATTGCAAGTGATTATTTGATTTTGAGATTTATTTAATTCTTTTATAATTAAATACTATAGCCATGTTTGATTTTGATTTGATTTGATTGGTCGAAATTGATTTGAATTGTATGGCTATAATAGTTAATATAAATCAGTGATAAAAATCACCTAGGACATTAAATTGATTAAAATAATTATGCCAAGCAGTAACGGGGTCATTTGGACATAAATCGAGGGTATGATCACACTTAGGGAAAATAGGGTCCATAGTTGCAACAGACCAAATTCAGGTGGTTACAACTGTCACACTTCTTCTCAATTTTCTTCTCCATAGTCCAATAATTAGCACTGGACTATAAAAAATTATTCTCCACTTCTGCAACCAAGTCACAAGGTAGAAAGCTAAATATACCAGATACAATATTTTTGTTAATTAGGTGATCAATAATCCTTTTCAACACAAGCGTTTTGTTGGCCGGAGAACATTTAGCCCCAAACCACCAACTCTATCAATTTCCTAGTTATCCAAAAATGATTGGACAATATTAGGATCAACAACTTCTGATCCTTTCAGAGAATCTTCTTTAGCTTCCAATTCCTCTAACTTCTCTTCTCCTTCTATTTCTTTTATTATCTCTATAATATTTTCTTCTCTGCTAGAATCTTTGTCTTCACTCTCAGATATTGTAATAGATTGCTTTTCTTTTATACTAGTTTTCATCCTTTTAGGCTTAGAGGGTGAACCACCAATGAGTATTTCCAATTTTTTTTTAAAGAGGAGAATTTTTCATATTATTTTACCAGTACAACACTAGTAACCACCAGACCTGAACTAAGTCTCTCATGAAGAGATAAGAAGTATGCTCTACAAGCATTTATTTTATTTTCTAACCCTTCCCGGTACCTGTAAATCTCTCTCCCGATAGGAATATCAACTCTCCATACAATATTCTCTTTCCTAGGTAGAGAGGACATGAAGAAAAACATAATGCACATAACTAACAACCCAAAACCGAAACCATCAAAATCTTCCACTGGCATTTTCACATTCGATAAAAGATTATCCAATAGTATTTTACACAAATGAATTTTGGAATCCTCATGCATTATCTCACATGTCATACATATAGCTATAGAAAAAGTAGAACCATCATGCTTATGGAATTGAATTTTATAATTCATGCCATGTGCAACGTACCTCACAATAAGATATGCTAGCGATTTTTCTTGTATCCCTCAGTTCTAAAAGAGAATATGCAAACCAGACTTGGGGATCTTCATCCAACTCACATGAATCTGCTTCTTCCAACAAACTGAGGGGAAAGAAAAGGCTAATTGATGAGGATTTGATCCTCCTTCTACTTCAAGCTCCACATGATCACGCGGGTGCACCTAAAACATAACCAATCTCTGCATACATAAGCACTCTTTAGCTAAACTCCATTATGCAAATGGGATCGTGGATAGTTCTTAGACTTGTATAACTAGGAATCCAAGACTCAACTAATCTTATACAGGATCCCACCTGCATAAGTGTTCTAAAAACAAGGGAAATGGTCAATGTTACAATAAGGATTAAATCCTTCTTCTCTTCGAGCTCTAAGCTCAGGCAGGCTAACCTATGGATTCACTTCTTCAAAGAATCACCAAAAGAGCTTGTATTTTGCAACACATGACATGACATATATGATCTTCAACAGAAAGTAAAAGGTGAATTGATTTAATGGATTGATGATTGAAAACTTCAAGACAAGTAAGGACTAGTACCTTATCTATTGGGAAACAAAGTCAAGTGAATACACTTACCCAAAAAAATCTCCAACTCCAAACACACAGAAACCAAGTGAAATTCCTTACAAATCACTCTTCTCAATCCAATACTCGGACATCAAATTTGTATGCAAATCTTAAATCCTCAGATTTTTCCTCTAAGAATTAATCTCTCCTTGAAAGAAACTCAGAAATAAGTTCACAACTACCTTGTAACCAGTGCATTAAAATGCCTTACATATTAACACACAAGAATTAAAACAAGACATACAAAGACATCAACAAATATTGCACAGGGATTCCATTGTTCTTTATTGAAAAATCATCTAATTCTGTACATTTACAAGACAAAGTAACTCAGAAAAGGAAGACTCAAAAGTCAGACAATTGCCCATCAATGTAAAATTTTTAATCCCCATGCAATAATTGAGAAGAAGAGAAATATAGGAAATTGGAAAATCAATTTCAGCCACCGACACCTGCCTGTCTCCAAGAAAATATCTTCTTCCTCATGAAAATCTGATCTTCCTTCAGCAACTGCATCTCTAACAAATTTTTATTCCAATCCAGCTCTCTAAAAATCAGACTTTGGTCTCTGTGAAAAATTCCTCCGTGAATGCTCCTCTTTCAGCTTTGCAAATAAAAATATTTTGCATAAAACTATAGGAAAAAAGGATAATGCTCTAATCTTGCACATTATATTTTTATTCCCTTTGAATTTTAAATCATATTTGTACAAATCAAATTTATTTTCCCTTTGATTTTTTATGCACAAACTATGACTTCTTAAATTTATTTATCTTTTGAAACTTTGTGCATTTTATCCCCTTTTGAAATTCTTCATTTTCTCCAATTTCTCCCAGAAACCATCAGAATTTGACACATGTCATACTTTGATTAGCTGCCTTTAACTAGATTTTAACTCCTCCTTAACCCTAGTTCACCTTGGAGACTTGGAGACCACTTAGTCTCTAAGTCTCTGAGAGGTTTTCTTAATCATGGTTTCTTTTAGAGACTTGGAGATTACCTGTAGTCTCTAAGACTCTAAGAGATTTTAAATTGACCACGCCCTTAACCATACCTTAACCATAATTATCCGACATAGTGTAGTCTCTAAGTCTCTAAATCAATTCACTAACCCTGGTTAGATCCAGAGACTGCACGTGGGCCATTAGATCTGATCTCCATATGACGGTGCTCACTCAATCTTGGAATGTTAAGGACTTAGCATTTTTCATCTGGTGACTGCGCGACCTCGTTAACTAGCCTCCAATCACTCAATCTCAGATGCCCTGGCGGTTACCTGGAAACCTCTCGCGACTTCGCGACTACATTATCATGTGATCTATGAAACCCTAGCAGCTAACTGCTATCTTTTCTGGACTTCACCTAGCGGTTAGTCACTTGATCTTGACCGTTATCTCTAATATCTTGTGACTTCGTGACTACACTGTTGTGTGATCTCTGAAACCCTGGTGGCTAACTGCTATCTTTTCGTGACTTTTCCAAGCGGTTAATCACATGATCTCGAAGGTTATCTCCAACATCTCCTGACTTCACAACAGTCCACCACATGTTTGCCAAGTCATCATCAACCATTCTGCACTTGTCTACCATGTCACCGCCAAAATTTTGTTTTTGTCACTTGGGCATGCTTCCCAATACACTACCACCTGTCACCTGTACGTGCGTGAAGAGAGCCTCCTACTCTGCTTCACATTTATATGTGTTTGGCTCCTTGCTTTTAAACATCTCAAATTCCTCCTATGGGATGAATGTGGGACTAAATTTCTCTGTGTTTTAAAGCATTTTCACATTCTACTCTCAAAATTATGGGGCCCACTAGCGCACTGAATCCTCTAGCCAAGGGGATCGCCAAGGAGCCTCTTGGTTTCTTATTCACTGAAGTAACTTTGCATTGGCATATATAAATACTAAAAAACCCCACCCATGAGCAATGTGGGATATATGCTATTTTAAGTTTCTTCAAGTTTTTAGCTCCTCTGCTATATCCCTGCAACTTCTTATTCATGCTTGCTGGTCTCCTCTGTATGCTGCGCAGGGTCTTGTGCCTTTTACAATGTATTTTGGTGCTGTAACTCTATGCAACCCTCTAATGGCATTGATTTTGTTTTAAAACTATTAATACCCCCCTTAAATGCATGAATTTAGCTCTCCTTGCATTCCACGTGTAGGCTTATAGACTCCTTGGTGTATACTTGAAGTGGTTTTGAAACAATCCAGCTTCCCCTTCACTCCTCTGCATAGGCTTTTGGCTTGCAAGTTTGAATTCCTTCAAATGGTACACAGTACCTATTTCCTCTTCTACATAGGCTTTGTGGTCAATCTCAATGTTTGTAATGTTTAATATTTAAAAATTTTGAAAGGTTCTCTTGCTGCATGGACCTTCCCTCTATCCAATGCGAGCTTTTAATCTTCTATTCCCCTGCCAAATGCATTTTCTTGGGAGTTTCTAAAGTTTTTCAATTTGAAAACCATTCCTTGCGCTGCCAACCTCTACTAATTCCTGCACAATTCACCTTGCACATTGAATTTTGTTTTTTTTAAGTTTTTAATGTTTAAAAAAAAATCACTGATCCCTTTTATGCTGCATGGTTTCCTGCTTTATTGTTTAGTACAGGCCTTCATTCCAAAACTCACACAGCTCCTCTTTGCATTTTTACTAAAGTTTTTTTTGGCATTTCAAATTCTCATCTCCACCATGCGTAGACTCCACCTTTTGTTCTCTGCGTAGGTTTGATAGTTACTTACACCTACCAATGGCATTGGCCATGCACCTGCCAATTGCTTTTGCTTAAGGTTTCCTAAACTTTGAAAATTTGCCACTTTAATCTGCGCAAAATCTGGCAATTATAACAGCCACATTGCATTGTATTTTGTTTTCCTTTCATTTACCATGCATTGACCCTCCTCCCTATGGATTGTGCAGCCCTTAGGCATTTTGACCAGCAACATTATGTGCCAATTGCCATTTATGAAACTTTTAAAGTTTTTGCTTTTACATCCATTGTTTGCGCAGGCTGTTGAGGGAGATACTCCTGCTCGTTGCATTTGCTTGTAAATTTTTTAAATGCTCTTTGACTTCATCCATGAGCACTGTACACTGAATAAAAAATCCCTGTCTCCTTCTTCATTTAAATGTGTGGGCAGTCTTGACAGAGTGTGCAAGATTTCAATGTGTGTTGGCATTAAAACTACCAATCACAACTTGTTTGAGAACTTTTAAAACCTCCCTCCATTTGAGTTTGTTTCAAAATACTTTTATGCTTCACTGAATTATTTCCACACCTTAGACGACACCTTCGAGAATATACTGGATGATCTTGATGCAATTAGAAATATCAAATGTTCAAATTTTGGCTTGACTGCACATTATTCTTCAAGGTTCATTTTCATGGCAAATAGTCTTGATGGTGACGAATCAAACTCAATCATTTCCAAAGCCAACTGATCATTCTGATAAATTCACATAATATTTCTCAAAACATATTTCAAAAAGGATACACCAAAACTTGCCTGGACACGCTGGACAATGGGTCCAGAGTCTACTTTTAACAAAGATGAGAACTTCAGATACTCTAGAAAGTTCACCATGAAAATGAGCACCAGAAGGGAGGACTGTGAGAAATTTTTTTGGACTATAGATTTGTACTTTGCATTTCAAGCCTTCATTCCTTGTGTATATTGATGAAGCATTGAAATTAAATCATATAAGTTGGGTCCATAAACTCCTTTTATATTTCTGCGATATTGATCTGAAGAATAGCAATTGGCCTCTGGAACTGGCTTAGAAAATTGACTGAATTTCATGACTGGACTCCTAGACTCATCATATAGATTCATTCGAACACAATAAGTATGGATCCAAAAGGGTTTCAACCGATTCAACCCCATGTGCGAAATGAATTTGATCAAACACGGTCATTTTGACAATCTGAAAAACTGTGTAGATGCAGATGTAAAAACAACATATATTACAAAAATATTGAGCTTTGCAGAAATAGAGAATCATGTCTTAAGGTCCAATCACCAATCCAGGTAGTACACTTAGGTACAAGGAGCACAAAGAAATAATTCACAAATCAAAATCACCATCTGATAAAAATTTTCAATCTTCTGAAGATGACTACTCTGTAAATGCAATTTTGTTTAACACTGTCAATCTGCACAAACTGCCTTTGATTCTGATTTCAACAACCTATCAAAAGAGACTCTTATAGTCTGAAACTCTAGACATATACTCACTTTCATATATGGATTATGAAAGTTCAACCAACTTGCTCTGAAAATGAACTGATCAATTAGCACAAATATGCAAAGTCAACACTTCACAACTTTTCTAAATTTAAACACAGTAATTATGCAAAAATTAAATCTGGAATCAGCTAAGAAAAGTGGTTAAATGGATTGGTCATAGTCTAGAAATTTTTAGGAAGGTACACTTTCATGTTTGGAATGCAGGAGAAAAAACAATTCTTCAAGATATTGGATTGGGGACAAATAGTAGGAGCTCAAAGTAGGCTACTGAGAAATCTGCATTTTCACTCAAAGAAACTGAATAAGTTGCAAATAGAGTATCTTTGGAAAAATTATCATACGACTTCACAGGGATCAAAAAATGGGGATATAGGTTCACTCTCATACCTATAAAACAAAGCAAAAACCCTTATGTCATGACTATCAACTGGGTACAAGATACAAGCCTCCGAAGTGGGTCATTTAGGGAAATCTGAAAAACATGCGAAGTGTAGATTTGGGCAAAACACCTCCAAATGACTACCTCCAAAACATGTCAAAACTAAAATTTGAAAGCTGGAACCCACTGTACTTGCTAAATGAAAGATGTTGAACCCACTCCCCAAGTGGTATATCATGAAAAACATTGGGTCACTTTTTACAAGTATCCAAAATAGGCCTTTTCCACAAGCCTTTTAAGGCAACAACTTACACTTAGAAATTTTCAGTATACTCACTCCAAAATGTACCCAGACTTTTGGAGTTCCAATAGTGGCTCTGATTGAGGATGTGTGCCCCATGTGGGCATGCAGAGAACCTCAGAATCTCATGGTTAAAGCAGACCAGTCAACAATAAATCAAAACTTTTTCTCTTCTCTCTTCTCTTTCAAAAACTGGAAACCCTTTATTGAAAACAAACACACCACACAACTGAAAGGAAAGCAACTATACAACATATAAAAATTATCCACAAAAGGCCTCAAACCCTTTCACAACTGAAATCAACACTTACCTTTATCAAAAATATGATTCTCATCTCTATGTATCAGAGGTAGACTGAAATCATCACTTTCATCTGCCTGATCCAAAACACTACCATATATCTTCAACACATCACATAAAACATAATCAAAACCCTTACTGTTATTATGCATTGGGAAATCACAAAGGTGTTGAATATGTTGATCATTATAAAACATAAGGCTGTAACATTCTTCAAAACTTTTAACTAGCCGAGAAGACATGGATTCCAACTCTATTTCATAGCTAGAAAAATGTTGACTTACTTCAACACATGCTTGGATTTCAAAGGGAAAAATTTCAAATTCAAACCTATGTATATCACACAAGCACTCAAGAGAATCATAATGAACTCCCACTTGTGAACTCAGATTTAGTTCATTGCAAGAAACATCAACATGTTCGATTGAAAAAAAAACTCACTTTTTGTCTGATAGTTGATATGTCCTTGCTGATTCATTTCAACATCTTTAAAAAATAATACACAACACTTTCTACATCCCACTCTTGCAAAAATGAACATACCTATGGCTGAAGCAAATGATCTGATGTAAAATTTGAATCTTCTTTCAGCTTCATGTAAAACATTTCAAAATGTGGTTTCAATAAATCAGCATGCAGTTCATTGTATATATTCTCATTTTGGCACACATCTTCTTGATGTAGATCACTGTTATAGGAGACATTATCAACATTAGTAACTTCCTCTTGAAAAAAAAATTGATTCTATGCCATTAACAATATCATAAATATCAATGTCCATGTCAAATAAGCTGACATCCATTTTTGGTTCAAGGGTAAAATCAAACTTAGTCTCTATATCATAGGAGATAATTTCTTGAAAACTCTCATAAGTCGGTTCATAGAAATCTGCCATTGACCCACCAGCAACAATTTCACATTCATTCCCAATGCATGATAAGTTTTCTTCCTTTTCACAAGGCTGCATATAAACCATTTCTTTATCTTCACAAAAATTAGGGCCATTGTGGCTCCATGAATCCTCTTCCTCAACGGATTCTTTATTGGAACTAAGGATTGAAATTTATTCGCTGATATATTTTCCTACAAAGGAATGCCCACAACAAATTTCATCTCCATCATAGTCGTTGCTTTTTTGTTCACAAAAATCTTCTTCAAACTGAGATAAGAAATTTGCATTATAATGTTGAAAAGAAGAAAAATCCACAGACTGAAATGAAACATTATCAACTAGAGATTCATCTTCAATGTCTTGATATTCATTGATTTCATCATCATCATAACAATCAACATATTCAACAACATAATCAGATTCAAAATTACTCTCATAACTAGATTCAACATCATCAAAGTCTGATAGAACTCCCTCACTTGGGGCTTTAAAACCATCATTTGATAAAACACCCGCCCCCTCATTAGTTTCCACATTTGACTGCAAACAATTTACCTCTGCAGCCCCAAAACTGGAAAAACTAGTTTCCAATTTCTTAGGTGTGTAACCGCTGTATAAAACTATCTCTGCTTTAAGAACATAGAAAAATTCTTTACTAACCATACTCTCATCAATATGAGGGGCAAATGTTGTTTGCTGAATACACTCTTCACTCACATTTTGTGTTGAAACACAATTTAAATCATGGTTAGTAAAATTAGCAGGCATGAATATATCTTGACATCGGTCTTCACTTCTTGATCCACACCTATTTAGTGCATTTGATACATCATCAAAATGATCACTAGTATATGGAAAGCCTCTTGGGACGATTCCATACCTTAAATTATTTTCAATATCAACAGCTGTCATAAAAGCATGATGCAATGTTTTAGGCTTTTTATCTCTTAACAAGTAGCTCATCTTTTTACCAAATGCCCCTAAATAAACAACCAAACAAACAACATCATTTGGTCTTAACTCCATTGGGATTTGACCCAATACTTTTGCAAATTTGAAATTGAAAGGAGGAACTAGCTCACCATTCTTTATTTTTATTTCCATGAAAGTATTTATCGCTGCAACTGGATTAACTTTTTCACCAAAGTGCTCAATAAAAGATGATCTTAACTCTTCCCATGAAGAGATAGAACATTCTGGCAAGAAAGAGAACCAATACCTTGCATCATATACCAAGGACTAAATAAACAACCTCATAATGCTGTCCTCATATTCAATATCAAAATCCTCCATTAAGTCCATGAATTTTCTACAATGCTTTTCATCATTTTCCTCTCTCCCACCACTAAATTTTGGCAATTTTTCTCTGATTTTGGATGGAAAAGAATTTGGGTAACCACAAATGCCTCCAAAATTTAGAGCTGGATACAACTTAATGCTGAAGCTCTATCTACTATATTTCTGTAACAACTTATTAGATATGGTTACACTTGAACATGCACAAGGCTGAAAATAATCACAGTAAATTCCCACATGCCTTCATAAACATCTCAATTTGACCATAAAGAACTTGATCAAAATTCTCAAACAATTTGCATACTATACTCAAACATGAAAGATGAAGCTAACAACAACATAGTATGCAAATAACATTTCAACACTTTTCCCTTTCAACTAGTGCTGATATCACTTAATAGGGAAAATTTTAACAATGAATTTTCATGGATTAATAACTATCCAATGAAAAAATAGAATACCTGGAATATGATGAAGCTACTGCGAGCTATTTGATTTGAAGTCACCTCCAAATAAGCTTCAAAACTTAGTAGAGCCACCACCTCTTTGCATAGGAAAATATTGTCAGTTGAGATCTCTTTCCCAACTCTAACCTTCTTCAAATCAACAACTTAAATACATCCCTTTATGATAGGTCCTCATAAGAAATACTCTCTTGACTGTATTTTCAATTATAAGAGCCCAAAAATCTGCTGTCTCTATCACTGCAAGTCCACCTTCTTAGTAGTATTTTTTCAAACATGCACACTGGTGCAAATCAAAGAACTTAGAGTTGCCACTCACCACATGTGAGATTGTATAGGTATTTATTCAAGAACTTATACTTTTCGACAATTTTCAATGATAGACAGAAAAACTTCACTCACTTTACAAAATAAGAGGAATGCTTCTTTGTAGAACACAACTCTATGACTTCAATGGCTTCCCCAGTAGAGTCACCATTTTGTTAGCAATTTTTCTTTTATCCCTCAGTTCTAAAAGAGAATATGTGAACCAAACTTGGGGATCTTTGTCCAACTCACATGAATATGCTTCTTCCTACAAACTAAGGGGCACGAAAAGACTAATTGATGAGGATTTGATCATCCTTCTACTTCGATCTCCACACGCTTAGGCGGGTGCAACTAAAACATAACCAATCTCTCCATACATAAGCACTCTTTAGTTGAACTCCATTATGCAGATGTGATCATGGATAGTTCTTAGAATTGTATAACTTGGAATCCAAGACTCAACTAATCTTATATAGGATCCCACTGTAACCACCCTAATTTGGTCTTCTCTGACCATAAACCCTATTTTCCTAAAGTGTGATCACACCCCCAATTATTTCAAGACAACTCTTCAATCGGTTGGCATAATTCTTTTGAAATGAAATTTAATTTCCTAAGTGATTAAATCACTAATTTACATTAATTACTTTAGCCAATTCAATCAAATCAAATCAATTCAATCAAAACAATCAAATACATGGCTAAGGCAATTAATTTAAAGGAATTAAATAAAATCCTATTTACACCTCATCACTTGCTAACCCAATCCCCTAGCCTAATTAATCTAATCAATTTGTCTATAGTCTCAATTAATTATTACAAAGCAATCAAAAGCTTAAATAATTTATTAAAATCCCTATTATTGAGTGAATATATTATTTACATATTTCATTTCATTAATATTCCCTCCAAACCTAACCAATCTCAACTATCCAACCATGAGTTCAAACTCATCCCAACCCCTTCTCACATGCTAATTCTTCTTAATTAGCTAATTAACCCTAATTAGCTAATCCCCCTCCACTAATTCTCTCTCCTCCCATTTCTATCTCCTTAATCACATGCCTTAACCCTTAATCTTAATCCTAAGCTACCCCTAAGGTTGTCACATTCCTAAACTCTTGATTAGGAATTCAACCCTCCCTCAAAAGTCAAAGTTCTCAAGCTTGAACTTAAACCCTCACCCATTCTTCTTAAACCCTCACCCATACCTCAGTAATGCTTTCATAAATGAAGCATTAATGTCTCTTACACATTTTCTTCCACACTCATTAATGAGTCTTACACCCTCATTAATGGATTCCCTTCTAGAGTCTTCTCCCCTTCCTCCATTTCTTCTATAAATTGGATGGTTTTTGAGCTCAAATGGCCCTGAATTTTAAGAGTTGAAAGCATTCTTATGCTGCCCATATTATTAGGAATTTACATTGCATTGTAGCTTTCATGTTATTTTTATAAATTAATCTTTACTTGCATTATGTAAGTAGGTGATTCCTATGGAATCCCTACACCTTTTTTGTCCTCTTGTGAGGATAATTCATTTTATGTATTTTATTATTTAGTTATTCCTCCTTATGAAGAATCCTACACTTGTCTCACACACTATTGAAATGTGGCATTCGTAGATATGGGAGTTACCATGCAACTCCTCTCTCATATCTCTATTAAAGAGATGTCTCTCCTTCTCTCTTTAGTTTTTTAGGTTAACACTTCTCAAATACTACTGTATGAGCTTGGCTCTCTCTCTCTCTCATTCTTAGGAATTTTTTCCCATTCTTTATATCACAGGAGTTTTTTCATGATTTTCCCCCTTCAAAATCTTGTCTCCTTTGTTTCTTTTTTCATTGGTGACTGCTCCTGGTTTTGTGCTAATTCATGGTAAAACTCCTGTCTCCTACTCATTGAATTAAACAATTTTTTGTCTCTCTCTTATTTCTGTTATTATTTTAACATGGTATTAGAGTAGGTTGGTTTAATCTTCGATTGAGTTTACAGGTGAAGGAGCTACCATATCTTGGAGGACTCCAATATCAGAGACTCTTGAGAGAGTGTTGGAAAAAAATTGAATTTTTTTTTGGGTTTGGCTGGTTTACCGCCAAACCCGGTTTATCTTTGGATACATTATTGGTTTATCTCTTGGATACTTTATTGATTTGTTCGTAGGTTTGGAGACATTTTGCTCTTGGCTCAGTTCTTCTTTTAATCTACTATTTTTCTAAAAAGTGGTTTCAAGATTCTGTATAAAGATCCTTGGAGGATTCAATAACATTAATCTCTGTATGTTGGATCGGTTGCTATTTAAACTAGTTTTTTTATAATCTAATCTCTGGTTCTGTTATTTTTTGGTTATCTGATAATAGCTTCTAAAATTTTCATTAACATCTCTGTTGTAGGCTTATCTCTATTTTTTTTAAAAACATCATAGCTCTATCTCTGTTTATTATTACATCTTTTAAATTAATCTTTACTAACAGTTCTCTACAGGTTGTGCTCCTTTCTTTGTCTGCATGTTCTTTTCCAGCATAGCTTGCATATAGATTAAGTCATCTCCTTATTAAAGCAGCTCCATTTATTCATAGCTCTTATTCTGATCCTCTATTCTTTGTGCAGCCTTGTACTTGATCTTCCATCGCAGCAACCTTGTCTTATCGCAACTATCATTTTATTCCTTGCTTAGCGCAGCTCTCTAAGAAATATCAGGCAACTCTCTTGCATTTCCTCTCTCAGTGCAGACTTTATATTTCTTTGGTTTTTCTCAGCTTCATTCTCTTTGTGCAGCATTTAACATTCATTATTTCTTTTACCTACGCAGCTTATCCTTGTTGTTTGCTTATTGCTACTTGTGCTGCTTTATCTTTCCAACTTTGGGCATACTTTACATATCTTTGCATAGCCCGCATTCTCTCTGCATTCATTCTTACCTTGCGCTGCTGATCAATCCTTATCTGAACCTCAAACTCACGCAAATCTTCCCATCCTCTTTCTCTCCTTCTCGCTGCTCCCTCCCTCCCTCCCTCTTTTTTTCATTGTATTCTTTGCATAGCGCAGCATTTTGTCTCCAACATATCTTGTCATCAATACATTTGATGATTCTGCATTCTATTGAGATAGCATGCACCTGCCTTATCTGGACTTTCTACATTTTGAAAACATAAAAAAATCCCTTTATTTCTGCTTTGGTGGATGAGCATTTGCTATTTGTAAAAGCTTCCAATATGGCACAGGCAGAAAAATAGGACAAGACTGTGAAATTCACATTTGCATCCGCAAACTGTGTTCGCTTGAAAGTTTGAATGTTATCCATAGCAGTCCATGAGACCGGATTCAGTTATCCATCTGCTTTCATTTAAATCTATCATTTCTTTTTTTATATATCTGCTAACATTGCGCAAGTGTCAGAGGATTCAATATTCAAAGGCAACTATTAAAAGTATCTCTTCTTCAATCATTCTTATGCAGGTTCTTACTCTTTTCCTTTCGTAGATTTCAGGAATCTTCCACCTTGAAATTTATTACATTAGATTTATATTATTCTCTACCATATCTTCGTTGGTCACTATTTTTGAAAGGAGATTACACAGGATCGTTGCATTTGCTGACTTGTCTTTGAATAAGACAAACTAACCATAACCAAATTGTACTCTTTGAATTGGCTGTCTCATACAGTAGACAAATTGATCGTTGGTTTTGATGTTTGATTAATTAACACTGCCAATAACACAGTCTCTTTGTAATAGTCTTTGCTATATGTAAGTCTGAGATTTTGAACACTGTCTTGATACTTATTCGCTGCCACTTTAACTTTTCATATTGGGATTGCTGTCTTAGAGACTGGATTGCTACAATATTCATTACTATCACTTCTTTGTTATCTCATCTTCTGCGCAGCCTCTCCAAACTTAGTGAAGCACTGGTATTTTGTCATTTGCTATTTGCAGGGAGAACAGATTCTTTGCTTATTTCTATGATATCTTTGTTGTAGTTATTTCATTATTCTAAAGGCTTATCATTATCTCTTTTGTTTTGATCTCTTGCAGGTTACTTCTTTTAAATAATAGTTGCAGGTCAATTATTATTTTTTAAAAGAGCTGCAATATATTCATTATTCTAACCATTTTTTTGCAGGAGGAATATATTTTTTAATCATTCCATTCTTATATTTATCATATTTGTTTAATGTTTTAATTTTCAAATTTTATTCTTCAATATGCGTTTAATCTTTAAAATTTTATTTAACGAAAAAATTTATTCGTTTATATATCTTGTTTCTCTTCATATTTCTCAATTTCGTCTGGAACTCATTTCCAGTTTATGGTTATAAACTTAATTCTTTATTTCATTGTAATTAGTATTTGTTTATCATAATTTAAAAAATTAAACTCTAATCCAATAAGTTTAAATGATTAAACATAGTTTCGGCTTGATATCTTTTATTTTGGTTAAATCCATTATACCTTTTTTCGTTCTAAACATAATTCAATTTCTGTTTTATTATTTCATTATTATTAAAATTTTTTTCTTCAGTTTAATGAAAATTTAATTTTTTTATTGTTAAATATTCTTACATACTGATATTTACTAATCACATTAATTTAATTTTTTAGATCCATTATTATATCTTGCAACTTGTATTTAACTTTATTTCAATTAATTTTTTATAATTAATCATGACAACATTAATGCCATATTTTAAACTTACAAATTTCAATTATACTATTTGGAGGCTGCACATGTTTGATTTTCTAAAAACTCGACACCTTTCGAATATTGTGACTTCACCAAATTTGAAACTGACATCCACCTCTCCTCAGGCTGACCAGGATGCCTGGTAGTTCAAAGATGAGGAAGCATTTGGTCTAATTGGATTCTCATTAAATACAGACTTATATCACCTTATCGCTGATTGTACTGAGGCTAATCAGGCTTGGCATGTCCTGGAGAATACATTTCAAACTCCCCAAACCTCTACTCTACCCTGTGACATTATGTATCCTTTGAATAAATTTCCTATTTGGGATGACCCTTGTGATGATGTTTGCCTTGGGGATGACCCCCTTGCTTTCTATTTTTCTCATCGAGCTAACATATTGCAGGTTGATGATGTTACAAATACTTATTCTGCTTTGGATAATATTTTAGATCACGAAGATGAAATTATTAATACATTTATCCATGTCACTTTGCCCTTATGTATTACAGGAGATTATGTTCCTCTTTTCTCCAAAGTAGATTATGAATTTTGTGACACTCAAATGGTTATTATGGAGGCCCAACCTTCTTCTCTAAACTCTAATCTTCTTGATGACATTATTGATGGTGACTATCCTATTTCTATTCTTTATTATGAATCTAGTAATGATTTCACTTGGTTTACTAAATCTCTTTATGAAATGAATGGTGTAGTTAATGATTCTCAATCTGTTTTTACTGATTCCTATCTAAAGGGAGATCCAAATTATGGGAGATCCACTTGTGGTTATTATCCTTTTTCGGGTAATGTTTCTTGGAGAAGAAACTATGATCAATCTCAACATCTACTTGAACATTTGGGCCTATCTCAACAAGCGCCTAAAAAAGTGTATTGCAACACTCAAAGGACCCCTATTACACGATCGAAGCATATATCAATTCACCATCACCTCATATTAACACAAAGTGATGACAAGCAAGTTATCCTCCTCTATTACAAGAAGGATAATCTAGTTGCAGATTTTTTGTAAAACCCCAAGTAAAGATTAAAGGGGGGTGTTAGAAATTAATCTTTACTTGCATTATGTAAGTAGGTGATTCCTATGGAATCCCTACACCTTTTTTGTCCTCTTGTGAGGATAATTCATTTTATTTATTTTATTATTTAGTTATTCCTCCTTATGAGGAATCCTACACTTGTCTCACACACTATTGAAATGTGGAATTCATAGATATGGGAGTTACCATGCAACTCCTCTCTCACATCTCTATTAAAGAGATGTCTCTC
>MU224413.1:2600113-2680530 GCA_018584345.1 Thuja plicata
TCTCTCTCTCTCTCTCTCTCTCTCTCTCTCTCATTCTTAGGCATTTTTGCCCATTCTTTATATCATGGGGTTTTTTCATGATTTTCCCCCTTCAAAATCTTGTCTCCTTTGTTGCTTTTCTCATTGGTGACTGCTCCTGGTTTTGTGCTAATTCATGGTAAATCTCCTGTCTCCTGCTCATTGAATTAAACAATTTCTTGTCTCTCTCTTATTTCTGTTATTATTTTAACAGTTATGCATTGTTATAATTTCTATTTTTAGAGTTTAGGATGTATACTTCTTGAGCATATAGCTTAATTTCATTTGAATCTTCCATTCTAGGATTGTATGTCACTGATAGATGCATAATCTGAGGGCTATTATGACATTATTCATACTCCTCCTAGATAGGAAGCAATAGGTCGATTTTAGTGATTAATGTCAAATCCTTGTTTTTTATGCTTTTCACTAATATAATGACCTATTGAAGTGTTGTGTCATTCTTAACAGGTGCATAAAGTCACACACACATTTCTGGCACCCATTGTCGGGCAGAATCTCCCATTTAACCTCATTCTTCATTCATTTTCTACTAATTTTTCCTCTCAGGTTTTCAGAACAGGGTCATTTTTGGTCGTAAAGGCTCGCATCCAAGATACACAGTCGCATCATAGAATCTAGGATCCCATCCCAAAAATCCTGCATTATTTCTGGTAAAGGCTCACATCTGGTATGAATTTCATCATTTTTGGGGGTATTTGATTGCATCTGGGAAACAAGGTCGTTTCCCAAATTTCTAGGCTTGTATCTGGTTTAAAAATTTGAAAATCCTATTGCCTAATCACTAATGTCTTGATCTGTTGTGATTTTTCTCTTTAAACAACCTAACTCTTGCTTGCAGGTTGCTGATAAGAAGGTGGAAAGGCTTTGATAACTTGTGGTTTTCAGGGTTTTAATAGATTAACTTGTTCTTCAAATTCTTCCAAGTTATAACTTAAGAACAATTTCTAATCACTTGTTAAATCAATCAGATTATTATGCTCTTTTCCTTCAATGAAAATAAAAAAGTCAAAAGTTGGTTTAAAATTTGAGAGGAATTTGGAGTAACTGAACAAGGCAAACAAACTCATTGTTTAAAGTTCATTTTGGAAAAAGTAATTGAACAAGAAAATCATTAAACTATTGTGGGACTAATTGAACAATCTCATCATTTAAATTTCCCTTTTGAACAATCTAATTGAACTGTCTAAATTTGGGATTTGTAATTGAACAATCAAAGCACTTAATTTTGCGGGATAATTGAACATTCATTATCTAAATTTTGGAAATAGTAATTGAACAAGAAAATCACCCAATTTTGGGGAAATTGAACAAAACAAACTTTGCTTTCAAGTATTGTATTTTCATAATTTAGGAATATTTAAATCAAGCTCAACTTGCTTGAGGGAATGAACAAACTAATTGAAGTATTTTCAGGAGAAAACAACATGGACTAGGAGAATATGCTCTTCTTCTTTCAAAGAATCAGAAATCTCAAAATCCTAAGCTCGCCAATCCTTTGTATGCTTATTAAATAGTAGAGGGCCTATCGGTTGAGGAAAAAATCTCCTGGGATGACCCAAGTGAGGATAGGTTTTATGCCAACCCTTCCAACTCACTATAAATAATTGCTTCATTCTAGGCCAAAGCCTCAGAAGACGGAATCAGTTTTGTTCTTCGAATTTTGATATCATTCCTTGAACATGCTTGGGTATGTGTAGAGTGGAGGTGCTTGAATCTTTCTTGTGAGACTACACCTATTCAAGTACTCATAGGGCTATACGCCTCAATTTTGCCTTGTGCAATTCTATGGGAGACGGTTCCAAATGGATTGCCCCATCATAAACAACAAAATCTATAGTCAAACTACTCGATTCATCCCTGAAAGGGTGATAATCCTTGTGAAAGGCAAAAATTAATTGCCCCAAGATACTTGTCATATCATGCCCTCACTTGCGTTTGGATTTGGCTAATATGGCATCATGAATGGAGCCATTGCGTGCTTGGTGATGGCCATATTCTGATTAGCATTTGAGTGTATACCTAAGTCTACAAGCAAGGATTTTCATCCTCTACTTAGAAAATAAGGCATAAGGATGTGTCTATTAACCCCTAACAATGCAAGAATGCTTGACGTGTTTGAAAGTTCATTAACAAGAAAAATCATTCAAACAAGCAATAAGATTCAATCCTTTGGCTATATACTATATTTTTCACTCACTAGAAAGATGCAAAAATAAATTTTTATTAGACGAATTTGCACAAACTTCAAGACAAATCAGACACCAAATTGACAGAACTGCAAACAATCATCTTTGGTCAATCTTGGATTGAATTTGGTCATGCAAGCTCGCATGCCATGTGCAATCTCACATCTGGTAAATATTGCATCAATTTTAGGGAGAAAGGTTGCATCCAGGATACTCAGGCTCACATCTAGTTTTTCAAAAGATCACTTGAAGAGTGTTGCATCTAGGACAGAGGGCATTTTCATAGTAGTTTCTTAGGAAAAATCAGGTTATTTGGATACCCTTTTGGCTCTTTATTCTGGTCTTGTTTCCCTTTTCTCATTTCTCTATCACTATTTCAATTATTTTTCAGATGTCTACCTTGCATGTCCTGTCGGTCTCTCACAATCTATCTCAATACATGTGGTCTATTCACTTTTCAAAACAACTTGATTCCCAGCTCACTATCAAGGCATTCTAAACCTTTGACACTGGAATCATTTACTTCCACCATAATGCAAACAACACTTCTACCTAGACACACTCACTTGAATGATTTCAGACCTCACTTGACACTATGAGGAAGCTTTGATAAACAACACTTCTACCTAGACACAACTTCATGGTTAGCACAAGACGCAACAAGTACACTTCTAATGAATCAAATGTACCTCCTAGATCACTACACTTTCAACAAGGAGAAACATCTCATAGTTTCTTTCTCGACTTAGACTCACCAGAAATGGAAAGACCCACTCACGATTGGAGTAAATATTTTGAAGAATACAACAATGAAAAAAACCAAAAACACAAAGATAGCGATGGTGAAGAAGAACAAAACATTGACCATCCTTTGTTTGATTCATTTAGTGATGAAGAAATTACTAAAGAAGAATACAATAAAATTAAACAGAGTAAAAAGTTTCAAAAAACATTGCAAAAGATAATTGGTGAAGACAAAGAGAAATACTTTCTCCATCGAGCATCCACTGGAGTAAAATTACCTAAAGATTATGATGTTGAACAACTAAAGGAAAAGGAGGTGTCAACTCCTATCTCTATTCTCACAAAACAACTAACCTTGATGCAAACTGAACTTGCAAATCTCAAGCAAGAGAAGGCTAAACCCAAGACAAAATACTCTTTGGACTCCATTTGTCCATTTCCTTTCGACAAGAGTATTAATATGGTTCTATTTCCTCCCAACATGGAAAGGCCAAAATATGACAAGTATACAGGAGAAACTGACCCACATGACCATGTGAGAGAGTTTTGTGCTCTAAGCATAGAGTACATGCATGAACCTACATACCTAAAGAGGCTATTCCCGGGAAGCCTAGGTGGAAATTCTATGAAGTGGTTCTCAAAACTCACACCTAAAGTAAATTTTTTTTGAGGAGTTAATTCAACGGTTCATCCAACATTACTCCTATAATATACAACACGATGTAACCATGATGGATCTGTGTAACACTAAGAAAAGAACTAGAAAATCCTTTACACACTTTCTACAAAGGTGGAGGAAAATCTTTGCAAGATATTCTAGAGCTATTCCTGAATCCAAAAATTTGAAAATCTTTGTTAATAACTTGATACCAGAATTGAACTATGCATTGCAAATGCAAGATTCCCCTAGCTTTGACAGGATGATCGAGAATGTCATCCATATTGAAGAATTCATGGTTAAAGAGGGAGAAATCACTCTCCAAAGTGATAAAAAATCTACCAACTCCAACAACAAGCCTAAATGGTGGAAAATAAACAAGAATGTTGTTAACGATGGAGTGGTAGATGCGTCTAATGCTAATCCTAAACCAGAAGTGTTCAATATGAAAAATAGCATGCAAGCAAGTGAAGATGTCAATGTAACAACCTCCATACCTAAAGAAAACAATGAGAATGCGAAGGGTCGACCATGGACATCCAAACCTCAAAGAACCTTCACTCCTTTGGGAGAACCTCTTGAGACTATTTTAATGAGAGTCTTGGACAACAAAGTTCTCACGATCTGAGATTCAAAACCATGGGAACCGGAAGTCAAACCAAAATGGTGGGATGACAATTCTTATTGCATTTTTCAAAAAAACAAGGGACACAAGACATTAAAACAAAATCAATTAATGTGGTCACTATCAAAGGTGTTCAGGACACATCTTCTCAATCATATGTGGTAACCCGAAGTCAAGCACAAGTCACAATCAAAGGACCTAATTCCTCATCAAAACCAACAAATTCCAAGGTACCTATTGTCACTATTCCTAAACCAGGGGCAACAAGACAAACAGTTACTATTTCCGCAAAAAACTATAACTTGGTGGATCAATTACAATGAACCTCTGCTCAAATTTCCATCTTTGAGTTACTTAAAATCTCCTTAGTACATAGGGAAATCCTTGAACAAGCCCTGCATGCAGCAAGTGTGCCAAAGGAAATTGATGTAGAAAAATTCCAAGCAATGGTTAATCATATCTCAACACCACATTACCTCTCTTTTTCAGAAGAAGACGATGAATCATTGACGCATCCACATAATCAACCCCTTCATATTAAATTCCTAATTCACAAATCCCGTGTTAGATGTGTATTGATAGATGGAGGCACAGGGTTGAACATTTGTACTCTCAATCTAATCAGGAAGCTGGGTCTCTCAGAACAAACCATTGATTCAAGAAGCAAAATCACTATCAAAGCTTATGATGAGGAAGAAAGATCCTCTAAAGGTCTCATTGTTCTACCAATCATGATAAGACTAGTTGAAAGAAATGTAATATGTCAAGTCCTGGATCTACCCTTGGCTTACAAAATACTATTGGGGAGACCTCGGATCCATGAAATGCAAGTAGTACCATATACTTACCACCAGTGTATCAAATTCCCACATAATGGGGTGGAAGTGACAATTCCTGCAAATGCCAGTTATACTTCCAACAATGTTAAAGCAGACAGTATGGTCCCACATAACAAGGAAGTTCCAAAATAAATTGTACTTGAGACTACCAAATACATGGTTATGAAAAGCTTTGGAAATATCTTAAAACTTGAAGAAACTAGTATGAGAGAATACAAGCTGGACATGACCCCATCATTGATAGAACTTCCAGTGTCACCAAGATCCTATGGGAAACCTTCTTCATCTTTCACACCCAATACATCTAAGAAGCCAAAAATTTACAAAGCAACTAGTATGGTTAAAGCATCTACCTCTCAAGGGGATGACAGTGAAGAACAAGCAGTCTTGGCCTGGCTTTACCAGGGTGAACCAAAGGAAAATGAGGTAAAACATGTGGAAATATCCCTAGAGAAGTATGGTAAAGGATATGATCTTCTCAAACAAATGAGATACAAAGGAAAAGGACCTTTAGGCGACAAAGGAAAAGGACTTATTGAACCTATACACATGGAATTCAGGGATACCAAAGATAAAATAGGGCTAGGTTTCAATAATAAAAACTCTACTTCAAAAGATAGTCCGATCTTTGATAAAGGTAGTGATGAAGAAGAAGAAACAAAACTAGAACAACAGACCTATGAGAGGTTATTACATATTGGTTCAGAGTATCCCAAATATCAAGGAGAAAGATATGTACCAAGCTTTAAGACACCCCAAAACACTCATATCCCTTTGTTAACACAAGCTACTATTCAAGAGGTAGAGGAAACAATAGAAGATACTCCAACGATGCCCTTGATAGAAAAAAATACTGAAGACACACCCCAACCACAAAATTCACATCCTAATTAGGGGAAGTTGGTAACAATCACACATTTCCTAGATTTACCACTTTGATCTACAAGGGGCTAACAAAGTACATCAGGTAACTATTGCTGAATTCTTAAATAGGTCTGATGATGAAATAGTATACTCCCATGATTATGAGTGGGATGATATATCTATTTCCATAGAGGACATTGAAATAGACGTGATTCACATGTTTGCAGCTCCATTGGAACACATAGAACCTTCTAATACTACTCCTAACATTGTTGATGTTCTCGAAGCAGAGAAATTATTCCTTCCCTTACTCATTGATGAAGAAACTGGTATTTTCCTCGATCTCAAAGAAATTCAGAGGCTACAAGCTAGAAGCCTCCTTCTACAAAGAGATGAAGATGAAAGTTCCACTGATGAGTCACTAGAGTTTGGTCCACATATAACTAACAACTTTGATAATGCTGATCTGACTCTTATTGATCTAAACATCAATGAGATAGACCTAATAGAACATGTCATGTTAGTTAATAGTCTTGACACTGATGCGATGCTATCCTTCCCAACATTTGCATCTTTGTCTTTAATAAACTCAGACCTAATTGATTGGACTAAAATGGATCCTATTCCTATCTTAGAATTCCCCAATGACTACACTTTGGCTTGCTACCTAAATGCTTGTGAACCTCACCCTTCTTCCACCAATGCAAGGAGCGTGAACATGTCACAGAAGGATATCAAGTTTCTCAGTCACAAATTAAAAAATAAAAAGAACAAAAGAACTGACGATGAAAACCATGTTGTGGTAGTGTTAGATTCTAAAATAGTAAAAACAAAAGACATATCTGATGGTGAAAACCTCTCAGAGGTGCCAAAAGATGAGATTCTTGATAACCTCCTTGATCACTTTCAAGAAAGATCTTCAATTTTGATAGAACCAACACACCCAATTAACTTGGGCACAACTAAAGTTCCTCAAATTGTTCACCTAGCAAAATCTTTGATAGACGAGGAGAAGCTACAATTCACTGAGTTCTTGAAAGAGAAAAAGATCAACTTTGCATGGTGTTACATAGATATGCCCGGACTAGATCCTGAATTAATAATGCACCATTTATCTATATCTCTTGGGATCAAACCCGTGAAACAAAAACTAAGAAGGATGCATCCTCATGTTGCATTACTGGTAAAAGAAGAGCTAGAAAAACTATTAAAAGCTGGATTCATCAGAGTCATCGCTTACGCAGGATGAATTTCCAATGTAGTCCCAATATCTAAATTAGATAAACCTATCAAGATCTGTACCAACTTTAGAGACTTAAACAAAGCATGTCCTAAAGATGATTTTTCACTAGTACCAAACATTGATATGATCATAGATCTAAAAACAAGCTATCAAATGTACTCAAACAACAAGCTATCAAATGTACTCATTAATGGATGGTTTTTCAGGCTATAACTAGATTAAAATTTCTCTTAAAGATCAAGAGAAAACCACATTCACATGCGCATGGGGAACCTTTTGCTAGAATGTTATGCCATTTGGGTTAAATAATGTAGGGGCTACATAACAAAGAGCTATGACTACCATATTCCATAATATGATGCATAAAAACATGGAGGATTACGTGGATGATACCTTAGCTAAATCAAAAGAAAGGAATACTCATACTGATGACTTGAGGAAGATATTGGATTGTATGGAGAAATTTCAACTCCGGCTCAATCCAAAGAAATGTGCCTTTGGAGTCCAATTAGGAAAGCTCTTAGGGTTTATTGTTTCAACAAAAGGAATAGAGGTAGACCCTAAAAAAGTTAAATATATACTAGAAATAAATACTCCATGCAACATTAGTCAAATGAGGACATTACAAGGGAGACTCTAGTCAATCAGGAGGTTTATGTCACAACTTGTAGACAAAGCACAACACTTTACCAAATTAATACATAAAGGTGTCACCATCAAATGTGATGAACATTGCGATGCCAACTTCAAAGAATTAAAAGAGTACCTAGCTACTCCTCCTATTCTTATGACACCCATTCATGGAAATCCATTACTCCTATATATTTCAGCTACAACTACATCACTGGGGGTATTGCTGGCACAAGAGGATGAAACTAAAAAGGAAAGAACAATCTACTACATCAGTAGAACACTAGTATCTTATGAACTCAATTACAACATAATTGAAAAAGCTTGCTTAGCAGTAGTCTTTGCATCAGAGAAATTGAGACATTATATGCTATCACATATAGTAAGGCTCATTGAAAAGATAGATCCTTTGAAGTACCTCCTAAGAAAGACAGTATTAACAAGATGACTGGAAAAGTGGGTCCTGATTCTGAGCAAATTTGACATTGAGTACGTGGATAGAAGGGATATTAAGGGACAAGTCCTCGCTGATCAATTAGCTGAATCACCACTCCAAGATGATGAACCTTTGAGAATTGAGCTCCCTGATGAGACAATTATGCATCTAACTGAGTATCTGTGGAAAATGTACTTTGATGGTTCTTTCACACAACAAGGCTCTAGATCAGGGGTTCTATTCATAACTCCTCAAGGCTAGAAAATACCCAAGTCCTAAAAATTGATGTTTTCATGTACAAATAACATTTCTGAATATGAAGCATTGGTAAATGGTCTTAAACTTTCTGTGGAATGGAAGATTGTAGAGTTACATGTGTATGGTGACTCCTAGCTCATTATCAATCAAGTAAATGGAGATTATCAGACCAAACATGAGAAGTTGATGCCCTACAAGCAACTGGTTGATGACCTAAATAAGCACTTTATCTTCGTCACATTCTAGCAAATACCAAGAACAAAGAATAAATCTACAGATGCTATGGTTACATTGGCATCCATGTTACAATTAGAGGAACATCAATTCCTCTATGACTTCTTGGTGGAAGAATTATCCTACCCAACCTTTGATACACCTGAATACCAAATAATTTGTGATTTGAACACCCAAGGCCAATCTCGGTATACTAAGATCATTGCTTACCTCACTGACCAAACTATTCCACTAATCTATCTAGAAATGAAAAAAGAGCCTTGATTAGGACAAAAACATGTTATATTCTCATTATTAATAAATTATACAGATGCGGTCTTGATAGTACACTTCTTAGATGTTTAGAACATGAAGAGTCAGATCACGCATTAAAAGAAGTCCATGAAGGTGTATGTGGATCACACTCAAAAGACTTTTCACTTGCTAAGAAATTGCTCAGAGTAGGCTATTACTGGTCCAAGATGGAAAAGGATGCTATTCAATTTTTAAAGACTTGTCATAAATGCCAAACACATGGAAATATCATCCATGATCCTACTAGATAACTCATACCATTCATAACACATTGGCCATTTCAGCAATGGGCCTTTGATTTGGTTGGAAAAATATATCCCAATTCTTTAAGTGGACACAAATTCATCATTATGGCCACTGAGTATTTCACGAAGTGGGTCAAAGCCATGCTACTGATCAAATCCACTGGCAAAAAGGTGGCTATGTTCATCTTGAACTACATTATTTGTAGATATTGGATACCCTCTTCAATTGTAAAAGACAATGTGGGCCAATTTAAAAACCAAGACATCAAAGACCTTTGCACACAGTTTCACATTACCTAACATTGTTCCTCCATATATTATCCTCAAGGTAATGGATAGGCTGAGGCATCTAACAAGAATATCTTCAAGATCCTACACAGAACTGTGAGTAAGTCTGGCAGGGACTGGCATTTACAATTAAATCTATCACTTTGGGCCTACAGAACAAGCATCATAACACCAACTGGAGCCACACCATTTTCCCTAGTTTATGGTTCTGAGGTAGTACTACCTATTGAGGTTAAAATACCATCTTTGCGGGTATATTTACAAGGTCTTGTTACTGATGAACAATACCACGTTGATAGGGTAAATTATTTAGACTTACTTGATGAACGCAGGCAACAGGTGTCCGATCATCTGAAAGTGTACTGAACATGCATGACAAAAGGGTACAATAAAAAGGTCAAACCATGACACTTTCGAGTGGGGGATCTCATTTTTAAAGAGAATTCTAAGAACCAACCTAGTAGAGAATAGAAAGGAAAGTTTGAACTAAATTGGCTGGGACCTTATGTCATTACTGCAAATTTTGGGACTGGAGCTTATCTGCTAGCTACACCTAAGGGATATGTTCTTCTCAATCCCATTAATACTCTACATTTGAAGCAGTTCTACTCATGATGTCTAGCTAGTAGAGCCTATGCAGTGAAAATTTCATAAAAAAAAAAAATTCAAAAAATTGATCCTAAAGAAATCCAAAAATAGTGGGAAAAGTCCTAAAAAAAGGGTATCCTTGGTGAAAACCTAGAAAACAGGTGCCTTGATACTGCAAAAGCATTCAAAAAAGAAAAATAGAAAAAAAATAGAAAAAGAGAAAAAGTGCCTTGATGAAAACCTGGCAAACAGACATCTTGGTAGCAAAAAAAAGAAGCTTTTCTGAGTGGTGAAAACTTGGCACGTAGGTGTCACTCAAACTCTGTGCTTATCTATCAATATACTGGCAACCCTAAACTTCATATCTCACACCTATGCTATTTGGTGACTATGATTCCTTCCACATGTCCTATCCTTGCTTTGGATTTGTCTACATTTGCATCTTAGGAATAGTCATTCTGCACTAGGGGCATATTCTCTAGCTTGGTCAGTTCGCGTCTGCTAGGTTGTCCTAACCATCTTGTCCAGGGTGGTTCGCCTCTCCAAACATAGTAATAGACATCACACTAGTGTTTCTCAACACTTGATATCTAGGAACATAAAATGAACTAGTGTTTTTCAACACAAGACACAATGTTTCTAAGACATTACATGGATTGCAATTACTGACACAATTACTTTCGCATACACTCAGACATGAAGACACATTGCTTACATTCCAACATTCTAATTAATGAATCTCTACTATGCTTGAAAAATGAATCACTATTATTTCTCAATACTACTTAACACATAGTTTTCTCTTGGATTGGTTATAATTCTTTTATGTTCCCATGATGTTTCATACTGGGGGCATCTAAGCAATTATAAATTTTTGTTTATTGATTCTCAATTGGTGATTGTTATGTCTTCCGAGTAACTCCATGACATCTATTCAAAGACAAAGAGTCACAAGGACAGGGGGCATAACATTTTCTTGGTTTTCTGCATATGGTGATTGTTCCAAGTGATCCTATAAATTTCACCTAACTTGGATGTTTATGGTAAGAGATGCCAACATGAGTGGATAGCCGCATATATCTTGATCTTTGTTATGTGTAAACTACGGCGAGGTTGAAACAATTTCCTTGTCTATTTTATAAATCAAATTCTTATTATAGTGTACGCTACATGATGTACCCAAGGATATGATTTTTCAAGGTCATCATGGGTCACATATCTTAAATTACACTTGAAACAAAACCCAATCCTTAACATTAAAAGGAGATAACTAAATTGTCATCCTAGCTTCTATGCCTTGATACCTAAGTCTATTTCTGACATTTCATCCAATCCAAATAGTATTCATACTCTCATGATACCAGTGGGTATTAGTGGTAGTTGTACTATCAGTATGATGTCCGTTACAAAAAATGCCCAATGATGATAAAAGTGCACAAATGTATACAAATCAGTGACAGTCCTAAAGATTCTTCATGTAGATGCATTTTAGAGATTGCATGAGTCATTTTTAAAGGAGAAGAAACAAAAACATAAGGAATTGAGCTCAAAATCATTTCTATTACTTAAATCCAAGTTAATTATATAATAAAAAATTATTGATATCAATATCGTTGCACATCCATGGCATACATTTTGCATTCATAAAAGAGCACAAGAAAAAGACAAAAACAAATCATTTAAGCATTGAATTTAATTTTACATCCTAAAAATGCATCCATACATTTACTTGCATAAGAAAATTTCAAAAACATTCATTTACATATTCCCTTAGTATCATTTGAAACACATTCATATCAGTAATAAATCAAATGAGCATAAATGATGTCATCACATATCTAATCTAACTCATCAAGAGACCAAGATAACCATAATCACATATGCATCAGAATCTAAAAACATCCATCACAACATGAGAAACCCATGAACATGTCAAAATTAGGAACAACTGCATCAGATATATATCAACTCATGGAAACATATCAAAACTATGGAATTGTCGACAAAAAGAGTATTAGGGTATCAGTATGAATCAGATATACATGTATAATTATCAGGGCACACAAGAATGATCTCCAAAAGATCCAGATACACAATATGGTCTAACAAAAATGATACAAAAATGATACATCATGTCTGACTCCCACCCTCTCAATGATCTGGAGGAGGAGGAGGAGGTGGTACAAATAGAGCTGCTTGTGGTGGCATGGCCCCCTCTGATTGCTGAGCCAAATGTGAAAAGGATGGTGCTCTCCAACCCTCTAGTACTACCACATGATATAGAGCATAATAGTATATATCTCTTTGCCCCTGGTGTACTATAGTACGAGCCTATATATCTCTCTCTGCCCTGAGCCGCTTGAGCTGTGCATCTCTATCCACAAGTAAAGCCTCTGATGTGGTGATCCTAGCCTCTAATGTGGTGATCCTGGCTTTGAGCTGCTCCTACTCCTGCTCAAACTATGGTAAGGCATCTCCATCCCTGCCAGAACCTCTATCTGTGTCCTGTCTTGTAGGCCTATCCTGTGGCCTATCCAGTGGCCTCTCCTGCTACTGTCTCTGCCTCTACTGCTCTCTGGTCAAGAAATGACCTTGATCCATCTAAGGAGCCACAAATCTAAAATAGGTATGCCTAATGCTCCCACTACCACTAGCCACCTCTGTAGTACCACCCACAGCTCTGCCACCTCTATTATCTGCATCATCATTATCATGACCTTGTCCTCTATCCAGGAGTGCCTGTCTCCCTCCATGTCTCCCACCATCCCTCCTCATAGCTCTAGCTCATCTTAGTGCTCCTCCTCAACCTCTGATAGGATGGTCCTTGGCAAGATCCTAATCCAAAGGCTCCTCAATTTGTGGCACTGCCTCTCCAGGATATGTAAAACATGGGAAAGATACTACCTCAGCTCAGCAAGGTGTCCTACTGAACAACTTGCATCGGCTACATCAGGCTAAAGATCCCATGGCATGGTTACCATCTCTGCAATGGCCCTCTAAGTAGTCTCATAACCCAACTACCATCCCCATAGTGGCGTCTCATCGCGTATCCGTGCATACACCATCAGATCCTGACATTGGGCCTATAATCAGCCATACTGCCTCAACACATGTGTAACTAAGAATCTCTTGATGATATACTTGCTCCTACCAATGAGGTACCTATTTTGGAAAAAGTATGGCATCTGCCACCTATTTGATATCCACTCCTCACAATCAAGGAATGGATGCCACACTACTACTATCATGTCATCCAACAAATGGTGCCAGTAATCCACCTTTCCCAAATGGGGCTGCTATATCCAAATGGCATACATATATACATAAGGCTGCTCCACTTCCCACTGCCTATCCACTATCGGCCGTGTCACTGGAATGTGCTCCCAGGCCCAGATCTGCAGAACTAAGATACCAAATGTCATTCTCTGGGAATGATGGTACACTATCTCATGGAGCTCTTTATACATATGAGCCAGTATGCAACTATCCCATGCAAATCTCTACCTCACAACGACCATCTACTCTAGCATATCAACCCAGTCCACCATAAATCTATGCTGTCCTTGGTCAGGAATAAGGACACCTCCGATCAACCCAGCTAAGTATACATGAATAATATCGTAGTGATCACACATGTAATCCCAAGTCAGATATAGATGAGCAATAATATCATCTTGAAAGAATCATCGGGTAGTAGTGATGGATATCACAGAAGTAGAGTCAAACTAGATCTCTCAGCCCATCACAGGAACTCTCTGATCCACCACACATCCTCCAGTGTAACGATCATCTCTCCAATAGGGAGGTGGAAAGTTTTGTGCTCTAGATGCCATCTCTCACCTAGAGCAGTCAACAACCCTTGATTTACCTTGATGTTGGGTAAATCCCTCAATGAAAATAAACCAACATAGGCAACTAACTCTAGCTCGTCGACAGTCAACACACATGACAGAGAAAGCACCCGACCAGGATATGGACTTTAGAAAGAAACCACCTCAAAAGGAACCTGTTCAAAAGATAGTCATTTTAGAAAAATTCCAAATCAGTGATCTATCTAAGCCAGCTAAGTAGAAAGCCTATCAGCTAAGTGTTTTGATGGTCAACAGAAGAAAATGAGTCAAACTGAGAAGTTAACTAAGTTACAAAATGGGGTGTGATCCTATTTAATGGATGTAATCCTTGATTTCAAGGATGTGTTGGGGCATCCAGGATGCAGCCCTATTTTCACAGGACGTGACACAGGATGTCGCGTGTGACCCTGTTCCAACAGGGTGCAAAAAATTGCAAAACCAACCAAAACTTACAACATACGAAATAACATGGTGTGGTCCTACATTGCAGGGTGCGACCCAAGAATTTGGTCAAAAATTGGAAGCGACGCAGGATTGATAGGAAGCGATGCAAAATACGGGATGCGACGCAGGACTAAATTGGCTATAACTTGCATAAAAGTGCATGAAAATGAAAATTGGAAATTTCAAAGAGTAGGTTTTTAGATACTTATCGGAGGTGGGTAGTCAGTTGGATGCTGATGATGATGGATGAGCTCGAAATGATGCCTGTGGATGGGGACCACCATCTTCTCTGTAGAGCTCTCTGAATTGCTAAAGATGAAACTAAAAATGAGTGGGTAAAAAGTACATTTGGGCCTATATATTTGACTTTTTGAGCTATTTAGGAGCTCCAAAACTCCTCCCAGACATTTGAAACTCATTTTGTTCTCTTTCTGATCAATCAGGAATGAAATCAAACACATCAACATTGTTCTAAACAATATGGTGAAATTTTTACGCCAGCTCCTGAAAATGCAAAATTGCTCCATATGTTCCACAAATAATTTTCTAGCTTTATGCCATCAATTTTCCAGGTTCTATATCAGTAAATTGCACATTATTAATCAAAAACATTGGTCCAACATCATTTAATTAGACTCAACACTCCTATTTTCACATGATTAACTTGGTACAATTGTGTTTTCTCTAAACACACCTTCATTCCTTCACTTCTTCTAATCCTTTCTTTCTTGATCTACCTGGTCCATGCAAGTGATACATCATTTCAATAGAGGGATTTTATTATTTTTATTTTGATTTTGTTCCTGAGGGGGCATGATCACACTTAAATTCAATCAAATTATTTCTCGAAACAACATTAAAACAACTTCATTATCAAAAACTAGGGGCATGACAGTTTCCTTGACTAAAGTCAAAACTGTTGGATGGAAAGCTTTGGTTCTCATAAGCTGGATATCTTATGTTTCCTCATTTTAAAAGATTCTTACTAAGCTCCTGGCAGCTTCATACTGATCTTCGGTCGATCGTGATCAAAGTTAGTATTATCAAGTTTTGAATGACAACCAAGGTCAGAATTGGTATCTTTAAGATCTTTTATTGATCTTTGTATGAAAACCAAGTTGAAAGAGAATTCTACCAGTTTTAGTTCAATCAAGGGCAAGACTAATCTCATCAGGCATTTCATTCGATCATAAGAGAAATTCTTAAACTTTCTGAAGTCAACATCAAAATTTTATTTAAATCAATGCGTTGCTCGCACATCAATTAAAAGAGGGGAAAATGTAACCACCCTAATTTGGTTTGCTCTGACCATAAACACTATTTTCCCTAAGTGTGATCACACCCCCAATTATGTCAAGACAACTCTTCAATCGGTTGGCATAATTCTTTTGAAATCAAATTTAATTTCCTAAGTGATTAAATCACTAATTCACATTAATTACTTTAGCCAATTCTATCAATTCAATTCAATTCAATCAAAACAATCAAATACATGGCTAAGGTAATTAATTTAAAAGGAATTAAATAAAATCCTATTTACACCTCATCACTTGCTAAGCCAATTCCCTAGCCTAATTAATCTAATCAATTTGGCTATAGTCTCAATTAATTATTACAAAGAAATCAAAAGCTTTAATAATTAATTAAAATCCCTATTATTGAGTGAATACATTATTTATATATTTCATTTCATTAATATTCCCTCCAAACCTAACCAATCTCAACTATCCAACCATGAGTTCAAACTCATCCCAACCCCTTCTCACATGCTAATTCTTCTTAATTAGTTAATTAACCCTAATTAGCTAATCCCCCTCCACTCATTCTCTCTCCTCCCATCTCTATCTCCTTAATCACATGCCTTAACCATTAATCTTAATCCTAAGCTACCCCTAATCTTGTCACATTCCTAAACTCTTGATTAGGAATTCAACCCTCCCTCAAAAGTCAAAGTTCTCAAGCTTGACCTTAAACCCCCACCCATGCTTCTTAAACCCTCACCTACCTCATTAATGCTTTCATAAATGAAGAATTAATGTCTCTTACACATTCTCTTCCACACTCCTCATTAATGAGTCTTACACTCTCATTATGGCTTCCATTCTAGAGTCTTCTCCCCTTCCTCCATTTCTTCTATAAATTGGATGGTTTTTGAGCTCAAATGGCCCTGAATTTTAAGAGTTGAAAGCATTCTTATGCTACCCATATTATTAGGAATTTACATTGCATTGTAGCTTTCAAGTTATGCATTGTTATAATTTCCATTTTTAGAGCTTAGGATGTATACTTCTTGAGCATATAGCTTAATTTCATTTGAATCTTTCATTCTAGGATTGTATATGTCACTGATAGATGCATAATACGAGGGATATTATGGAATTTTTCATACTCCTCCTAGATAGGAAGCAATAGGTCAATTTTATTTATTAATGTCAAACCCTTGCTTTTTATGCTTTTCACTAATATAATGACCTATTAAAGTGTTGTTTCATTCTTAACAGGTGCATAAAGTCACACACACACACGCGCATGCATAAGTGTTCTAAAAACTAGGGAAATGGTCAATGTTGCAATAAGGATTAAATCCTTCTTCTCTTTGAGCTCTAAGCTCAGGCAGGCTAACCTATGGATTCACTTCTTCAAAGAATCACCAAAAGAGCTTGCATTCTGCAACACAAGACATGACATGTACGCTACTCAACATAAAGTAAACGGTGAATTGATTTAATGGATTGATGATTGAAAACTATAAGATAGGTAGGGACCAATGCCTTATCTATTGGGTAACAGAGTCAAGTGAATACACTTACCTAGAAAAATCTCCAACTCCAAACACACATAAACCAAGTGAAATGCCTTACAAATCACTCTTCTCAATCCAATACCTAGACATCAAATTTGTATGCAAATCTTAAATCCTCAGATTTTGCCTCTAAGAATTAATCTCTCCTTGAAAGAAACTCAGAAATAAGCTCACAACTACCTTGTAACCAGTGCATTAAAATGCCTTACAAATTAACACACAAGAATTAAAACAAGACATACAAAGACATCAAAAAATATTGCACAGGGATTCCATTGTTCTTTATTGGAAAATCATCTATTTTTGTACATTTACAAGACAAAGCAACCCAGAAAATGAAGACTCAAAAGTCATAAAACTGCCCAGCAGTGCAAAATTTTCAACCTCCATGCAACAATTGAGAAGAGGAGAGATATAGGAAATTGAAAAATCAATTTTAGCCACCGACACCCATCTTTCTCCAAAAAAATATCTTCTTCCTCATGAAAATCTGATCTTCCTTCAGCAACTGCTTCTCTAACAAATTTTTATTCCAATCCAGCTCTCTAAAAATCAGACTTTGGTCTCTGTGAAAAATTCCTCCGTGAATGCTCCTCTTTCAGCTTTGCAAATAAAAATATTTTGCATAAAACTATAGGAAAAAGGATAATTCTATAATCTTGCACATTATATTATTATTCCCTTTGCATTTTAAATCATATTTGTACTAATCAGATTTATTTTCCCTTTGATTTTTTATGCACAAACTATGACTTTTTAAATTGATTTATCTTTTGAAACTCTATGCATTTTATCCCCCTTTGAAATTCTCCCTTTTCTTCATTTTCTCCCAGAAACCACTAGAATTTGACACATGTCATACTTTGATTAGCTGCCTTTAACTAGCTTTTAACTCCTCCTTAACCCTGGTTCACCTTGGAGACTTGGAGACCACTTAGTCTCTAAGTCTTTGAGAAGTTTTCTTAATCATGGTTTCTTTTAGAGATTTAGAGATTACCTTTAGTCTCTAAGTCTCTAAGAGATTTTAACTTGACCATGCCCTTAACCATACCTTAACCATTGTTATCTTTCATAGTGTAGTCTCTAAGTATCTAAATCAATTCACTAACCCTGGTTAGATCTGGAGACTGTACGCGAGCCCTTAGATCTGATCTCCATCTAACGGTGGTTGATCAATCTCAAAATGTTAAGGACTTAACATTTTTTATCTAGTGAGTGAACGACCTGATTAAATAGCCTCAAGTCGCTCAATCTTGGATACCCTGGCAGTTACCTAGAAATGTCTTGTGACTTCATGACTACACTGTCATGTGATCTCTGAAACCCTGGCGACTAACTGCTATCTTTTTGCAACTTCACCTTGCTTTTAGTGACGTGATCTCGATGATTATCTCTAGCATCTTGCTACTTTGTGACTACACTATCATGAGATCTTTGAAACCCTGGAGGCTAACTGCTATCTTTTCGTGACTTCTCCTAACTGTTAGTCATGTGATCTCAGCGGTTATCTCTAGCATCTCCTGACTTTGCAACTATTCACCATGTGTCTGCCAAGTTATCATCAACCATTCTGCACTTGTCTGCCATGTCATTGCCAAAATTTTGTTTCTGTCACCTCAACATGCTTCCCAATGCACTACCACCTATCACCTGCACATGTGTGAAGAGAACCTCCTGCTCCACTTCACATTTCTATGTGTTTGGATCCTTCCTTTTAAACATCTTGAATTCCTCCTATGGGATGAATGTAGGACTAAATTTCTATGTGTTTTAAAGCATTTTTGCATTCAACTCTCAAAATTATGGTGCCCACCAACGCACTAAATCTTCCAGCTAAGGGGCCTGCCAAGGATCCTCTTGGTTTCTTATTCACCTAAGTAACTATGCGTTGGCATATATAAATACTAAAAAACCCCACCCATGAGCAATGTGGGATATATGCTATTTTAAGTTTTTTCAAGATTTTAGCTCCTCTGCTATATCCCCGCAACTTCTTATTCATGCTTGCTGGTCTCCTTTGTATGTTGCGTAGGGTCTTATGCCTTTTACAATGTATTTTGGTGCTGTAACTCTACGTAGCCATCCAATGATATTGATTTTGTTTTAAAACTGTTAATACCCCCTTAAATGCATGACTTTACCTCTCCTTGCATTCCACGCATTGGCTTACAAACTCCTTGGTGTATGCTTGGAGTGGTTTTACAAAAATCCTACTTCCCCTTCACTCCTCTACGTAGGCTTTTGGCTTGCAAGTTTGAATTCCTTCAAATGCTACACAACATCTATTTCCTCTTCTGCGCAGGTTTTGTGGTCAATCTCAATGTTTACAATGTTTAAGATTTAAAAAGTTTGAAAGGTTCTCCTACTGCATGGACCTTCCCTCTATCCAGCGTGAGCTTTTAATCTTCTATTCCCCTGCCAAATGCATTTGCTTGGTAGTTTCTAAATTTTTGCAATTTGAAAGCCATTCCTTGCGCTGACAGCCTCAACTAATTCCTACGCAATTCACCTTGCACATTAAATTTTGTTTGTTTTAAGTTTTTAAGGTTAAAAAAAAAGACATTGTTCCCTTTTATGTTGCATGGGTTCCTGCTTTATTGTTTAGCGCAGGCCTTCATGCCAAAACTCATGCAGCACCTCTTTGCATTTTCCCTAAAGTTTTTGTTGGCATTTGAAATTCTCATCTCCACCATGCGTAGACTCCACCTTTTGTTGTCTGCGTAGGTTTGATAGTTACTTAAACCTTCCAAGGGCATTGGCCATGCACCTACCAATTGCTTTTACTTAAGGTTTTCTAAACTTTGAAAATTTGCCACTTTAATCTGTGCAACATCTGGCAATTACAACTACCACATTGCATTGCATTTTTTTGTCCTTGCATTTAACATGCACTGACCCTCCTCCCTATATATTGCGCAGCCCTCCAACATTTTGACCAGAAATATTATGTGCCAATTTCCATTTATGAAACTTTTAAAGTTTTTGCTTTTACATCCATTGTCTGCACAAGCTATTGAGGGAGATACTCTTGCCCGCTGCATTTTCTTTTAAAGTTTTAAATTCTCTTTGAATTCATCCATGATCACTCTACACTGAACAAAAATGCGTAGGCTCCTTTTTCATTTCAATTTTTGGGCAATCTTGATAGACTGTGAAAGATTTTGATGTGTGTTGGCATTGAAACTACCAATCACAACTTGCTTGAGAAATTTTAAAACCTCCCTCCATTTGACTTTGTTTTAAAATAATTTTATGCTTCACTGAATTATTTCCACACCTTAGATGACACCTTAGAGACTAGACTGGATGATCTTGATGCAATTAGAAATTGCAAATGATCAAATTTTGGCTTAACTGCACATTACTCTTCGAGGTTCCTTTTCATGGCAAATAGTCTTGATAATGATGAATCAAACTCAATCATTTCCAAAGCCGGTCGATCATTCTGAGAAATTCACACAATATTTCTCAAAATATCTTTAAAAAAGGATGCACAAAAACTTGCATGGACACGTTGGACAATGGGTCTAGAGTATACTTTCAGCAAAGATGAGAACTTCAGATACTTTGGACAGTTCACCATGAAAACAAGCAACGAAAGGGAGGACTGTGAGAAAAATTTTTGGACTATAGATTTCTAACCTGCATTTCAAGCCTTCATTCTTTGTGTATATTGACTAAGCATTGAAATTCAATCATATAAGTTGGGTCCATGAAGTCCTTTTATATTTCTGTGATACTGATCCAGAGAATAGCAATTGGCCTCTGGAACTGGCTTAGAAAACTAATTGAATTGCATGACTGGACTCTGACACTCATCATATAGATTCATTTGGACACAATAAGTATGGATGCAAAAGGGTTTCAACCAATTCAACCCCATGTGGGAGATGAATATAATCAAACATGGTCATTCTGACAATTCTAAAAAATTGTGTAGATGCAGATGTAAAAGCAACATATATTGCAAAAAGATTGAGCTTCATAGAATTATAGAATCACGTCTTGAGGCCCAACCACCAATCCAAGTAGTACACTTAGGTACAAGGAGAACAAAGAAATAATTCACAACTCAAAATCACCATCTGATAAAATTTTTCAATCTTCTGAAGATGACTGCTCTGTAAATGCAATTCTGTTTAACATTGTCAATCTGCACAAACTGCCTTTGATTCTAATTTCAACAACCTATCAGAAGAGACTCTTATAGTTTAAAACTCTAGACATATACTCACTATGGATTATGAAACTTCAACCAGCTTGATCTGAAAATGAACTGATCAATTAGCACAAATATGCAAAGTCAGCACTTCACAACTTTTCTGAATTTAAACACAGTAATTATGCAGAAATTGAATATGGAATCAACTAAGAAAAGTGGTTAAATGATTTGGTCATAATCTATAAATATTCAAGAAGGTACACTTTCATGTTTGGAATGTAGGGGAAAACTCAATTCTTGAAGATATTGGACTATGGAAAAATAGTAGGAGCTCAAAGTAGGCTACTCAGAAATCTGCACTTTCACACTTAGAGAAACAAAATAAGTTGTAAATAGAATAGCTTTGGAAAAATTATCATCCAAATTCACAAGGATCAAAAAATGGGGATATAGGTTCAATATCATGCCTAAAAAATAAATAAAAAATCCTTATGTCATGAATATCAGCTGGGTACAAGATACAAGCCTCCAAAGTGGGTCATTTAGGAAAATCTGAAAACATGCAAAGTGCAGATTTGGGAAAAACACCTCCAAATGACTACCTCCAAAACATGTCAAGACTAAAATATGAAAGCTAGAACCCACTGTACTTGTTAAATGAAAGATGTTGAACCCACTCCCCAAGTGGTATCTCATGAAAAAAATTGGGTCACTTTTCACAAATATCCAAAATAGGCCTTTTCCACAAGCCTTTGAAGGCAACAACTTACACTTAGAGAGATTTTCAGTATACTCACTCCAAAATATACCTGGACTTTTGGATTTCCAATAGGATCTCCAATGCTTTGAATTTTAAATGCATTTTTATCCCTTCCGATCACCATTAGGGCCTCCACCTCAACATAACTGAAAGATTTCTTCACATGAACTTCCCCAATGCTACACAGACTAGTGATTATTTTGATTACTTCCTCTTTCATGTTGCATGGTCTTTCCAGTATCAATGTTTTACCCTAAAATCATTTCAAATTGAACAAGATAAATTATTTGTCATCACACCATGAGAATCCTCCCTAAATGTTGAGCCTTAGCTCTCTCACTTTCTATATTCTATCCTCTAGCAATCCAAACTGCAATTTTTTGATTCGCTCCTGATTAAATTCATTAAGTTCAATCTCTTTCTTCACCTTTATTTTTGTATCGACATGAACAACTAATTTTGGTGCCATGACTCTTTGTATTTTTTCTCTCTCATTCGAGCGCTCTGTAATTTTACAAAATGACATCCTTCATGCTACAATACCAAGTGATTCAAAAAGTTTTCCATTTAAAGAGCCGCAAATGTGCATAATTGAATCCAGCTCAAATTGATTATTGCTGACACAACCAATTTAATTCACACATCAATCACTTTAAATCATCTAGTCATCATTAATGCCACTTCACATATGCCAGTAATAAATTAGTTGCAACCAAAACTTATATGGAACAAGGGAGGTGTAGGATTTAAATTTCTCAGGACTCCCACTAATCTACAACTCTCGAGTCAAGTGTCGGTAGGATTTGGTGTTGTCAATCAAGATTGCACCTATAGCTTGATTTGGAATGTAGCTATCCTATTGAAACATGGAAACATTCTACTTGGTGGAAGAGAGAATGAGTCTCCAGATTTGAGGCCGGTTCCTATTTGATTTGGAATATCACCTAATATTGATTTTCTTGGTTTTGGGAAAATGGAGAAGGATAACTAAAAATGAATACTAATTAGGAAGGTGATACACCAAAATGGATTGAGAATCTGTCAGAAATATAAATCTATACTTATAGGATATACATTACTAAACTCTACAATAGCATTCACTTCACAACACCTAGGATGACCTAGAATTCACTATTAGGGTTTATGCCACTAATGGTAATAATTCAGCCAACATACAAGTAATTTATGCAAAAGGTTTATTCTTTATAACTTAGAATAGGAATTTGGAACAATTCACTAATCTATGCTTGAAAGAAACAATACACTTAAATGCAAAAAAGTTGGAAGGAATGATAGGAAAACTCAAGAAATATATATGAATAATAGGACCACCTTTATTATCTTAAAAATCTGCAAAAATGGTTACAAAATACAAGGAAAAAATGCAAAGGAACAATATGTTCACTAATACCTCTTATTCCCCAAAACTTGAACCCCTACAAATGAATAAGAAGTTCAATTATATAGCCCCTAAGGCCAATTTTGAAAATGAAATCCCCCCCAAAAGGTGCTCCTAAATAAATAGACAACTCTGAAATTTAGGCTCAAAAGATGCCTACAATGTAGCCTTCAAAAATCCCTCCAAAATGATCAAATCCCTAAATTTAAGGCATAGGTGATGCCAAAAATCTAGCCCTCCAATAGTGTTCTCCTAATGTTGATATTTAAAAATTTCATTTTTACTATATATATCAACATATTACATAGCATATCTAAAATATATCCCAAGAATACCTTAAGATGTAACCCCAACCCTAAAACCCTAACATATGGAAATAACCCTAACCATCTACAAAAACCCTAACTTGAATGTATGAGTGACATCTCTTCAAAATTGACACCTTGGCACTATGGTCAACATGACCTTTTTTCAAAAAATCTATCACTGTCATAGCATGTGGTGAAGCGTCGTGGCACTTGAAGTGGGGTTGTCGTACGTTGTAGCTGGACAAAGATTTAACTCTCCCTCTGTCAGGAGGATTCCAAAGTTTATCAAATTTTGATATAGGCAATTTTTGCATTTCATTTACATCTCAATTTTGGAAGGAAAAAGATTAGGGTTTCTACTATTTTGGCACTACCATGCTTGTATGGAATTCATCTTTGGTTGTGAACTGTAGCTTTCTTTGCTTCTCTTGTGCCACAATGTAATCTAGAGTTCATCTCTTTGTTTGTGATGAGCTCGATACTATGGCCTACTATAGCTTTTTTCATCCTTCTATGGTATTTGTGGGTTGTTTGTAAGTGATCTGCATCTTTAAACTCGAGCTCTCTGTTGTTTGTGACTTTGGGTGAGGAGAGCTTGACCACTTCTCCATAGTGTGACCTCTACTTGAACTAGGGATCTCTTCTCTATCTATCACGACAACACTTGACTTGGACTAGAGTTAAAAAAAATGCATTCCATAAAAGCATGAAGCTTAAGTTTGCATGAAGTATGTTATAGCATAAAGAGGAGCTTGGGTTCCATACAGTTGAACTTGGTTCTAGCTTGCCTCACTGCGGCTTGTAACTTGAGTTCTTCTTCTCATGAACTTGACCTCTATTTGAACTTTGACTTCCATGCCATAAAATATGGCACTGCACATGTATCTTCCTTGAGTTAACTCAGGCTGCAACACTTTGAACTCGGCCTCCATTTGCACTTTGATTGGCATCAACAAGAAGATAAGTTGTCTCCTTTCATTTTCTTTCTTTGTTTGAACCTGTTAGAGTAATCAGTAGTTTTCTTATTAATTAAATCATGTTGATTTAATTAGTTAAGTTATTACTCTTTAGTGCTTAAGCTTTCTCTTAGGTGCATTAATAATTAATTCTTTTTATTAATTATTAATGTGCAACCTAGATTTTTTAGGCTTTAGGGTTTTGTTCACCTTTATAGGTTGAACCTTGTAATATTTTTTCATTAACTCAGATTATAATTTAGCTCTCACATTTTGAGTAACTTCTGAGTTCTTCTTTTTCCCTCTTTCTTCTTATCTCCTGTAACAGGTTATGTGCATGTAGGTGTTCTTGGCATTCTGTGGATTTGCATTTCTCAAATCCTACATGGTATCAGAGTTGCCCTGCTGCTACCTGGTTTGGTATTTTTGAAGCAGTGATTCGAGGGTGAAAACCATAGCTTTTTTAGGGTTTTCACTTTAATCTAAAAGAGGCACTTTTTTCTGAAGCACTTTGAGCAAAAGCGGACCTCACCATCATGCTCAAAAGGCTCAGGAGATCATTTTTTTATATAAAGTTTTCCATTTTTGGGTACAGTGGCCTCTGCAAAATTTTTTCTCTCCTAGGAAGTATAACAAGGTTTTTGAGATGAAATTTAAAAAAAATAAATAAAAAAACTGCATTTTCTAGGGCTTTTTGGGCGCAAGCAGAACACGCCACCAGCACACCGCCCGACAGCTGCCGCAGCCACATCGCTACCTGGCTGCCTCCATAATGTCACCGGGAAGCCACCGTCGCACCATCACCACCCAACCCCTGCACCATTGTTGCCCGAGCACCGCCCATGAGCTGCTAGTAGCTGTGACATCAGAATTCCAACTGCTGACATCATTTTTAGGCCAGGTTCAAAATTTTCTAGCACCAGAATTTTTTTCCAGCTAGTCAGCTTGGTGACGTGCATACGGCCGTCACTTTTTTTCTTGTGGAGGTGCGACAGTCATTTGACTGTCAAATTTTTTCCCAGGACTAATTTTTTCTAGAGAGCTTGTTTTCGGAGGTGCTATTGGTTTTTTGGCCATAACTTGAGCATACAATATATTTTTTCAGAAAATGAGATATTTTCGAAAACCTCTTTCCAAGCCAGAGACCACTATGCAAGTTTTAGATGCACACTCAGCTGTTTGAGTACCTATTTTTAGCATCAAAGTTGCAGCTTCTATTTCCCTCGTCACTACTCCTGGTTTTGATCTAAATGTAGTAAGGTCAGATTTCTTAGTTTTTTTCATTTAGAAGAGTTATCATGGGTTTTTCTACTCACCCTTCAGTTGTTATTTTAGAACGGGGTAATTATGAGTCATGGGCAAAGGGTATACTTACACATTGTAGGTGGCTTAATTTTTTGCCTTATTTGTATCATCTCATACCTAAACCAACCACTTCAAAGGGGAAATTAGCATGGGATATTATTAGAGATCACATAGTAGGACTTATATTGTCTAGTGTTGATCATGACATTGTGTTGGCTATATCAGACATTGATTGTCCTCACCCACTTTGGACACGTCTTTGGGAGATCTATGGAGACCTTAATCTCTCTCCATTCCTAGAGAATCCTACTTCAGATTGTCTCATACCCCCTTAATCTCTCTCCATTCCCAGAGAATCCTACTTCAGATTATCTCATACCCATTGCTTAGAGAGAGAATACACCCTTTGATCATGATACTCTAGACGGGCTTAAGTATTTAGACATCCTTACATGTTTTGATGGATCAAAGGCTTGTCTCATAGTTCCCACTCTTCAGACTGAGACTTCATCAACATCTCTTGTTGCTCTTGATTCTGTGCAGTGGGGAATTATACATCTTCCATACATAGATACTTTAGACTCTTATGTTGCAAACATAAATTTCTTGTTTGTTGAGTCTTATATTGTAGATTTGGAGGATTATTTTGAGGACATTCATCTCCTCTACCTTGATAGTCAGGGTATCACTATTCGCCCACCATTATCAGTGCATTCTGCAGTTACATTTTAGGATTCTCCACATTAATTTGGATTTGGAATCCTTTGTTTTAGTTCAGACAATGAGATTCTCCAACATTCGATCATGGCACACATCCTAAGACAGATTGGTTCATCACTCTTCATAGGGTTTCTTCGACATCATCTTTTAGATTTGTTTCTTCCCAAGGGGAGGAATATCATTGCCACTTCAGGATCTCCTTTTGGATTCTACATCAAGCATCTACCATTGTGATAGGAGTTTCTTCATTCTGGGGGGACTTTGATGTCTCATCCCTCTCTCATGGGGGGGCTGGTTGTACTTATGGTCTTGAGAGAGTCTCTTGAGCCATTTATTTTCTGTATTTTTCTATCTCTTTTTGGAGAGGGGTTTTTCCCACTAGGTTTTCTTCTTTGTCTTTGGTTTACAGAGATTTCCTTGTATTGGGTACATGATCAGGCCTTGTTTCCAGGACCAATTTACTGCTTTCATAGCTGTGCTAGGTTAGCTTACCCCCTGCACTTAGCTTAAGGGGTGTGTTAGAGTAATCATTAGTTTTCTTATTAATTAAATTATGTTGATTTAAATAGTTAAGTTATTACTCTTTAGTGCTTAAGCTTTCTCTTAGGTGCATTAATAATTAATTCTTTTATTAATATTAATGTGCAACCTAGCTTTTTTAGGCTTTAAGGTTTTTTTCACCTTTATAGGTTGAACCTTGTAATATTTTTTCATTAACTCAGATTATAATTTAGCTCTCACATTTTGAGTAACTTCTGAGTTCTTCTTTTTCCCTCTTTCTATTTCTCTCTTGTAACAGGTTATTTGCATGTAGGTGTTCTTGGCGTTTTGTGGATTTGTATTTCTCAAATCCTACAGAACCTGCTATAACATATATCACACTTGTGTTGATCTAGGTATCAATAAATAATTCTGGGTTTTCTTTTCCTTCTTTTATTGTGTTCCATCTGTGTATGCTACCTCCTTCTTTTAGCTTGAATCGGCCTCCATGCTGTTGTTAATGATATGTCTTTGACTATGGATTTTGAGTGCTGATGAATCTATAGTTTAATGGTGAAAATATTGCAATAATAGTATGTAGTTTAGAAATAAAATCTCAACTCAAGCTCTCCATTGTTTATGACATGGTTGTTTGTAGTCTTTGTTGTTGTGTGGAGACCATGCTATTTGTGCCTTTGAGCATATTTTCTGTCTGTAACTTGCATTGAGTTGATATTGCATTTATACTTTATGCTGTCATTACATGCTATCTTTTAGATGTAAAATGTTATCACTACATGCTTAAAAGTTGTCACTCCACTTTGTCCACCATTTCAGCCTTTATGTTGTTGAGTTGGGGTTTTATTGTGTCTTTTTCCACTGTCGACAGTGACCCTAAACTGTGATGATAATTTCATTAAAAATGTTAGTCTGAATCTTTGTATGGTCCTTATCTTTGTAAAAAATGACAAAGACAAGTGCATGCTTGAACTTCAACTCCAATAATAAATATATCCATGGGGTTTGAGTATGGGCTCCTGACACCCATGAACATCACTATTTTTAGCCCGATGCTTTAAAATACATCCTTCCATTGGTTTGAACAACCCATTTAAGTTTTTAATATTTCCATGTATATCACATTTAAAGAACCAATATTAAGAATATTCTGAAGACAATAGAAAGTTCTTTCTTGTTTTCCTTTTGTTCTTATTGAATGTCATCATTCTATAGAACTAATACTTTCACTGTATATACATTAATAAAAAACAAAAAGATACCTTCTTCTCATCTTTGCATGTATCATTGTTATGTACACATCAACATTTGGTTGCACTTTTAGAAGGATGATACAATGTTGCAATAGGGCCCCTTCATTGTAAATGCACTATTTACATGCATAATAACAACATAAAATAATTCCACCTTTGATTAATAATAGTACCACTGGTTTTTTATATTTGAATATACATTTGATACTAAAGCAATGTGCATCTTTTAAATCTGTACACCTTTTACATCTTTTCACCAGGTGCTACATTTTTCTTCTCTTTTAACTGTAGTAAGTAACAACACTATTATATTGCATCTTTTTAATGAATAAATGCTATATTTTGAACATATATAGCAGCAATATTTGATTTCAATCCTAGTTATTAACAGTGCCAAACTTTTCCTTTTGAGAATCATAGCATTGCTCAATTCATCCTCTGTACACATCACTTAGATGCCGAATGCTATGACCTAGTATCCTTTATAACAACATTTCTATTACCCTTGTTTTCTTGAACATATATTGTCCTCTTTTGCACACATAGAACTTATACAACAATATTGATTATCCATTTCATTATGTATATGCATATGTTATAAAAAAGGGATACCACTGTTTGAATGTGCACTTTCCTCTCCTTTTATTCAAAGATAATAAAGTTTAGAACAACATTGAGATAAAGTACTTGTCTGATGTCAATAATGTATGAAATATGTATATACAATTTCCATTTTGATAGTTAGCTCTTTTACACATGCACCTTAGTTTGTAACAACAATAGTGTCATCCTCCAATTTTGATATAACATTGTTGATTCCACATGCATGTTTCAAAACAACATTACATATATTTCATCCTTTCTTTGTACAATGATAGGGTACAATGTTACCTCATTTTTGATCTGCAATTTTGTTCCTTGTTGGCTGTAACACTTATCTCAATCAAGAACACTCATCTTTACTTTTCATATGCTCCTTTTACTAGAATCATGGTATGAACTATATCTTCTTTTCTTTCTGAACTCATGAACTTTTAGCACTCCTGTATCTTTAATCCAGTGAGGTTCGAGCATGGGCTTGTGACATCCAATGTATTTTTATTTTATCATTTGCAACTTGTAAATTATTGCAGTGTGTTTCTTCCTGCATTTTTATTATTTTGTCTCTCTTACTTGCACACACCACCAAGTCCACATGTTAGGTTAGTAGATACAATCAGTCAATCAATGTTTGTATGTAAATGTCATGTGACATGACATTTATGTATGAATGTTGGTTTGCTGGTTGGGTTTACTAACCTAATATGTTGATGTTCTAAAAAAGGTTTCTCAGCTACAAGACCAAAGTCCCTTTGATTTAGGTTTTTACGGTTTCCTAAATAGGAACTCCTGAATAATGTAGGATAATAACTATATGCAGTAAAAGGTTTCATGAATTAATGTCCCTTTAATACTATCATTCTCTTGATGTAGATGCATATTTTGTTTTTGTATTGATGTTACTGGCTCATCTTCAGTTCTGGAAGTGTGATTGTAGTATGCTATTTTTAGGTATCTATGCATTTCTTAGATCCAATTTGGATCTAACTACTCTCTCTTCATGATGCAGGACAAAACCAGAAGAAGATCCTAGAGCTAGAATCAGGACAAAGACAAGGCTAAAGACATGAGGATTCAGATGATGTAGTTACTCAACTCCAACATGTAGAAGACCTCTCAAAGGCAAAGCATGGACCCCTAAACCTTCTTCATGCTCCTTTCTTACTTTCAAAATTGTATATCTTCTCTAAGTTCACAACATGAAAGATGTAACCTATGAAGGAATACTTGTTTATTACATTCAATTTGAATGCACAATGTAATGATCAATTGTGAAATTTGAAAATGTGAATCTGATCAATACTTAGAGTACAATACCAGTGTTAACATGAATGCAAAAGCAATGTAATTTATATTCATTATCTGAATAATAGTGTTGAATAGGTGTACCTTTATGCAATCTTTTGATGTTTGTAGTTTCTATCCTACATTGTTCAGTTCTTTTTCTGTCTTTTAATAATTCTGCAACTTTAGAACAACAACTATCAAATCCATAATTCAATTTAAAACAATATCAATTTACCAATTTAGTTGTGCAAACTAATTTGGTAACATTTTTTGATGACCTCCCAGGGGTATTTTCCTGCTAAACAAAATCAGACCAATTGCCTTTTGCGTATCCATTGGGCTAGAGTCTTCAATTTTAGGAACAATTGAACCTATCAAACTGAAAAAAATTGCAAACTAAAAATTAAAATTAAACTGAAGCTTGTGCTGACCAGCACTTAGATAAAGCAAAAACTATTACTGAACAACAATCCATACTCCATCATAGCTGTCTAAACTTATGTTTCTGATATGATATAGAAGAATTTATCCATGTATCATGTGATGAGCATAATTCAGATGATGATGATTATGTCCAGAAATAGGAACCCTAACAAAAAAAAGCAGAACGAGCTTGAAAAGTAACCTTAGTTGCATGGTATATATGTGAGCATGATACAAATGATATGGGACAACGAAAATTATCCATGTCTTATGTGATGGGTATGATGTTTATGCATATATCATGTGATTGATCTTGCTATTTTTGTTCATTCTAACCTTCAAAACTACAAAGCAAACTATTTGAAAAACAACTTCTCTTTCCAACATGGTTACATTATTGAGGTATTCATCATTTATAGCTGGGAAACCCAATGGGCTCTTGATTATGCATGGTGTGTATCTTTTTGATGTGACCATAGTGGGAATAGAAGTACTAACTACAACTAATTGAAAGAACTAACTATGTGTAAAACACTTATTTACACCAAATAACCTCAAAAGAAACGCTTGAGGTGGATCCCTTTAACTAGGATAGGAAATTATTCTCCTTCCATATTTGAGAGATGGAAAGCATTATGGGCCTTGCATCCTGTAATAAAAAATGGAACATCCCAAATGGCAACAAATTTTGAATGCTTACCAGTTCTACTTTTCATCTCATCCTATTTTAGAACTAAATCACCTTCTTGAAAGACTCTTGCGACAAATTTTATGTCAAATGTATTCTTCATTTGAACATGATGTTCTTCCAACTTTTGAAAAGATTCTTTCCTAATCTCTTCTAACTCTATCAATTCAGCCAACCTTACCTCCATAGGCTACTGGTCCAACAGATCCAATTCTTTGATTAGGCTCAAACTTGGCAACTCTACTAAAATTGGCAATCTCGCCTCCCTTCCATAAACCATTTTGTAAGGTGAGTTACTTGTTGAGCACTTTGGGGTGATCCTATCAGCCCACAAGGCCTATTTTAACTTGCCGCTCCAAATTCTCTGGTTGTCTTCAATAGTCCTCTTGATGATGCGAATCAGATTTTTATTTGTTGATTCAACTTGTCTATTACCCTATGGGTAATAATTGGACAAGGTACTAAGATAAACACTGTTCTTAACTGCCCAATCATTAATTCTTGTGCCTAAAAAGGCCAAAGCATTATCATAAACAATGAATTCAGGTGCTCCAAACCTTGCAATCATATCTTCATAGAAATTTAGAACTTAAGTTTCATTTGCATCCTTCAATGCAACAACTTCAGTCCACTTACTAAAATAATATGTTGCTGTCAATATATATCTATGACCTGAACTTGATGATGGGTTTATGGGACCAATAAAATCAAGACCCCACTTGAAAAAAGGCTATTTGAATTGAATTGGATTAAGAGGTAAATTTTCTAACCTTTGTTTATTTGCAAAAACAACACATTTTAAACACCTTCTTACCCATATGAAAGCATCTTTGTATAGGTTTGGCCAAAAATAGCCAGCCTTCATTATCTTCAATGTTGTTGTCCTTGCAAAAAAATGGCCACCTGCTGGTCCATCATGAAATTCTTCTAGAACTTTGTTAGTTTGATCTCCACTGATGCATCTCAGCAACACACCATTATAATCCCTCCTATATAATACATTATTCAACAAACAATAAGGAATGGACTGCAATCTAAAATACCTTCTTTTTGATCTTTCCAAACCTTCAGGACATCATCCTGTTTGCAAGAAAACCATCATATCATTTACCCAATCATTCTACAAATCTTGGACAACAACTTGTTCATTATCCTCCAAAGCCAAAATCACCTCAGAATCATCTTTTGGACTGTTATCTCCATTTCCAACAAGCTGTTCACATAAACCCTTACCTCTTACCACCTTGGTAACTTTAATTTCAATATCATATTCCATTGCCTTTGTGATCCAGCTAGCTCTTTTGGTGTTGAAATCCTTATTCAGCAAGAAGTCTTTAATAGAAGGATGTGCAACCATTAAATTAATCTTATTGTTAGAAATCATATGCCTGAATTTCTTCAAACTTCTAATTACAAAAAGTACATGCTTTTCAACAAATGAATAATGTAGTTCATAGTCTTTAAGTCCTTGATTGAAAAAGGCTATTGGCTATTCACAACCTATGTCATTCTTTTGAACTACATGACAACAGTGCTATCAATATTCCCATATGCATACAAAATGAAATCCTTTGAAAAATTAAGATTTAACAAGGTAGGGGCAGTAGATGATGCTTCCTTAATTAATTCAAAACTGAGTTTGCCTTCTTTGGTTCATTTGTAAGCAATTTTTTTTTTAGCATGGCTGTTAATGGCATAAGTAACTCAACAATATTTGGAATAAATCTTCTAACAAAGTTGATTCTTCCTAAGAAAATTTGAAGGCCCTTTTTGTGAAGAGGAAGTGGTAAGGCAAGAATAGCACTTACTCTTTTAGGTTCAATAGTGATACCCTCCTTTGAAATAATAAATCCTAGCAATTTAACTTCATGGAAAACAAATATACTCTTCTTGGGATTTAAAGAAATACCATATTCCCTGCATCTTTCAAAGATAACTCTTAAATGCTGAAAGCATTTTGATGCATTCTTTGAGAGAATAGTTATATCATCTAAATAAACAAGTACAAACCTATACATCAAATTTATGAAGGCCTTGTCCATAGCCTTCTGAAAGGTTGCACCTGCATTAGATAGAACAAATGGAATCTTTTGATAAGCCATAGTTCCCCATTGGTTGTAAATGCTGTCTTGAATCTATCCTCTTCTTTTACCAAAATCTGGTTGTAACCAGAGAAACCATCCAACAATGAGAACTATATTGAACTTGAAACAACCTACAAGATTTGTTCCATTGAAGGCAAAGGATGTCTATCTTTTAAGGAAGCTCTGTTCAAGTCACGAAAATCAACACATAATCTGATTTCTCCATTCTTTTTCCTAACAGGAACCGGATTGGATACCCATGAAGTATGTTTTATTGGAAAAATGATATTGCTCTCAATCAGTTTATTCAGTTATTTAATCATGAGAGGCTCTAGCTTTGGATTTATTGGCCTCTATTTTTGCCTAACTGGCTTGGCTCCTGGTTCTAATTCAATTGTGTGCTGGGAAATACTAGGATCAAATCCTTTCAAATCTGAATAACTCCAGGAAATAATATCATGAAATATATTGCATAAGTTAACAAAGGTTTCATGCTCTTCAGGTGTACATACCTTTCCAATTTTCAGCACTTTATCCTTTGCAACAAAAATTTCCTCATAATGCTCTTCTTTAATCTACAAGTTGGATTTATCCTTTTTAAATTGATCATTAGTACCAAACATAGATTCTAAGGTCACAAGACCTTTGGGCATATTATTTGTCCTTAATTGAATGATCTGGTCTTAGTATTGCTCCTGCAATCTTTGCTCGTTTGGCTATGCAAACTCAGCCTCATCTCTTAAGAAGTTAACAATATGTTGGTCAGATTCAAAAACTTGCCAAGAATCAACATTATTAGGGATAACAGGTCTAACGATTACTTTAACATAATTCATCCCTTTACTATTGCTGATTTATGTTGGAATATCATACTGAGCTCCAACAATAGCAAGCCTATCAACATGTTTGTTCTAATTTCTAGAAATAGATTGCAGATTAAAAGCTTCAAAAACTTCAATCAAATCCCATACAACATGCTTGTAATTTTTTAACAAATCATTCTTAGTTGCATGTACATTCCTAACTTGATTCAAAATTAATTCTAAATCACCATAAACTTGCAAACAACTAATATCTCTCTTAATGGCCCACTTCAATCCATTCACAAGGGCTTCATATTCAAAAAAATTATTTGTACAACTAAAAGTGAATCTAAAAGAAGTGTAATACCTCTCATTTGCTTGTGAAACCAGCATGCAACCTCCTCCTGCACCTATTTTTCTACGTGAACCATAAAAAAATAGCTTCCAAATAGTATTAGATTGCTGTTCTAGATCTAAATCTGCACCTTTTACCATAGCTGGAAGAAAACCAGAGATCTCATGGATTACATAGCTACCCAAACTTGGCTCCTCAATTTGTTCCTCTAAAATTTTTACATTTTTAGTTGCCAAATCATCTAACAACATATCAAGAAACTTACTTATTTGCATTTGAGCTTCAAAAACATCATATATTTCCTCTTGATCAAATAATACAATTGCTAATTCATTTTCAACACTAGCCACATACTGTTCAACACATAATTTTGCAATTGGTTCTGATGGTATAGTAACTTTTGTACCGTACCTGGTGTGGAAAAGCATGTGAGTCTAATCTGCTGAAAGATAACCTCCTATCTTGGCAGCAAATTCTCGTGACAAGCATTTAGAGAATTTAGGAGGAAAATCTATAATGTATACATCCAGAGGAACTGAAAAACTAGGAATGGCATGTAGTGTTAAGTCAAGATTCCTTATAACTCATACAGTTGCAACTGCTATCCCATCTAATTGGACTACTCCTTTTTCAAGTGGCTCATATTTAAGGCCTAGTTAATCTAGAATTCTCTTTGGCATAACCAAGCTAGTAGCACCAGAATCAATCATGCAATTGTGAACTAGGTGCTGCACTATAATGACAGTGACATAAAATGGAGGGGGTTTGATCAACTTAGCTGATTGCTGGGATGTACTTGCATTTGTAGCAACTAAAACCTTAGGGGTTTTCTGAGACAAAACTTCATTAGATAGTGTAATTTCTTGTAATGCCTCTTGTAACATGTCCTTTTGGCTTGGAAGAGCCAAAACATCCACATGGACAAGGGAACATTTGTCTTCTTCAAATGATCAACAATATTGAAGCTCTGAATACTAACCTTTTGGTGCTGTTTTAAAACAATAGGCTCATTTGCTATTTGTATTGAATGTTCTGCTCCTTTTTGAGCTTGTGCAAGCTGCTTTGCTTGCTATTGTACTATAATAGCAGGCTGTTGTACCTTATCATTTTGCTATTGATCATTTCTAGCCTTTGCTTTTGACCTTGTTCCTACTGCTATAGGTCTCTACACTTGATTGGGGTCAAAATTTTCTGCTAAAAAAATAACATCATCATTAAAATTCACCAAAGACACATCATGATTACCTTGTGTTTGTGCTTGATCATACTGTACCTCTGTTTGGCTATTAATCAACTATCCCTTCAGAACATCTCGTCTTCTAGCTTCAAGTGCATGAGGGAAATCTAGCCAATAATGCCCATCATTGCATGTGTTGCACCATTCTGCTTCTTGCACATAATTAACTTCAGGAATTACTATTAACTCCTTGGAAGTACTTAGAGTTGCATAATTATATGTTTGACCAGCTCTTTGATTGTAAATTTTTTTTGTCCTTGAGCTTGCCTTGGCTGGTTTGAACTGGAAGCTTGATTCAATGACCTATTCGAATGATAATTCACTTAAGGAGGCCTATTTTATTGGCCTTGTTTCCTCTTCAGGTTCATTATCTCATTGCCATAATTCTGCAAAGTTCTCAGAATGCTGTCATTTGTGTCTTTTAGCTCCATAGTTTGCTTCTTTATCTCTCTAATAGGAGCTAAAGCAGCACGTTCTTCTGCTACAACCTGCATATTAAGTGTTGGTAATGGAGGAACAACAACAATAGGTGGTATGAAAACTGGTACAACTAGTTGTATATCTGCACAATAAGGCATTAGAGGCCTTGGAGGTAATTTTCTAGCTTGTATCAAGATTTTCCTAGCTCTAACAGCAACATCATAAGCATTAGCTAAAGTATTACCTCCCATAGACTGTATCATAAGTGCAATATCACTGTTAAATTATTTCAAATAGAAAAGAAATGCATAGTCATTAGATGGTTTAACAGATCTTGGAATTCTATCCCAAGTTTGTTGAAAATGAAAATTGAAATAAAAAATATGCTCATTGATATTTCTCTTAATAGTAGTTAACTGCTCAACCAAAGACAATTTATCTGACCTATCTTCAAATTTATTTATCAAAATAGTACCTAACTCATCCCATGTAGTAATAGAGTTAATTGGCAAACTTCTAAACCAAATTAATGCTTTACCCTTGAGTGAAGCTGCTAACAGTTTCAATGCTACATCATCATGAGTAACTTGATGTAATCCACATAGAGTAGCAATATCTTTAATATGCTCAATTGCTGAAATATGATTCTCACCATTGAAATATGTCAAACCTTTTAGTGCTGCTGGTGGAATGTCACGATGAACAACAATTTGTAATGGGCTTCCAGCATCAAAGGCCACAAATGGAAAATTCCAAGCCATCTATACTGGTGGTACTTTCTATTGGACTACAGGTGGTACAATATATTTGTTAGATTGAGTTATCTTCCTTTGATATGTTTTCAATCCTAGGGTAGTAGTGCCACTTGTGGATGCTAAAGTAATGAACTAATCCTTTGTATTTTCCTAAAAAATGGGTAATTTTGATCCAAAATTGTCAATAACACTTAAATCTTCAGGATTACTAAAATCTTCAATAATTACCTCGTGGCTTTCAGAAATGGTAGTTTGATCCTCAAAGATAGGATTTTCAAATAGTGAAAAATCAGGCCCTAGCAAAGAGGCTCTTTCTCCTGCAGCTTGAGATGCTCTGCTTCTTCTTGCTGATTTTTTGCCTCTTCTACTGGGCTGTAACTCTTGATAAACGAATCCTTCAATATTTTCTCTTGTAGGGGTCCTTCTCATTAAAATAATTCTACAACTGAATCTACAATAAAACCTTCAAAACAGAGCCGCTAGGTGCTGGTAAAATACCTTGTCAAAGGCAGAAATACTGCTGTTCACACAAAAACAACAATGAAAATAATAATTTTGAAAGAACTATGTAGAATTTGGGTCCCACCGGGCGTGCCAAAAACTTTTATCAATTAGGATTGCGCCTATAGCTTGATTTGGAATCTAGCTATCCTATTGAAACATGGAAATGTTCTCCTTGGTGGAAGAGAGAATGAGTCTCCAGATTCTAGGCCGGTTCCTATTTGATTTGGAATATCACCTAATACTAATTTTCTTAGTTTTGGGAAAAAGGATAAGGATAACTAAAAATGAATACTAATTAGGAAGGTGATACACCAAAATCGATTGAGAATCTGTCAGAAATATAAATTTGTACTTATAGGATATACATTACTAAACTCTGCAATAGCATTCACTTCACAACACCTAGGATGACCTAGAATTAACCTAGGGTTTGTGCCACTAATGGTACTAATTCAGCCAACAGATAGGTAATTTTTGCAAAAGGTTTGTTCTTTATAACTTAGAATAGGAATTTGGAACAATTCACTAATCTATGCTTGAAAGAAACAATACACTTAAAGGCAAAAAACTTGGAAGGATTGATAGAAAAACTTAGAAAAGATATATGAATAATAGGGCCAGCTTTATTATCTTCAGAATCTACAAAAATGGTTACAAAATACAAGGAAAAGATGCAAAGGAATAATATGTTCACTAATACCTCTTATTCCCCAAATTCTAAACCCCTACAAATGAATAAGAAGTTCAGTTATATAGCCCCTAAGGCCAATTTTGAAAATGAAATCCCCCCCGCAAAAGGTGCTCCTAAATAGATAGATAACTTTGAATTTTAGGCTCAAAAGATGCCTACGATGTAGCCTTCAAAAATCCCTCCAAAATGATCAAATCCCTAAGTTTAAGGCATAGGTGATGCCAAAAATCTAGCCCTTCAATAGTCTTCTAATGTTGATATTTAAAAATTACATTTTTACAATATATATCAACATATTACATAGAATATCTAAAATATATCCCAAGAATAACTTAAGATGTAACCCCAACCCTAAAATCCTAACATATGGAAATAACCCTAACCATCTACAAAAACCCTAACTCGAATGTATGAGTGACATCCCTTCAAAACTAACACCTTGGCACTACAGTCAACATGACCTTTTTTCAAAAAATCCATCACTGTCATAGCATGTGATGAAGCTGTTATGGCACTTGAAGTGTGGTTGTCATGCACTGTAGCTAGACAAAGCTTTAAGTCTCCCTCTTTCAAGTAGATTCCAAAGTTTATCAAATTTTGACATAGGCAATTTTTGCATTTCTTTTGCATCTCAATTTTGGAAGGAAAAAGATTAGGGTTTCTGCTGTTTTTACACTGCCATGCTTGTATGGAGTTCATCTCTGGTTGTGAACTGTAGCTTTCTTTTCTTCTCTTATGCCGCCATGTAATCTGGATTTTATCTCTTTGTTTTTGATGAGGTCGATACCGTGGCCTACTATAGTTTTTTTATCATTCTATAGTATTTGTGGGTTATTTGTAAGTAATCTACATCTTTAAACTCGAGCTCTTTGTTGTTTATGACTTTGGGTGAGGAGAGCTTGACCTCTTCTCCACAGCGTGAAATCTACTTGAACTAGGGATCTCTTCTCTATCTATTATGACATCACTTGACTTGGATTGGAGTTAAAAAAATATGCATGCCATAAAAGCATGAAGCTTAAGTTTGCATGAAGTATGTTATAACATAAAGAGGATCTCGGGCTCCATACAGTTGAAATTTTCTCTAGCTTTCTTCACTACGGCTTGTAACTTGAGTTGTTCTTCTCATGAACTCGACCTCTATTTGAACTTTGAATTCCATGCCATAAAATATGGCACTGCGCATGTATCTTCCTTGAGTTAACTCAAGCTGCAACACTTTGAACTCAGCCTCCATTTGCACTTCAATTGGCATCAACAAGAAGATAAGTTGTCTCCTTTCATTTTCTTTCTTTATTTGAACCTGCTGTAGCATATATCGCACTTGTGTTGATCTGGGTATCAATAAATTATTCTGAGTTTTCTTTTCCTTCTTTTATTGTGTTCCATCTCTATATGTTACCACCTTATTTTAGCTTGAATCGGCCTCCATGTTGCTATTAATGATGTCTTTGACTGCGGATTTTGAGTGCTGATGAATCTGTAGTTTAGAAATAAAAGCTCCAATGAGATCTTCTTCCATTTACAATTTATGATGTAGATCCACTGGCACTTCTTTTGATTTTATCCTTTTAGTTAGCTCCCATTCTAGATATGAAATTCCATCCTTTGATTTCTTTAGTTCTTGATTGACCTCCTTATGTCTAGCTTTAAACTTCTTAATCTGATCTCTTAAATTTACAAAAATGCAAGTATTTTATTCCTTTAGGTTTTCCTTTAGCTCCTCAGTTTTTGATTCAACACCTTCAATTTCACTCAACATGATCTTCCAATCTTCCTCAGTGTAGAAACCTCCTTCCATTTGTTCAATCAACCAAGATCTCCCTCAAGTGGTTAAGCTTTATCTTCAAGGGATTAGGATCTGATACCAATTTTTTAACATGCCGAATAACTGAAGAGGTAGGGGGGCGAATCATTTATTCCCACATAAATTATAAAAAACTTCTTCTGTTGATCAACACTTAATAAAAAATATTATCAACTTTTGATTTTTTAGTTAAGCACATCAAACATCCACATAAACTGTAAGCATTAAGAACACAAAAACACTGACACAGAGAACACCGGGATTTTATGTGGAAAACCAAGATGGGAAAAACCACAGAGAAGATAATACTCATAAAATGTAAAACACCTGTTAAGGTGACACCAATATGGTGATTTTTACAATGGCTCACTGCTGATACTACTCACTGTAGATACAATAAGGCTCTTTGCCAGAATATTAAGGCTCACTAGAAATAGGGCTCACTGTTGATATAATAAGGCTCACTACTGATACACAGGGGTATGCTGCTGGAAGATATGAAGAGAGATAAAATCCACCACTAAGATCAACAAACTTATCTACATGAATATGAAACTCCTTTTTATGGATTCATATTCACTTTTCATACATCCCGCATAAGATACACACAAACACATACATAGACATAGACACATACACAGACACAGACACATACACAGAAACAAACACAAAAAAAGACAGACACAAACACAGACACAGACATAATGTGAGGCCTCACCTCGACCCATCATAGCTCAACTGATAAACTTATTTTGATACATTATGATTTGATATTTTGGGACATTATATCTGATGGACTAGACATTTATAGTATTATTTATTTCATGTGATGATTACTTTTGTATACTTTATCGGTGATGTTTATGATGCTTTAGGTATACACATGCATTATGGTGATTATTTCAGTATTTTAAATTCAAGTGGAAAAATATGTTATGATATTTTGATTATGTAATCGGTTATAGTTATCAGGTACAGAAATGGAAAAAGGTTATTAAGTGAAAATGTAAAATGTTTAGTCAATTAATTATGCAATTTGATATATATATATATACATACATACATATGTATGTATGTATGTATGTATGTATGTATGTATATATATATATATATATATATATATGCATGTGATTTTTATTGAGCTACTGATGTTTAATTTAGTGTGCAGGAAAAGTACCATGGAAATTATTGGAGAATCAGTAACCAACCCTATGTACAAATTGTAAAGCCAAGGTTGAATCTAATAAAGAGATTCAATCCTCATTGTTAAGTAATTTTATTTGTGACCGTAAATTTTATGAATGTATTAGGTGTTTTCACTGTGAAATTAGTGACATGTCAATGTTGTATTATGTTATTTTACAGTGTCACTTGACACTTGTTATGTGGTTATGTGATGACATGTATACTAAGGTTGGCAATGGAACCCAATTAAATTTTTTAAACTTAAATTTTGTTCTAGTCACTTCTAAAGGCTAAAAGGAGGTCCTAAGGGTCAATTTTAGTAAAATCCAATACCTTAGTGATAAGGGTATGGGTTAGGAACATTTCTAACACTTCTAGAACCCACTAGTGGCCTTGGTGACCCTCTTAATAACCCATTACCCACATGTTGCGAAAATGAAGTGAGTCTTGACCTTTTACCCAAACCCACACTCCTTTCGAATCTTGCATTTATGATAGGGGACATAGGACAGCTAAAGGACTTAGGAGTCAATTCTAAAATTAATGTTGTTGGGTGGGTAAGATTTGGGACCTTTTTAGAGGCCCTTGGGAGAGTTAGAGGGTGTTCACCCACTCTCTATTTTTAGAGACATTAGGGTTTTGGATTGAAGGAAGCAAAAAGGGATTGGGCTCTTCTCAAACATCATTTTGCCATAACACTTGTGAAGATTTGTCTCCACCATTTCCATGGAAGCTTTCTTGTTTTGTTGCAATTAGAGTAGTATGTTTTTCATTCTCTTGTACATGTAATTTATGTGTTTTGTGTTGTTGTGATGTAAGGGAATGGGGTTTTGGTTTTATTTCATGCTTATGGTTTTATTCTTGTTTGAATGAGGGAGTTTTGTGAAGGGTGTAATGGCATTACTCACCCTTGGATAGGGAAGAAGTGGTCATGTATGGGGGAAGGTGTTAGTTGGATTCCATGAAAGTGTAGAGTCTCTTCTCATGGAGAGAAGAGGGAAAATATGCAAGGTGTACGGGCCCTTGCATGCCAATGAAGGTTATTGATCTTGATTTGGGGGAGATAAGGAGGAGAATGTATAGAAGAGTGTATGTGAATCATAGCCTTGGAAAGGCATGGTTTTGTATGTATTTCATTGGAAATCTCCTACATGGAAATTCACCTTCACCCCTTGTTATGGGTTCAAGGTGAATCCTACTGTGCAAGCCTTGGATGTGTGTTTTCTTGTTGTGTTTTGTATTGTGAAAATGGTGTGATTTTCACCCGTTGGTTATCAATTCTCCTAGCTTAGGGGTGGTCTCCTTGAGACCTAGGATGGGAGGTGAGCTCTCCATGGTTAGGTTCATGTTGTCTTTTTGCAGATTTTGGGAAGAACCGTGTGTTGGAGCCATTTGAAATTGGAGCTTGGATGGTGTTCTTGTTGCCTTGATAGTAGAGACTCCTCTATTGTAGTGTCTTTTCTTGTATTGTGCCTTCATGTTGAAGGTGAATTTTGTAATGGAATGGACTAAATTTTGTAGTCTTCAATGTTGTAAATGAAGATGTAACCATTTGTGAAAATGAGAGAAAATCACGTGCTCAAGTTTAGATGAATTACAAGTTATTTCTTGTTTGTTTCTTTTTTAAAATTTTAGTCTTGAAAATTTCAAATTTAATATATACTTTCTCCTCCCTTGAAATCTAGATCTCTATCACAATATGATCAGACACTTTATCTTGAATCCATATTTCAATTTAAAAAAAAAAACTTTGGAGGATAACATGTTAACAATGGTTCATTTATCAAATTTGGACACTAATTAACAAATTTTCATTATCAATACCCTATAAATGAATTATTTTTTTGTAATGAATCCATAGCATATACATTGCATACATTTAACTTCAAGCAAACAAAAAATAAATAAATAAATGATTGTAATACAATGCAATGTTGAGGAGAAAAAAAAAATCACTTTCCAGAATTTTGAGAGCCAAAATGCTCTCTAGAAAATGTATGAGAGAGGATTTAATTCCCAAATTACCATAGAGAATATTCCCCCTAGGATACCCCTCTAAATATTGGGTTAGAATAATAAACCCCCTTCATAAAATATGATTAGTATAAACTTCTTATTAATTTAGTAACTGCCACCATTTTATTAAACTAAATGTATAATAATAAAAAGGGGAAGTAAGTAGTTAAATATTTAAAACACTTACCTTTTTGCAAGTGGGCCACACATCCCTCCTTCCCTACCTTACTAGGCAAAGTGACTAGCCTTAAGTAATATTAAACAAGGGGTGGTCATGGGTTTTGGTGCCACCTCCTTGTTTCCTGCGCCACCCACCCACTTGGCATTCTTTTCCCATTCCATGCGTAGGATATTTGCCTTGCTTTATAAGCTAAGGTTTGGGCTACACTTTGGGAAAACATTTTGGTGGGACCAACTTAATGCATACCTTACAATGCGATGGCTTAGGAATTTGACCCCTTACAGCCCATTGACTTTGGTCTTGTCTCCCCACCCACTTGACACATGAGCCAAGGGAAAAGAGAGGGTGATGGGATAGGGGTAGGGTAGGGGTAGGGTAGTTAGTAGGATAGATTAGCAGGATGGTTAGTAGGTAGTTTAGTAGGTAGATTAGTAGGATAGTTAGTAGGATTAAGTTAGTTTAAGTTGGTTAAATAGATTTATTTTTTATTGCTTTATTTTAAATTGTGTATTTTTTTTTCATAGATATACTTTTTATTTAAATGGTGTAGTTTAATTATTAGATTAATAGATTTACTTTTTATGTAAAATGTGTAGTTTTGCTAATATGTTAATAGATTTATTTCTTTTTTAATTTTCCTAGTTAGTGTAATAGTTTATTAACTCGCGTTATTAATTGAAATTGATTAGCCCATTAGAGTAATAGATTTATTCGATTAATTCAAATTGTATAGTTTAGATTTATTAATTGTATTTACTTCAATAATGTTTATTACTATTATGTGTTTTCACGCAATTGTTAAAAAGGGTAAAATATGAATAAATGGGTATTAATGGACTAGGTTAATATGTTAAATTAAATGTTCCTTTCAAATCATGAGAAATTTCTCTTGTCGTTAATTAATTGTTTATTATTAAATATGTGTGAACAAATAAAGTTTGGGATTTAATTATTATTGATATCAGTTAATTGGAAAATTTGGATAGTTCCTCAAGCAAGTTAAACGCATCCTTTCACAATAAAATTGGATAATATTATAGTAATTGTGAGAACCTTATTAAATAAAGGATGTTAAAGGATTGTAATGACATTGAATAGGACTAATAAATTAGATTTATAGGCAAACCATTAATGGAGTTAGTATACCCCTGTGTCCCTATAGTACTAAACTGTAGAATCTCTTACCATCTATCGAGTTGGAATACCGACTTTGCATCCGCCTTTGTTGATAACCTCGGCTCAATCTATGACTAGAATTTTTAGCTCAAAAAGAAAATTCACCATGTTGTCACCTTTCCTCAACGCTTTCAGTATTATTGTGTCATCTTAGTTGTTGTTTTTATGTCATTTAAAAAACAAATTTGTCTATGTTTTGACCTAGTTTTGGGCATGACACACAGACACAGACATAGACACAGACACAGACATAGACACAGACACAGACACAGACACAGACACAGGAACAGACATAGACACAGACACAGACACAGACACAGACACAGACACAGACATAGACACAGACACAGACGCAGACACAGACACAAACATAGACACAGACACAAACACAGAAATAGACACAGACAAAGACACAGACACAGATATAGACACAGACATAGACACAAACACAAAAATAGACACATACATAGACAAAGACACAGACACAACCACAGACACAAACACAGACACAAACACAGACACAGACACAGAGATAGAAACATAGACATAGACATAGACATAGACATAGACATAGACATAGACATAGACATAGACACAAACATAGACATAGACATAGACATAGACATAGACACAGACATAGACATAGACACAAACACACACGTGCGTGTGCGCGTACACACACACAAACACACACACACACACACACACACACCTGGATACAAAAAGATTCTTCTTTATTTATACTAGTATCCAATCTTACATATGCCAGCTTCACACAAAATATGTGAAAACCCAAATGCTAAAGGATTATAATTACATTAATACATAGCATTGATACATAAGACCCATTGCACACTAAAATACAAACCACAAATAGGTCACACTTAAGATGTTACAATATGTATTACATTTTCAAAGAGTTGCCACAACCAAGAGCAAAAAGGAATGACCACCAATATATCATTATATGCAGTAGCCAATATACAAAAAGTATCTGATGAACTTGCACAAATACCTATATACCTGTAGAAATTTTGTAGCCAATGTAAGCACCAGAAAATGATAGAACTTGACACATGACAAGCTCCCATCTATCCCTAGCTTAGTCCTTCCTCATCTCTTTGCTAGATGTTGTATTCCATACAAGGAAGTGTTTAAAAATCTTCAACCTTCCCTCAACATGTTTCTAATTCCTTTCCTTAGCCTTGAATCCAACCCCTAGTTCATCCACAATGATCTTTAGAATCATTCCACCATCCACCCTAGCTTCTCACAAATGCATTACCCAAACCTCCTCCTCTTTGGTACCTAATTACAATGCCCATGCTAACACTACTGAGGAAATGTCAAATTTATACCTATAATGATGGTTTGTTAACATGAACTCCTACCCTAGAAATAAATCCATTATTTTCCAAAATTGAAGATTATTGACCAGGAAAATGCTCTTCATTATCTTCCTAGTAACCTCCCTTAGGAATGTTTGATGTTTTATGGCTAATGGAAGAGAGAAATATACTTCTATCTCTCTGCCTTACTTTCTAAAACTCCATCTAACAAGAAACATCAAGTATAAATTCAATCACACTAAATGCCTTCTATTTTTCATATATCCTATATCCACCTTCTTACAAGCCTCTAGTTGGCTTGGTCTAAAAACTTCTTTTTAATGAGTACCAAGGTACTTTGATCCCTCTCCATTACAACCTTGGGGTATGGGATATTGATTTCAATAAAATCCAATTAATTATGGAGCCACATATAAGAGCCCTCTTATTTTAATCATTTATCCAATTCAAGTGAAAGCTTGTCAAACCCTTCAAACAATCATTAATAGCTAGTAGGAGAGAAAAGGGAAAGCCAAGAATAAAGTTTTAAAATTTGAAGCTTCTCCAAGTATAGATTAATTCAAATAATACTTACTTATTTCTCCTACTAAGGCTTATTCCCCCAATAATTCAAATCTACTTTCATCAACATATTTATTTTTTCCTCTACTGGGCTAACTCCAAATCATTTCAATCAATGTTCTGAAAGTGTTCTAACAATTCTTCCCTTCCTAGATCTTTCAAATTTACAGCGACTTTAGATATGGAATATACTATCTCATTCCATTCTCATTTTACATGGGTGATTTTAAAATCAATGAACATTCATATTAAAGAATTGATCCTTCCGATATACTTATTCAAGTATGATACTAGATTCCCCTTTAATAATGGCATTGATAATGACCATCAAATTACCCTTTAAGTGAAGTTTATCAATATTTATAGATTTGACCAACTTGATTATTGTGAGAGCCACCTGCACTTCTAATTCATTATTCATCCCTTTATCCAATCAATTTGCACCAATTACAAGGATGTTACTTTTCCAATCTAGGACAATTAAAACTTTTCTTGAGGGCCCTAGATTGCCCTTTGACACTCTAGAAAAGTTTATTTTAATCCATCCCTTTTTTTGGGGCTCCCATCTCTCCTTCTAAACCTCTTGAGAAATTGGATTAACCCAATTATTCCCTTTAACAGGCCTAAATTTTATGAAGGTATAGCTTGATTTTATCCTTCTATCATATAGACTAAAAGAGATTTTGGAAACATCGAATTGGGATGCACTATTACTTACCATTTTCAAAATAGCCATCTTTACCTAGGTCAAAAAAATGTTTTGATCTTCCTTCTTATCATGAAAGATGTGCCTATTTCTCTCCTTCCAAATCTCCCACATGATTGTCAAGGGAAAATGTTCCATATTATACAAAAAATTGACTTGACCCTTAGCACAAACAAACCTTGACCCAAATCTTGAAGAGTGACTAGAAGAGGACTATGCCAATTTAAAAGATTAATTACGTGCTTCCAACAAGTTTGAGAAAATTCAAAATTTAATAGAAAATGGTCCAAACTTTCCTCTTGTCTACTAAAAAGTAAACACATGAAATGACACAAGGAGGGTTAGTACTTAGGGCCAAAGGCACTCCCAAGCACCAAACCATCTTACATATACACAACTCGGAAGCTCAAACACAAAGAAGGAGAGAAAGAATGCATATACTTTTATTTAGTATGTTCATCATAATTCATACATGCTGGGCTGTAAGGCCATCCCGGTTATGATCAATATAATCTAAAAGTATTACAAAAAAATCCTCATACATCAAGATCCAAAAACCCTAGATCCAAAACTACTCCCCCCCTCCCTTAACTAAGAAGAGAACACTACATTTATACAAGAGGCTACCAAAAAGTTTGGCCCCAAAAGATCCTAAAGATCCAACATAGGAAACAACGACCCAGATTTAGGTCCACACACATCCCAATGAGAGATCCCAAATTAATATCACTACTAAAATTAAATGAGGAAGTTGACCCCAAGATCCAACAACAAAAAATATACTCGGTGAGACAAGAAACATGAAAACCATTGAGCCACTAAAACCATTCGGTGAAACCACACCAAGAATAGTAACCGAGTTCGGTCGATGAAAAAAAATAACTTCAATCGAGAACTCTAGAGTAATTACCGAGCATTCTACCAAAAGTTTCCAACAAGCTACCAAGCTCAAAAGAAAACATATTTTTGTTTGATACAGGATTTCCATGAACCCAAGATGCTCCTGCATCAGACACCCAGGGTTGAAAATAAATGATTCTCCAAATCATGGGTTAGGTATGACCTAAGTTGAATCCAACATAGGTTGAGAAATCCATGAAGAGTCTTTAATCAGTCTGTTCTTCCAATTTACCAAGTATTCCATGTAATCCTTTCCTCTTGTGCTCTTACTAATTCTTTGCTCCAAAATCTGTTCAACTTCTTCTATCTTTTTCTTAGGACAATCACTCAAAAATGTCACTTCTTCATGAGGATCATGATACTCATACAAATTTGAAATATTGAATATAGGTGATATATCCATGTCATCATGTAACTCTACTTCATAAGCATTTCCACTATAAAACTTCCTCAATATCTTGCAATGACCAAATTGATTCATCTTCAGTTTACCATATGCAGGGATAACTTTATAAAACCCCATCATAGGAAAAATTGTAAAATCCTAGCGAATCCTACATTATTTTAGGGGGAAAAATTTCTTAATGAAGGTGATTTTTTTTACAAATTAGGAAAATAAAATAGTTTGTATTGGCGATTTTTCCCTGTCGTATGAAAATTCCATAAAATTTTGGCGAATAATACTTTAATGTGGGGGAAAATATATATTCTATGAGGATTTTTTTTTCTTTTGAAGTAAAAAAAATATAATATACGAGGCAAATGATTTTCTTTTGAAGGGGAAAAAAATAATTGTACTGGCGAATTTTATCTACCGTTTGTAAATTTATTTATTTTATTGGCTAATATTTCATTAATTATGGGAAAAATAAATATTTTATTGGCAATTTTCAAAGGATGGGACTCGTCATGTGGGCCAATGCCAAATGGAAATTTATTAGAGATGTAATTAATGCAATATCACATCCAACGAATATCGCCTTTATTTGTTTCCAAGTTGTTTGCACACTCAACATGTTGGTATCGATAGGCACGTCTAGTCACATCACTGATCACACATGGACACATAACCTGATATCCATCATTTTATAATGTTAAATGTATTGTTTGTGACCATTTGATGATCCTAGATCAATGGCTGAAGTTTAATTTTGGCCCCAATTTCTTGAAGGAAACAAAGTTCTCCAGGAAGTCAACAAAATGATGACACGTATCAAGCCTTAAAACCTGCACCGTAATCATGATCGTCGATTACAACTGGTTATTTGTTTACATGGATAGTGGATAGTGCAACTTGTAAATCGTAACTTGGAAAGAAGTAAATGCCTCGTCTATGACAACAAACATTCTTTAACTACCATCCACTCAACACGTAGATCAATGATGTACAAATTCTTACAGACAATATTACCGAATTACCAATTTATGATTCTGACACACATGCATTTATGGGAAAGATATTTACATGGAGATATGAAAGATTAAGGACAACGGATTTAAATTTCTCACACGCATAATGAAATTATGGGAAATATTTACATTAAATATTAAGGACAATGGATTTAATACAACTAAAAAAAGAATAATTAATTGCTAAGTATCACTATCAATCAAGGGCTATTTATAGACATTCTAGCTTCTTTCTTCAATTTTCTTTTGGTAGGTTAAGATTCAGAGCTGTCAGTGGTTGAAATTCTACCTCTGGTTTTAAGGTTTAGTTTTTTAGGTATTTAGGCTATCGAGAATTAGAGATGGACACTCCAATCCATTTGAGATACACATCCCCAGATGAGTAGAAGTCCTTTTCGGGAAGCGTCTTAGAAGAAATACTCACTTCAGTTTGTAGGGAGGTTGGTGGTGGCACTTTTATAAATGCTACTATGTTGATGTTATTGGGTTGAGAGTTCCTTGAGAATGTTGATAGATACCACATCTACATAGACATTACATCCCATTTTTTTGCATCTCTCCTCGACCTTAGAGGAGACAAGGTTGAAATGCTGATGCTATTGAGGAAGGCTTTTAAAGAGAAATTCCTGGAGGATGATGTCCATATTTCTATTTTTTTGGAATTAGGGGCAGGGATCCCTTGGAAAAGATATACAGCCAAGCTGTTGGATCCAGGCAGAAATGTGGCCCGACAACCCTTTCTGTTGAACCTCAATGCAGAGCAACTGACATGACATAGGAAATGGGTGTGGCTTGGGAGGGATTTTCTCCGCAAATGGTTTTTCCTTGATGAATTGGACAAGCTGGAATACACATGGCTTGATGAATTCTTAGAGATTATTCTCTCTAAAAAATTCTACTAAGACAAAGGGGAAGATGAAGATCCCTAGTCCCTATGGCCTACCCCTTGTGTTTTGAGTCTTGAGTTTGACATGCAAAGTTTCACTTTTTTCTTTTTCTTTTTTAATACTGATACCATCATAGCACAGTGGTGTGGATAGGAGTCTGGTTGCTACTACAGAACCATCTTGGCTCTACTCTGAGATTTTTCTCCTAGATCTCTTAGGGTATTCACAACCCTAAATAGAGGTAAGTCACTACCAGCTTTACCCCCCTTCGAGACTCAATCCCCATCGACATGTTATCCAACTTCCTCACTGAACCTACACAAATAGATTCATTCTACTCACTCAATCAATGTTTTTAGAACATTGCTTTCATTCTCTTCCCTAGCCGGACTATTACCGATCTCGCCTAGGGTAAGATTTCCAGACTTGTTGTTGCTTCTCCTATAGAAAAAAAGGAAACTATGTACAAGGGATCCTCTCAACTTCCATCCCAACACATGATTTTCACCACGGACTCAGGAATCTCAAGGGGCCATTACTGTTTACAACCTATAACGGGTGAAGAACTAACAAATTGCAAAATAAAAATAAAATAAACTAATCTACTTGCATGAAAAATGAACAAAGAAGTTTGATATCCACTAAACACACATTCTACAACTTCTCATTACTGGAAACAAAACAAACAATACAATAATCTACAAATCTGTCACTTTTCTGTAGCTTTTCTCCTTTTTCAATCTCTCCCTTCTTTAAAATGAAGGCTTGGGATGTTATTAATAAACATACTCTCATTGGAAATGAACCTAACTGCCCATTCATTCATAAGAATCTCTTCAGGAACCGTTACAACTTCCCATACTATCCATAAAAGACAAGATCCGCTTTTGATGGGCCATTACGATTGAATTTACCAAGCAACAGTAATGCAAAACTGAGCACCAGTCCAAATCGGTGCCAGTGTTAACTGAAATTCTCAATGTTAATTGACAGTGTTAACCAAAATTCATAGTGTTAACCGATAGTGTTAACCAAAATTCATAGTGTTAACCGACAGTGTTAACTGAGCACCAGTGAAACTGAGTGCCAGTCATACTGAGAAGCTTAGCAAAAGGTCCTAATGTCTTGGTTGGATTTCCAGAGGCTTACAACTACCTCACACACACAACTAAAGGAAACCAACTAAGCAACCTAGCTAAACATGGATTGACCTAGTCATATCCATCTTAGGGAAATAAAACAAATGACCTTCTAAGGTCCACACAAACTCTCTTGATTGGGCTAGAGTCAGTACATGCCAGAAATAAAAAGCTGAGGGTTTGAGCTAGGTGTGATCCTGCACCATACTCCCCCAAACAAAAGAAAGGTTAATCCGTCCTTGGATTGAGCATGTTTGGATCAATTCCCAACCTCTTGAAGTCTGTTTCTCTGATCCAAGTAGCATCAACATCTTCTTTTTCATGCCATTTGACAAGGTTCTCCATATAGTCTTTGTTCCTAGTCTTCTTGTAGACCCTTGAGTCTAGTATCTTTTTAGCTGTCACAGATGGAGTAGGGGTTAATTTTAGATCTTTTACCTCTTGTATTACCTCTTGAAGGTTCTGATCAGCATGTTGAATTGGTCCTTTGTGTGCTACCAAATCTTCAATGTTGAAAACTAGTGACAACCCATTGTCTTCAGGAAGCTCCACCTTGTATGCATTGTTTCCATACTTTGCAAGTATCTTACATGGATCTAGCCTCTTCATTTGTAGCTTGTGAGGAACACCTTTTTGCAGCCTATTTTTTTTCAAGTGTACCATCACAAAGTCTCCAATCTGAAACTAAACATCCCTCTTTGTTGCATCCACCTTTGTCTTCACCTTTTCAACATTATCAATTAGTTTCTTTCTCACACTTTCATGGACATCTCTCATTGAATGAGAAAAGTCCTGAACATATCCACTACCATCCATTTCTTCCTTCAATTCTCTAAGTTCAAAAATTCCTCTTGGGTGAAAGCCATAAACAATTTCAAAAGGACTCTTACTAGTTGATCTATTTACTGTATCATTGTATGCATATTAAACTTGTCCAATGAGTTGGTCCCATGCTTGACCATACTCCTTTTTGAGGCATCCTAGCACATTACCAAGAATCCTATTGACCACCTCTATTTGGCCATCTATCTGTGGATGGTAGGCAGATCCAAAAGACAAGTTAGTGCCAAGCTTTTTCCATAAGGTCTTCCAAAAATGGCTCATGAATTTAGTGTTCCTGTCTGAAACAATACTAAGTGGGAGTCCATGGATTCTCACCACTCCACTAAAAAACAACTGAGAAATTTTACAAGCATCATGAATAATCTTGCAAGGTATAAAATGAGCCATCTTGCTAATTCTATCCACAACAACATAAATACTGTCATATCCCTGCCTTGTTCTTAGCAAACCAACTACAAAATCCATGCTTATGCATTCCCATGGTCTGGATGGGATTGGAAGTGGCCGATAAAGACCTACATTGGAAGATGTGCCCTTTTATTTTTGACACACTACACAACTCTCAACATACTGTCTAACATCTCTATTCATTCTAGGCCAAAAATAGAACCTAGTGACTAGCTCTTGAGTCTTACTGACTCCAAAATGACCTCTAGGTGCTCCATTATGTTTTTCTTGAATCAAATTCTCTCTCATAGACCCTTTAGGAACACAAAGCTGACCTCCTTTAAACATTAAATCATTCTGCAAGGTATATTCAGAAAACTCACTATGAAAGTTATTTTTAAACTCCTTGCATACCTTGTAGATTTGGGAAAAATCTTCATCTTCAGAATATAGGTCTTTGAAGCTATCAATACCTATACTTTGTAGCTAAACTTCTTGGAATGTGAGAAGCCTTCTTCCCAATGCATTAGTAACCTTATTTTGTACTCCCTTTTTAAGCTTGATATTGAAAGTGTAGGCTTGTAGATACTCCACCCACTTCATGTGTTTGCTGCTAAGTTTGTCTTAAGAGTTAAGGAAGCTAAGAGCTTGGTTATCAGTATATACTATGAACTCCTTTGGTAGAAATTAGTGCCTCCACTTCTTGAGTTCTTGGACTAGAGCATACAACTCTAAGTCATAAGAAGAGTACTTCTTCTTTGCATCATTTAGCTTCTCGCTATGGAAAGCTACTGGTCTTCCTTCTTGGCTTATGACAGCCCAATGGCCACATTACTTGCATCAAATTCTACTATAAAAATCTTATCAAATCTTGGAAGAACTAGAGTAGGAAACTCTGCTATGTTCTCCTTGAGTATCTCAAACCCTTTGTCAGCTTGTGGTGTCAATTGAAACTTTGTCTTCATCCCACCTTTACTGATGTCTAACATAGGTGCACAAATCCCACTGAAGCGTCTAATAATTTTTTTGTAATACTAAGCTAAACCATGAAAACTTCTCACCTTAGTTTCAGCCTTGGGAGTAGGCCAACTTAGAATGGCATCCACCTTTTCTTGGTTCATTTTGAGGTTACCCTGTGACAAAACAAAACTGAGATATACAAGCTCCTGCTTCATGAAGTCACACTTCTCCAAATTGATCATTAGTTTTTCATCATGCGATTTCTTGAAAACAATTTTCAAATGCCTAATATGCTCCTCAGTTTTTCTAAAAACTAAAATGTCATCTAAGTAGACAACAAAAAACTTACCAATGCATTATACCAATACCTCATTCATAAGCCTCATAAAATTTGAGAGAACATTAGACAAACCAAATGGAATTACAAGCCATTCATACAAACCTTCTGTAGTTTTTAAATCTATCTTCCATTCATCTCCTTCATTTATCCAAATTTGGTGGTAGACACTCTTAAGATCAATCTTGCTGAAGTACTTTGCCTCCCCTAAACAATCCATTAGGTCTTCAATTCTGGGTATTGGGAACCTATACCTAATGGTGATTCTATACATGGCTCTAGAATAAGTACAAATTCTCCAAGCTCCTCCTTTCTTAGGTGCTAAAATAGTAGGGACTGTACATGGGCTTATGCTCTTTCTAATTAGGCCTTGGTCTAATAGCTCTATGATTTGTTTGGCTATTTCCTCATTTTTTTGAGGGGTCATCTTATAGGAAGCTTTGTTGGGTAAGGTAGCTGCTGGTATGAAGTCAATCTTGTGACTAACAAGTCTCTTAGGAGTTAGGGAAAGGGCTAGCAATCATTCACAATGTCTCTATACTCTTCAAGTATTTATTTAACCTCATTTGGTATCTCTAATTTCTTGACAAAAACTTCATATTTTGGCTTCAATACTAAAGAAAACCCAACTCCTCCTCCTTCTCCTAGAGTCTTCAAGAACCCTTTCTCATCAACCATGAGCACACTTGGACTTGATGTTTTCATCTCTCCTTCTTCTATCAGGGACTAAATTTTGAAAGTCACTCCATCTTTCTTGAATGAGTAGGCATTCTTGGTTCCATCATGCATGGCTTTCCTATAAAATTTCCATGGCCTTCCAAGTAGAAGGTGGCATGCATCCATGGGAAGAATGTCACATAGAACTCTATCCTTATACTTTCCAATGGTGAACTCTACCCATGCTTGTTCTCCTAAAAATACATGCTGTCCTTTGTTGAGACATGTAACCTTGCATGGATTGTCATGTGGAATCCTTTTCAAATTTAACTTGGTGGCTGCCTTTTCACTAATGATATTATCAGTTGAGCTTGAATCAATAATGAATCTACACACCTTCCTTGTGATCTTGTAGTTCACTCTAAAGAGTGCTCTCCTTTGGCTTGGTTCTTCTTTGCTTGGCTCTCTGATTAAGGTATTCTTCATCATGAGGTTCTCACCTTCCTTTGATTCTAATGGTACCTTAAATGGATTGCTGCTGCAACTTTATTCTTCTTGGACATAGTTAACTCTCTTTCCACCTCCTTGAGAAGTAGAACCTTTTTTAGGAAACCTATAGGCAGGATGCCCTAGCTGATTGCAGTGGTAGTATTTCATGGTGGCAAAGTAGGATGCTCCTCTTCCTTGATTGTTGCTGCTCCTTCTTCCCCAACTAGTGTTAGAGCCTCTACCTCTGCTGAAACCTCCTCTATTTGAGTTTCCTTCCTGATTTTCAGTGAGATTGTTCTCACTTTGATTCCTTGAATCTGATCCTCTTCCACCATAGCCTCCTTGTCCTCTTCCTTCTCTACCTCTACCTCTTCCTCTGAAGTTTGATTATGATTTCTTTTTGTTCTTCTCTTCCACTTTCAATTCAAGTTGGAAACACTTATGGACAGTTTTGGGAGTCCAAAAAATGATTTCCTCTTGGATATTCCATTTTAGGCCTCCAAGATACCTAGCCACCTTGATAGTCTCATCCTCTTGGACTCTTGACCTCAAGCACAAATTTTGGAATTCTTCAGTATATGTAGCCACATCCAAATCTTCTTGTTTCAAACTCTGCCTCTTCTTGTGTAACTGGATTTCATAATCCTCAGGTAGGCATTTCTCTTTTACCTTGTTTAACATGGCCTTCCAATTTGAAATTGGATGCTTACCCATCTTCTCCCTCTCTTCTTGGAGGTATTTCCACCATGTTTATGCTAAACCTCTTAACCTTGACTTTGCAAATTTTACCTTTTGTGCTTCAGTTATGCCCTCACATTCAAAATGATTCTGAATACCTTATATCCATTCCACAACTAGTTCACTATCCATTTTTCCATTAAAGAGTGGAATTCCTTCAATACTTTTTCCTCCTAGGGCTCTAAGAGATTTTAGAAATGGCTCCTCATTCATTGGAGGGTCTGGTTTAGGTGTCAAGTCTTCTTCATCAACTTTATGCTTCCCTTTGTTTCTGTTGACTTTATCTCCATCTCTAGTTTTAGTTTCATTTGTAACTTCTCAAAGTTTTACCTTCATCGCATCCAGGGCTTCTTCAAGGAGTCTACTCCTTTCCCTCTAATCTTCGATTACCCTCTTCTTCTCATCTAATTCCTTTGCAATCTCTGCATTGGTGACCATCTTGTTTTCACCTACCAATACTATTGGCTGGAACATTTGCCACAATCCCAATAAATTTAGGCTCTGATACCAATCTGATGTGGTACTGGAGTCTTGTTTCTACTATAGAACTAGCTTGGCTCTGCTCTGAGATCTTTCTCCTAGATCTCTTAGGGTATTCACAACCCTAAATAGAGGTAAGTCACAATCAGCTTTACCCCCCCCTTCAAGACTCGATCCCCATCGACATGTTATCCAAATTACTCACTAAACCTACACAAATATATTCATTCTACTCACTCAATCAATGTTTTCAGAACATTTCTTTTATTCTCTTCCCTAGCTGGACTATTACCGAGATCGCCTAGGGTAAGATCTCCAGACTTGTTGTTGTTGCTTCTCCTACAAAAAACAAAAAGGAAACTATGTACAAGGGCTCCTCTCGAGTTGCATCCCAACACATGATTTTCACCATGGACTCAGGAATCTCAAGGGGCCATTACTGATTACAACCCAAAATGGGTGAATAACTAACAACTTGAAAAATAGAAATAAAATAAACTAATCTATTTGCATGAAAAATGAACAAAGAAGTTTGATATCCACTAAACACACATTCTAAAACTTCTCATTATTGGAAACAAAACAAACAATACAATAATCTACAACTTTGTCACTTTTCTGTAGCTTTTCTCCTTTTTCAATCTCTGCCTTCTTTAAAATGAAGGCTTGGGATGTTATTAATAACCATCCTCTCATTGGAAATGACCCTAACTACTCATTCATTCACAAGAATCTATTTAGGAACCATTACAACTACCCATACTGTCCATAAAAGACAAGATCCACTTTTCACGGGCCATTACGACTGAATTTACCGAGCAACAGTAATGTAAAACTGAGCACCAGTCCAAATTGGTGCCAGTGTTAACCAAAATTGTTAGTGTTAACTGATAGTGTTAACCAAGCGCCAATGAAACTGAGTGTAGTCATACCAAGTAGCTTATCAAAAGGTCATGATGCCTTGGTTGGATTTCCAAAGGCTTACAACTACCTCACACACACACAACTAAAGGAAACCAACTAAGAAAACTAGCTAAACATGGATTGACCTAGTCATATCCATCTTAGGGAAATAAAACAAATGACCTTCTAAGGTCCACACAAACTCTCCTGACTGGGCTAGAGTCAGTACATGCCAGAAATAAAAATCTAAGGGTTTGAGCTAGGTGTGCTCCTGCACCACATAGATCCACTGCTAGTGCCCTAGTAGGCTAGTAATAGTAGTAGTTTAGTTTTTTTGGGCTAGTAGTAAGAATAACCTAGCAAGTTGAAACCCTAAACCCCATCATTTTTTCTTTAAAATTTTTGAGGGACTACGACAATTGTAAATTTTTAGAACATATTAATGGAAAATTTGCAACTTCATTTCAGTTTTCCTTTTAAGTTTTATGGATTTAACGATTTTAGTTTGATTACTTTTCACTTAGCATCTTCTTTGTTAAAATATTGATTGGCATATTCTACTTCAACTGTATCTATCCAAATAAGGGTTTCTATGGCACTGGTCCACTTCCATTGACCTAGTGCATTTTTCTTTTTACAATGTAATTTTATGAAAATAATAATAATAATTTTGCAAGTTCATTTGAATTTGCATTTTATGGGTACAAAAATGTTGGAAATGAGTTGAGTAACTTAGAGGGGGGGGGGGGGGGGGGGGGGGGTGAATCAGTTACCACAAAAAAAAATCCAAGTCCCTTAGATGTCTTAAACAAATTAGTCACTATTGCTTAGTTAACATAGATATTTCACTGTCACTTGGTTAACATAGAAAATCTTAAGATATTAACTGTGATTATCTTTAGTAGTTAATTGCAGAAACATAAACCATAAAGAAAATCAAATGTACATAGATAACACCAATATTTAACATAGAAACCCAATATGGGAAAAACCACCAATAGCAACTAGTCACTATTTTTCACTCTTCTAAAGTGAGCCCTGTTAGGAGCCAAGCCTATTAAAGGTTATAATAACACACTGTTAGGTGTGACTTGGTTAGAGGATTTAATCACCCTATAAGGAGTGGACTTGTGAGAGGTCTTCAAAAACTTCAATGTAGAAATGTCACCTTGTTAGAGGATTTACAAAAGACTATTAAGTCTACTCTGTTTAAAGAGATTTTGATCACTGTTACAATTGTTATAGAGTAACAATGAATTGACCTGTTTTGATAAGCAACTATTTTTGCTGATTCAGATCTCTATTTTGGATTAAGTACTTGATCCTCACTGATCAAATATTATATTATAGTCCTCTGTATTTTCTCTTCAATCAGAATCCCATCTAATTTTGCCTTCACTCTTCATATCACACTTCTTATCTCACTATCACTTTTCAATCCAAACTTGACCTTATATATATGTTTTCATTGTTAAGCCTTGTTAAGTCAGGATTGAAAAACCTTCCAAATAAATAATAAAAATCATGTCTGTTGGCTGCATATAACTAATTATCCATAAAATATAATCCACTGTTAGTCGGCTGACACTATCTTTCTCGGTCAATACTAAAATCCTTTAACGCATGACCAACACTATAATGCCCCAGTGAACTCGGTTAGAACTAAAAAACACTTTGGTCATATTCAATGCCCGAGAGAGCTTTATAGACATTGACTATGCTTGGATAAGATTAGATTTTTGTGTAAACATCACTATACTTGTGTAAACATCAATGACAATACACAATTGAATAATTGTCGTCAACAATCTCCCTATTTGGCATTGATGGCAACACAACATGTAATAATACAAAGAATTATAGAGAAGGAGAAATAACAATGAAATATTTCTAATGTCCTTAGCTTCATTCTAATCCAATTTTATTAATGTATTTAGCTTCATTCTGATTCTCATCCAAAGCTCCCTCAATCACTAAAATATAGATTTCTCCCTCTAACATTAATCTTTGTCTCTGATAAAGTTCTCCCTCTGTCATGAATCTCTCTCTCTTTCATCGATGAATATGACATACAGTAATCTATCCTTCCATCATTAATTATTATGATATACAGTAATCTCTCCCTCTTTGACAACCAATGCCAAAGACACCAACTGACATATCCAATGAAATTGTAATGTACCTATTTGTACTGATTCATATACAATAAACTCTAAATATCTGCATCAACATGTTAAGTCTATTTTGTAGCTCAGTTGATGCATCACTAAACTATGTTTTAGTGAGCCTCAGTTAGGGGAATTACCCCTAGATTTCCTCTAAGATACAAAAATACATCCTTAGGTAGCAGTTTTGTGAATATGTCTGCAATTTGTTCTTTGGTATTCACATATTCTAATTTTACTTCTGTTAGTAATAACTAACAGGGGGGGGGGTGAATCAGTGGCCTCAAATTTTAATCCTTAAATCAACCCTTGAAACTTAGTACCACAAAATTATACCTCTAGTTATCTTTTAGTCCTGTAAGATGAATGCCTTAAAATACTTATATCAAATTCCTACTTGTCGGAATGCTCTGTAAAACCTTCTACTGTATGTTTATCGATAAGCAATCTTTCTATTTACCGAAACACAGTAAATAACTAGTGTATACCAATCAATCCAAAATTACTTATGTGAAATGCAAAACAATAAAGTAATGAATCATAGACACATTAACACATGGATTTTTAATGTGGAAACCCTGTTAAGGGAAAAACCACTGGGACTGGTACCCCAAATTTTCACTCTTCTAAAGTGAGCTCGGTGAAGAGCCAACCCTGTTAAAGGTTACAAACACACTGTTAGGTGTGACCTTGTTAGAGGATTTAAATGAATAGTTTTCCACTTAGTATCTAGAATCTAATGCTACCATCCTTGATCAAACACTCACTTGGCCTGTCAATAGGTATCAGGCATATCTAATGCTACTTTGTATGATTAAAATTTTTGATACTCCTTGGGATGTATCTCAATTAGAAAAGACTTTTAAGTCTTGCTCGGTTAAGAGACTTGATACTTCAATGGTTAAACTAAAATAGTAAATTGATCTATTCACATATACAACTTGAATTGCATATTTTCAGATCTATTGTAAGTACATTACCTTTCTGATCGATGTTATCAATTCAATACCTTTGCTCCACACTATTTTGCTCTGTGATGCTATATCACTGTTCGTCGATGTCTGCAAAATTTAACTCTTTCCTTAGCTTGATTGATTAGGTCTGAATGAAGACTTTCTTCTCCTTTAGAATCTCTTCATCATCTATTCTCTTGTCACTCCCCTTTTTTCATATTGAATTATCTTGTCTCTTATATAGACATGATTTCACCATTTCTTGGCTTTCTTGATCTTGGTGTGATCCACAATTCTCGCCAATTAGATTTAAAGAAAAAATCCTGATTTATCTCATAGAGATCTTCTTGACAACTGGACTAAGTAGCTTTAAATCCTATATTTATCTCTGGCTTTATCTCTTCAATTAAAACAATGATGAGTATTAGTTAAGTCTATATTTAGCTCTTGAAAGCTAAGCATTTTGTCATTTCCAAACTCTTTGTTCTGTCAGTCAATACTTCAGTTAGTCATCAGTGACAACTAACTATTCCATCAGTGTGACTTCAGTTCTCTTCAGGATCTCCATCCATTGGGAAACACTATAATTCTTTCTTTTGGGTTACTTTGTGCTTTTTCTCGTCAGGTAACACTGTGACTTTGCTTTTGTTGGTTTACTCTGACTGTCGATGTGCACTCGGTTGGTGTATACAGTCACTTTATGAATACTTAACTTCTATGTATTACTGATAGCATAACCTTTGATTCATTGGTTCTTTGAAGTATTTAGTAGTATGTACATGACCATACCGATTATATCAAGTTGACATCAATGACAATATAGTACATTAACTAATTTAATGTTTTGCATTAACTTTCCATGTCTCAGTGATCATCAACCTAACATCTTCAAACATTCAATCAGTTATAGTTCATCAATCTCTTCCTTTGGCATTGATGGAAACACACTACATTATCACACTATATTATCACTAATATAATATGAAATATAACAGTTAAAGTTCATCAAACTACCAAACTTATGTACTATAATTGATATAAATATATGGTTCTCAGTAAGCTTATATAGCTTAGATTTGATTCTTGCAGCTCTCTCTGTGTGTTCAATCCCTCCACTGGATAGATGTAGAATATTTCTTCTCTTGATGTGATGTGTTCTCTTTTTGTGTCAAACTCTCTCCCTTGTTAATTTCCTTTGATGTCTCTTTCTCTCTTTTTCTCTTTTAGCAATGTTTCCCTTTGTATGTGCTCTCCCTTTTTGGTTACATTTCTCCCTTTGGATAATGTGATGGATATAATCTCTCCCTAATGTGATAATTCTCTCCCAAATTTGATAATGGATATAATCTCTCCCTTTGACAGAAATTCCAAACAAATATTTGACAACAATGCCAAACAAATCCTTTCTATCCATAATATACTCCTTGAATTTCCCAAACCAACAATAATACAATGAATTTGGTGCTTTGGAGTAGATAAATACCTTGATGTGTATAGATTTGTCTTTGAATTTCATCTCTTTTCTTGCATCAACATGAATGATATTATGATAATATGTAGGCTGATACAGACTTCTAGTCATTCTTACTGACCAGTAGACAAGGGTCTGACCCCCGGTCTCTTTCTCAAGTACTCAAATGCATCTTTGGGAAGTGGCTTGGTGAAGATGTTAGCTAATTTTTCCTTTGATTGCACATACTCAAGTATTGCCTCTTTTTCTTGAACTTTTTATCTCAAATAATGATACTTGATAGCAATATGATTTTTTTTATCATGCATGATTGGATTCTTGGAAATATTTATTGCACTTGTATTATCATAATAGATAATTACTAGTTCAAGAATTTTCAAATGCATACCTTCTAGTAACTATTTGATCCATGCAATATTTGAGCAATTTGCAATAGTAGCAACATACTCTACTTCTACAGTAGACTGAGAGATGCATCCTTGCTTCTTTCTGATCCATGTGACAAGTCTGTCACCCATAAAGAATGTTCCTCCAGTTGTGCTCTTTCAGTTATCAATGTTTCTAGCCCAATCAGCATCGATAAAGACCTTAAGTTTGAATTTTCATTCTCTTCTATACCATAATCCATAGTCCTCGATATTCTTCAGATATCTTAGGATTATTTTCACAACAGTCATATGTGATTCTCTGGGATTAGCAAAAAATATTGCAACTATTCCTACCACATGTGCAATATCTGGTCTTATATGTACAACATATATGAGTTTTCCAATCATTGATCTATACAAAGTCTGATTTACCTCAGGTGACTTATCTTCCTTTGTCAACTTACATCCACTTGCCATTGGTGTTCCAACTAGATTGGAATCTTCCATCTTAAATATTTTCAGTACTTCCTTGATGTATTTGGATTGTGTAATGAAAATGCCTTCATCTTGTTGCATGATTTGTAGACCAAGAAAGAACTTGATCTCTCCAAAAATAGACATCTCAAACTCTTTGCTCATTCATTTGCAAATGATTTTCATATCATATCATTGCCTCCAAATAGGATGTCATCAAAAAATATTTCAGCAATCAAATGGTTAGCATCAGTATCTTCCTTCAAATAAAGATTACTATTTTCACTAGTTCTTACAAATCCAATACTTATAAGATAGGAATGAAGTCTTTCATACTAGGCTCTAGGTGCTTGTTTCAATCCATAAAAGGATTTGTGTAGTCTACATACCATGTTCCTCTTGTCTAGATCAACAAACCCTTCTGGTTGTTCAATGTATACCTCTTCCTCAAGTATTCCATTTAGGAATGTAGACTTGACATCCATTTGGTATACCTTGAATCCTTTACATGCAGCATAAGAAAGTAATATTGTCACTCCTTCTAGCCTAGAAATGGGTGCAAAGGTTTATCCATAGTCAATCCCTTTTTCTTGTGCATACCCCTTGCATACTAGTCTTTCTTTGTTTCTGGTGACTTCTCCATTCTCATTAAGTTTATATTTGAATATCCATTTTGTACCGATGATACTCTTGTCATCTGGTCTTGGTACAAGTGTCCGTGTCTTATTTTTCTCTATTTGCTCATTTTCTTCATTCATAGCACTAATCCATTCCTTATTATCTAGTGCAGCATTGACATATTTTGACTCAAAATAACAAATTAGACATCTTGTGTTTAGAGACTTACTTCTGGTTCTCATACCAGCCTTCTTATCTCCTATGTTCTAGTTTTGTGGATGGTTCCTTCTGACATATCTGGAAAGTATAGGTTCAATTCTTTATCTATTATCTTGATCATCATTTTGTCCTTCATTCTGATCTCCATCGCTTGGTACATCATCTTGAGCAATATCCTGATTTTTGGTATTTGCAACCTGATTCTTGGGTACAATAATCTGTTGCTCAGGAGCTATACAGTGTTTCTTAGGTAGAGTGTCAAGTTATTCATTATAAACAAAACTATTGTAGTCCTTTGGTTGTTTGGTCCTTTCATTTTCATTCTTCTCTGCAAATTCATCTATCTTTACATTTGCACTTTCAAAAATTTTGTTAGAGGCTTTATTGAGATATTTATAAGCCTTTCTCTTGGTGGAATACCATAGAAAGATACCTTCATCACTTTTGGAGTCAATCTTTCCATTTCTATCATCTTTTAAGATATAACATTAACTACCAAAGATCTTGAAGTAACTTACATTGGGTGTGTAACCATACCATAGCTCATACAGTGTCTTCTTGGTGTCTTTCTTCAATTATACTCTGTTCAATGTGTAAACAACAGTACTAACAGCCCCCCTCTAGAAGATTTGGGTGATGCCATTCTCTATCATCAATGTCCTTGCACAATCAACAATGGATCTGTTTCTTCTTTCAGCAATTCCATTTTGCTGTGGTGTTCTTGGTGCAGAGACCTATCTTTTGATTCCATGCTCATTGCAAAAGTTAGTGAATTCATCTGAAATAAATTCCCCTCCTCTATTTGATCTTAAGCATTTAAATTACTTACCACTTTGTTTTTCTACCATTTCTTTGTACCATTTAAACATCTTAAATGCTTCTAATTTATCTTTTAAAAACATGACTGTCATCATTCTAGAGTAATCATCAAAAAAGAGAATAAAATACCTATCTCCATAGTAGCTCTTTGTCCTGATTGGTCCACATAGATCAGTATGGACTAATTCTAGAATAGCATCAGATGTATGGGTTTTTCTTTTGAAACTAGACTTTGTCATCTTACCTTTTTGACAATTTTTGCACATGATATTATCAGGCTTAGTCATCGTTGGTAAGCCTCTTACATTTCTCTTTCTTCTTATCTTTATCACATTGTCAAAGTTTACATGACACAATATTTTATGCGATAACTATATGTCTTCATTTCTTGCCATTAAGAAAGTGGCATCAGTATCATTTAGATAGAATAAGTTACCTTTTGTCTGCTCACCGGTACCAATTAGACTTCCTGATTTATTGAAGATCTTTGCCTTCTTATTTTCAAATGCTACTCTGTGATCTAAATTATTCAACTGAGAAACACTCAATAGATTATAATTCAATCCTTTCACCCAATAAGTATTTTCACATTTTATCAGGTTATTCAATATTATGGTTCCTTTACCTTCAAATAGACAAGGTGTATCATTACGCATTCTTACCCAGCCACCATTATAGTATTCAAAATTCTCAAACTTTTGTTTGTCACCGGTCATATGGTGAGTACAACCACTATCTATGATCTAGATATCATTTTTACTAACTTTAGATATGAGTGCAGTTTCTACATACCTTTCTTCATCTTCATCTAAATCATCTTTTACTACCACAAACACCATCTTGATGTCTTCATCAAATTCAGTGTCAGTACCTTCATCTTTGCATGTAGCTAGGTAACTAGCATTCTTTCCTTTGTCCTTGTAGTCTCGGGTATCTCTTCTTTTTGATTGTCGATTACTTCTGTAATCTCGGTTATCACCTCTATCAAACTTCTTTTCAAATGACCTGTGATTAATTCTATCATCTTTTCTTCTGTTAGGACATCTTGCAACAAAGTGTCCAATCTCTTTACAATTAAAACATACAAGTGGTAGTTTACCTTTGTAGTTACCTTTGCCTATCTGCATTCTTCTAGCCACAAGTGCTTCAATTTCATCAAGATCTTCTTCTTCACTTTCACTATCACTATCTTTTTTCATAGTGTGTTTATGACTTGATTTACTTATTCTCAAAGAAGATTTGAATGCAGACTCTATGTTTGGTAAGACACTATTATCAAAATTATTCATCTCAAATGAAATCATTCTTCCAATCAAATTGTCTAGAGTAAAATTGTTATTTGCTACTACTCTCATTTCTTGTATGGAAGATACTCTAATAGCATATGTAGGTAGTAAGGTTCTTAGAATTTTACTTACCACTGTCTCTTCTTCTAGTACACCTCCAAAACCTCAAATAGCATTGAATACCTCTTTGATTCTTGTGCTGTACTGTATGATGTTTTCACCTTCTTTCATTCTAAGATCATCAAAATTTCCTCTAAGGATTTCTATCTTGGCTCTTAGAAAATTTATATCACCACCATGTACAAGATTCAATTTTTCCCACATCTGCTTTATAGTTGTGCAGGTTTTTACATTCCTTCAAGGGTTACAAACATTGAGTTAGCAAAGATGGTGAGAGAACAAAGGGCAGAAAATGTAGCCTTGACAAGGAGACTACAAGAGTTTGAGAGCAAGGTAGAGAGGGGTAAAGAAGTTGCCTCTGGAAATGAAGATGGCAGTGAGTTAGATGAAGACACCCCTGACTAGGCTGTGGACATTCCTACAGACCAGAGACCCCTCATAGATGCCTTGAAGTCCATGGGGAGAAGAACCATGGAGGAAAAGTTGGATTTGCTGACTTTCAATGGGAAGAGGAATGCAGACTTGGCCTTGGATTGGATAGAGGCCCTAACAAGTTTTTTTTAGTGTGAGGACATCCCTGAGAAGTAGAGGGTGAAAATAGAAAGATCCAAGTTGAAGGTTGCAACCCTAACTTGGTGGAACTTCATCCAAACATAGAGGGTGAAGAATGGGAAGAGCATGATCTCTTCATGGAACAAAATGATTACATTGGTCAAGGAGACCTATGTGCCTAAAGACTATGGGGTATAACTCCATAGGAAGAAGAAAATATTGAAGAAAAAGGACATGGATGTGGGCTCATATACCGAGGAGTTCCTAAAGTTATTAATGAAGAAAAATGTGGCAGAAGATGAAGATGAAAATTTAGCAAGGTATATGAATGGGCTTAAAGTGTCCATTCAAGAGGAACTTAGCCTACACTACCCTACCAAAGTGAACAAGTGCTATCAAATCGCACTCAAGGTAGAGGAAAAGTGGAAGAGAAAACATGATTTTGGAAAGGGAAAGAGTAATGATAGTGGGAAGAACTTTAGGGGTAGAGGAACCTCTTGGAATAGAGGGCAATACAGTGGTAATAACTGCAGGATCCCTGACCAAGGAGACAAAGAAAATAGTGACACAAACTATAGAGGTAACTATAGAGGGAGAAGAACCTTCAATAGGGGAAGGACAAACACTGGAAGAGGAAATGGACCATTAAGATGCTACTACTATAATCAATTGGGACACCATGCAGGCAGGTGCCCTGAGAAGAGGAACAATAACAACCAAGGAGAAAGGAGAGCACAACTCATTGAAGAGGACAAGCAAGAGGAAAATGCAAGGGAATTAGAACCAGAGGAAGGAAAATGCTTTATGATGAGACAAGTCTTCCTTCAAGTTCCACAAAGCCAAGAACCTCCTCAAAGAAAGAACCTCTTTAGGACAAAGATCAAATGCAATGGGAAGGTATGTAACTTACTTATTTATTCTGGCTCAACTGAGAATTTAGTGTCTCGTGAAATGGTCCAAAAACTAAATCTTCCTAAGAAGCCTCATCCTTTTCCTTACCACGTGTCTTGGTTAACAAAGGGTCAACAAACTTTGGTCACTGAACAAGCATGTATAGAGTTTTCAATAGCAAATTTTAAAGATAAAGTTCTTTGTGATATTGTTGAAATGGATGCTTCCCACATCCTTCTAGGTAGACCTTGGTAGTATGATGTTGATGCCACACACCATTGTAGGAAAAATACCTACTTTATCACCAAGGATGGGAAAACATTCACCATGAAACCCCTGCCTGATAACAAAATTGAGAAAGAACCAACTGTCATAACCATGGGGGAGAAAGAAATGTTAAAAGTTTTGAAAGAATCTGAAATTGAAGCCTATGTCTTAATATCCAAGCCTAAGGATAATGTAAGTTCTTTTAGTGATGATCCCATACTAGATGAAGTTCAGAAGTTACTCACAAAATACAGTGATGTCACTGCTAGTGACCTACCCACAACCCTCCCTCCCCTAAGAGATATTAGACATCAAATTGACTTAATACCTAGCTCCTCTTTGCCAAAAAAAGCCCCATAAAAAATGACACCAGTGCAACATGCATAGATTGCAAGGCAAGTGACTGAACTGATAGAAAAGGGACTCATCCAAAAGAGTCTCAGTCCATGTGTTGTCCCATCAGTTTTGGCCCCCAAAAAGGATGGAAAATGGAGATTATGCACTAATAGTAGGGACCTAAACAAAATAACAATAAGATATAGGTTCCCCTTTCCAAGAATGGAAGATCTTCTGGACCAATTAGGCACTGCTTGTTACTTTACCAAGATTGATTTAAAATTAGGCTACCATCAAATCAAAATTAAACCAGGAGATGAGTGGAAGACAACATTTAAAACAACTAAGGGATTGTTTGAGTGGCTTGTTATGCCATTTGGCTTGAGCAATGCTCCTAGTACATTCATGAGGCTCATGAATGAGATTTTTATTAATTTTATTGGCAAGTTTGTGGTCATCTACTTGGATGACATTCTGATTTTCAGTCATAGAAGAGAGGAACACCTTGAACATGTAGAACAAGTTTTGAAGAGACTCCATCAGCACAATTTAGTGATTAACTTGGAAAAGTGTATGGTCATGAAGAAGGAACTTGTCTTTTTAGGTTTTGTCATCTCCCAAGGCACTCTCAAAATGGATCCAGAGAAGGTTGCAGCAATAGTCAACTAGCCTCCACCAAAGAACCAAGGTGATGTTAGAAGTTTTCATGGTTTAGAAATTTTTTATAGAAAGTTTATGAAGAATTTTATCCATGTGTGTGCTCCTATGTTGGACATAATAAAAGGTGGAAAGAAGAATAGATTTTAATGGACTAAGGAAGAAACATGCTTTCCAATATCTCAAGAACAAAGTGGAACAATACCCAATCTTAGTACTCCCTGAATTCAAAAAGGTATTCACAATTGAAACAGATGCAAGCAACTTGGCCATAGGGGTGGTATTGAGCCAAGAAGGTAAAGCCATAGCATTTTTCTCAGAAAAATTGAATGATGCCAAGAAGAGGTATTCCACTTATGATTTAGAAATTTATGCAATGGTTCAAGCCCTGAAAAAGTGGAGACATTACTTACTCCATAAAGAATTAATTGTTTATAATAAAAACCATGCATTAAGTTTTCTAAATAGCCAGGAGAAGCTTGGAGTCAAACACATCAAATGGATGGATTAGTTGCAAGCATATACCATCAACATAAAACATAAAAAAGGTGTAGCAAACAAAGTGGCTGATTCCCTAAGTAGAAGGGTCATATTGGTTGAAGAAATACAACTTAAGAGTGTAGGAATTGATTCCTTAAAACACTTATATGTTGATGATCTAGAATCTGCAGAAGTTTTTGAGGTATGCACACAAATGGTTGGTAAATACCATACTGAGTTTTTTGATTTTCTGATTCAGAATGAACTTTTGTTTAAAGGAGCCCAATTATGCATTCCTAAATGTTCCATGAGAACAAATTTCATCAAGGAGAAACATTGTGATGGCTTAGGAGGATATTTTGGAATAGATACGACCACTGGATTAGTAAAAAGAAGTTACTTTTGGCCAAAGATGGGGAATGAAGTAAATAAATTTTTTGAATCTTGTACTATTTTCCAGTAAGCAAAGGGTGTATCCACTAACCAAGGATTTTACCAACCCCTACCAATTCCCTCTAGGCCATGGGAATCAATTTCAATGGATTTTGTTATGGGTTTGCCAAAAACAAAGCAGGGTTATGATAGTGTTTTTGTAATTTTGGACAGGTTTAGTAAAATGGTGCACTTTGTTCCTTGCAAGAGCACAAATGATGCCTCTCATATAGCACACCTATTATTTAAAGAAGTGGTTAGGATACATGGTCTTCCACAAAGAATATTTTCTGATAGAGATGTGAAATTTCAAGGTCACTTTTGGAGGACACTCTTCAAGAAATTGGCAAACCCATAACAAAATCCACCCACAAATAGATGGGAAAATAGAGGTGGTAAACATGTCTCTTGGAAACCTCTTGAGATGCTTAACCAAACAATACACCCAAAGTTGGGATATGATCTTGCCTCAAGAAAAATTTGCATTCAATGACTCCATGAATAGGTCCACTGGAAAGACTCCATTCCAAACAGTATATGGGCTTCACCCTAAAGGTCCATTGCATTTAGTAGAATTACCATATGATTTTAGAGTTAGTGCACAAGGAGAGGAACTAGAAAAACTCATCTCTAAAGTGTAGACAGAAGTGAAAGAATCACTACAACAATCCACCATGAAGTATAAAGCAAGAGCAGATAAGAGGAGAAGAGAAGTTCATTTCAAAATTGGAGATAAGGTATGGGCATACCTAAGGAAGGAGAGACTCCCTAAAGGTAGATATTCAAAGCTGCACATGAAGAAGATTGAACCTTGCACAATCCTCACCAAGATGGGTGAAAATGCATATGAGATTTATTTCCCCCCTACTCTAATGATTTCTACTATTTTTAACATTGCATACCTCACTCCTTATAAGTGTGTTGTAGACATTGTAAATTTCCAAGGATCACAAGTTGTAGATGTTGAAGACTATGTGACAGACCTCCCACAAAGCAAGCAAGTGGAGTTAGACACCATTCTAGATACCAAAGTATTGAAGAAGACAAGAAAGAATAAGTACATGCAGTACTTAGTAAAATGGAAAGGAATCCCTCCAATAAATGCTACCTGGATGACAGAGGACCAGATCCAATAACATAGAACCATTGTTGACCAGCTATCCTCAAGTGGGAAATTAAGTTCAAATCTCATGGGGAGTATGGTGCAGGAGCACCCAAACTAAAAAAACTATTCCTATGGACCCTAGGGGTTCCCTCAAGGTCCTAAGAGTCCTTTAGTGACATTTAGATAGTGGGTTAATCACTGGATCACCTTGTAAGGCCATAGTCCCAAGATTGGCACAGTATGAGCCCTTGGTTAACTATGAGTCATTTATGATCCAGAACCCTAGGAATAGTTTAGTTTTGAGTTTTTAATGTTTAGATCCACTAGGGATCACATGAATAACATCTTTACCAAGTTTGGTCACTAGATTTGCAAAATTGCAAAAAATGTAAAAGTTGCTCAAAAGTTGTCAAGCAACTTTTGAGCAAACTTAACAAATTTTTGAAAAATAACTCCCAAACGGTCAAAATAGTTCAAAATTGTCATGTAAATATTGGAAGTGCCTAAAAAATCCCTTTTAGGTGGGTGGTAGGCTAATCATGTAAATTTGCACTTTTGAAATTAATAAAATAACCATTTTCTTGCATTTCTTGAGAAACAGTCACTGTGTACGGTCGGGTACAGATAGAGGGACATGAAAGTATGAAACCAAGGGTTAGGTCTTTGGATATTCTTCCTTTTGGTTTTTTTCTCATGTGTTTATCGATCATAGTTTGAATGTTATCCAATTTACAAACTCCCTGCCTAGATTGTAGGCCCTAATTCAGGGTTTCTTAGAAAATTAAGTGTATTTCTACTTTCCACCATGGGAATTCAATGAACCTTAGTGGAAAGATTGTTCATATGATGATCTTTGATATTCTGCAAGATAGGTTCTTCAAGTTTTAGGGAAATGGCAATGAAGTGATGCTCTAGGTGTATATCCTTATGTATGCACCTATCCAAAATTAGGATAGCAGTCATAACTTTTGTTTGGGGATTGATCAAAACCCCTAAGTCAGAGGAAGATACCTTTGTGCACACCCCCACATGAAAAAATCATAATTTTGGGAATTGGATTCATCTAAAAGACACTTTTAGTGTAAATGGAGGCCTAATTAGGGCTAATCAGTGGAGCAATTTGGTGTGTCATCCTGTCTTCTTCTCATTTCCAAGTTCCAGGGATTGAGTCCAAAGTCCTAGGCCATAAAGGGTGTCTGCATCCCCAACCATTTCATAGGGTTATGTGGAATTATCTCATTTGAGATCAAATTTCCCTATGAAAAATGCTACAAGCATAATCTTGGGTTTGTGAAGCAACCATGGCATGTAGATTGCATTTGAGTGAAAGAACTAATGGAACTATTCAATAGGGACATAAATAGACCATACCTACAAGAATAGGTCACCCCTGGTCCTATGTGTCATTTTGGGGTATCATTGTGAATTAGGGTCATTTGCTTGTGTGACCAACCTTGGTAGTTGGTGTTGAAGGATTAGTGAAACCTAGTGATTAGGTTACCCTTGGGGTTTTGGGGTTGTGATAGCCTTAACCAAGTCCTTTTTCCATACTTGTGATAAGTATTAAGAATTAGGCCTTGGTAGTTGGTGATCTAGGGTTCCTTGCCCTATTTGAGACATTTCACAAGCTTTCAGTTGCCCACTTTGTATTAGCATCAGAGAGTGAGGAAGCAAGATAAATCATCATGCAGTTGTGCTCATGCTTCTCTGTCATTTGTTCAATGGTGGGTGCTCCTTTGGGAAACACATATTCAGTATCTAAGTATTGAGTAACATAATTTCCAATACCTGATAAGTAGATTCTTATCCTACTTTTCCATGATACAAAGTTGTCTTTGTTCAACTTGGGCACATCTCATCTGTTCATCTTGTGATCTTTAGCTTAGGTATTGAAACCTTCCTTCAAAGAACACAAGCTCTGATACAAATTTCTAGTAATAAATAAGGGGGGGGGGGGGGGGGAATNGGGGGGGGGGGGGTGAATCAGTGGCCTGAAATTTTAATCCTTAAATCAACCCTTCAAACTTAGTATCACAAAATTATACCTCTAGTTATGTTTTAGTCCTATAAGATGAATGCCTTGAAATAATTATATCAAATTTCTACTTGCCAAAATTCTTCGTAAAACTTTCTACTGTATGTTTACTGATAAGCAGTCTTTCTATTTACCAAAAGATAGTAAATAACTAGTGTATACCGATCAATCCAGAATTAATTATGTGAAATGCAAAATAATAAAGTAATGACTCATAGACACATTAACACATGGATTTTTAACGTGGAAACCCTATTAAGGGAAAAAAATTGGGACCGATACCCCAAATTTTCACTCTTCTGAAGTGAGCTCGGTGAAGAGCCAACCTTGTTAAAGGTTACAAGCACACTGTTAGGTGTGACCTTGTTAGAGGATTTAAATGAATAGTTTGTCCCTTAGTATCTGGCATCTAATGCTACCATCCTTGATCAAACATTCACTTGGCCTTTCAATAGGTATCAGGCATATCCAATTCTACTTTGTATGATCAAATTTTTTGATACTCCTTGGGATGTATCTCAATTAGAAAAGACTTTTAAGTCCTACTCGGTTAACAGACTTGATGCTTCAATGGTTAAACTAAAACAATAAATTGATCTGTTCACATATACAACTTGAATTGCATATTTTCAGATCTATTGTAAGTGCATTAACTTTTTGATCAATTTTATCAATTCAATACCTTTGCTCCACACTGTTCTTCTCTGTGATGCTATATCACTATTAGTCGATGTCTGTAGAATTTATCTCTTTCCTCAGCATGATTGATCAGGTCTGAAAGGAGAGTTTCTTCTCCTTCAGAATCTCTTCAACATCTATTCTCTTGTCACTCCCCTTTTTTCATATTGAATTATCTTGTCTCTTATATAGACATGATTTCACTGTTTCTTGGCTTTCTTGATCGTGGCATGATCCACAATTCTTGCCAATTATATTTAAAGAAAAACTCCTGATTTATCTTGTAGAGATCTTCTTTCCAACTAGACTAAGTAGCTTCAAATCCTTTACTTATATCTGGATTTATCTCGTCGATTAAAACAATGATGCGTATCACTTAAGTCTATATTTTGCTCTTGATAGCTAAGCTTTTTTTCATTTCTAAACTCTTTGTTCTATCGGTTAATACTTCAGTTAATCATTGGTGACAACTGACTATTCCGTCAGTGTGACTTCAGTTGTCTTCAGGATCTCCATCCGTTGAGAAACACTTTAATTTTGTCCGTTGGGTTGCTCTATTCTTTTTCTCGTTGGTTAATACTGTGAATTTTCTCATTGGTAATGCTGTGCTTTTGTTTATTGGGTAACACTATTACTTTTATTTTGTTGGTTTACTCTGACCATCGGTGTGCATTCCGTCAATGTATATAGACACTTTGTGAATAATTAACTTCTATGTATTACTGATAGCATAGCCTTTGATTCATTGGTTCTTTGAAGTCTTTAGTAGTATGTACATGACCATACAGATTATATCAAGTTGACATCAATGACAATACAATACATTAACTGATTTAACATTTTGCATTAACTTTCCGTGTCTCAGTGATCATCAACTTAACATCTTCAAACATTCAATCAGTTATAGTTCATTAACTTCTTTGCTCTGAACCAATTCCCTCAAGAAATGATATTTTATTGCAATATGATTAGTCTTGGTATGCATCACAAGGTTCTTTGAAATGTTAATAGCACTGGTGTTGTCACAGTAGATAATGATAGTTTCTATGATTTCCATCTTCATACCTAACAACAATTGTTTGAACCATATGATGTTTGAACAATTCACTGCTGCAGCAACATATTTTTCTTTTGCTGTAGATTGAGAAATGTAGTTCTATTTCTTTCTTTTCTAGGAGACTAACCTCTTTCCAAGAAATAGTGCTCCACCACTTGTTCTCTTTCTGTCATCAACACTTCCTACCCAATCAACATTAGTAGAAGTCTTCAAATCAAAGTTTCCTCCTTTATTATACCATAATCCATAATCTTCAGTACTCTTAAGATATCTTAGAATCCATTTGATAGCCATCAAATGATTCTCTCTAGGATTAGCTGAAAACCTTGCAACAATACCGACTGCTAATGCAATATTAGGTCTAGTGTGAAAAACATATTGAAGTTTTCCAATCATGGATCTGTATGTAGTCTTATTTACCTCCTTTGAATCATCATCCTCAGATAGCTTATGTCCAGTAGGCATAGGTGTTGCAACTGGTCTAGAGTCTTCCATCCCAAATTTCTTTAGTATATATTTTATATACTTAGACTCAGTAATGTAGATACCATCCTTCATCTAATAAACTTGTAATCCAACAAAGAATTTGATTTCACCAAACATAGACATCTCAAATTCCTTGCTCATAGCTTCTGAGAATGCTTTGCATAAGTCATCATATCCAGTAAAAAATATGTCATCAACAAATATTTCTACCAATAGTATCTTTTTCTGAGGTCCTTCTTTGATGTACAAGCTACTATTGTCATTATTTCCCTAAAATCAAATAATTATCAAGTAACCATGCAGTCTTTCATACCAGGTTCTCAGATCTTGCTTCAGTCCATACAATGCTTTGTGTAGTTTGCAAACCATATTTCTTTTGTTAGGTTCTTGGTGTAGGAGCACCCTCAATTTAATCTATTGCAAGCACATCAGTGGATCCAAACAAGAATGGTTAGGGTTGTGATTGGATCTTAGATCCAAGGTTTTCAATAAGTCCTAAAATGTAAGACAAGGGGACACTAAGTGATGTTATAAACTTAGTTGTCCACCTTAGTCAATTTGGACAATCTTGGGTAGAGTAGGCTAGAATATACTAGGGGACCTAAGGAAGGGTAGGAATTTCCTTTTAGGCCTTCTAAGATCCCCTATGGTTCAAAAACATCAAAATTTATAAGTTTAGTTAGGATTGACAACTTTTGAGAAAAGTTGTCAATGTTGCATAGAGCAACTTTTGCAAAAAGTTGCAACTTTTGAATCCCAACATTCAAAACCATTTTTGTTGGTTGGAACCACTTGGGAATGATATGTAATGGTGGATAAACCTTTCTCCAGAGGTTAGTGTGGAAAATTTGTAAATTTTTTGCATTGAAATCAATAAAATCCAAACTATTTTCTGTATATCTAACTATTTTTTAGAGTTGTATAGTTCTACACAGACCCCAATGCACCATTGAAGGATTGGAAAAATTGAAACAGTGTCTTGGTCTAATTTTCCAATTGGTTTTAAGTCTTGAAGTTTAGGGGATTTAAAGTTATCAAATTTTGATTGCTCACTGGTCTGTGGAAGGCCCTAACTAGGGTTTCGATACTAATTTCCTCTTTCCCAGAGACTCCACCATGGGAAAATTCTAAACCTTTGGGGAGAGAAAGGGGGGAGGATTTAATTTAAGACTTTGGAGGTCTTATATCATGAGGCATTCCATGGAGGGAGAAAGGATTGAATCTTCTGGTCATGCATTCATATGTGACTGTCCACAATTGAGCTTTTGAGGCACAACTCAGGCCACGAGTGGAATAGAAGTCTTAATCCTTGGATTTAGGAGTTTAATAAGATCCCTCAAGGATTAAAATTTGTGGGATGGAAAATTGAATTTATATTCAAGTTTTTTCTTTGGAAAAGTGACCTATTAGTCTTATTAGGCCTAGGAGAGAATTGAGGACAATAAGAGTTAGGGGATTGATCAAGAACCCTAGCTTGGAGGGTGTTGTTGGTGGATGGATTAAAGACTTTGAGGGTGGTTAATAATTTTTTTGGAGGAGTTCCAAGTGATTTCCCCTTAGAAATACATATTTTCTCCTTGTAGCCCTATAGTCACTTAGGTGTCTAAGTTGAATCTCAGAGACATCTTAGTATGAGATTGGTGTTTCATTTCATCTAAAATGATGATCTAATATTGATAGAACCCTTGTTCCATCCCTGGATTACTTGGTTCTATTTGTGTCCTATATTCCCCTTTTGGGTGTTGAAGGCTAGTGGAAGACCTAGTCTTGTGAATGTGGGTTTTGGGAAATCTTTAGTAGAGCCCTAGATTGTGTGGGAGTAGGGGTATTTTGGATCCCTAGAGAGTCATTTTTGACATATTTTGGGGCTCTAATCCAAGTGGTATCAGAGAAACTAGTAGATCTTTGGAAGAAGACAAGTTGCAATCATGTCCGAAGGAGGAGATGACAGTGAACTTCCTAATAGGATGACCAATGCTAAACTAGTAAGGGTGGTGAAAGAGCATGATGCAGAGAGGAAGTTGATGAGGTAGGAAATGGAAAGGCTTAAGGAACAAGTCAAGAATGGGAGTAGTGGGAACTTTGGAATTGAAGAGGAGGGGAGTGATGAAGAGACCCCTTGGCAGCAGGATGAAGAAGAAGAAATCCCCGCAGAACAAAGGCTTCTCTTGAAGACTTTGAAATCCATGGAGAGAAGGACCATGGATACTAAACTTGACCTACCTATCTACAATGGGAAGATGGATCCAGAAGAAGTCATGGATTGGATTGATGCACTCACTATTTTCTTTGACTGTGAGGAAATACCAAAGCATCAGAGAGTTAAGATAGAAAAGTCCAAGTTGAAGGGATCTTCCCTAACTTGGTGGAATTTCACTCAAGCAGAGAGGGTGAAGATGGAAAATAATCCAGTAAGCACTTGGAAGAAGATGGTGACCTTTGTGAAGGAAGCCTATGTACCTGAGGACTATGAAGTTCAAATTCATAAGAAGAGACAAAGCCTAAGGCAGAAAGAGATGGAAATCTCAAGTTATACTAAAGAATTCCAAAATCTTACCATGAAATCTAAGTTGGTTGAACCAGAGAGTGTCAAGCTTGCTAGATATCTATAAGGATTGAGGATAAACATCCAGGATGAACTAAGTTTGTGTTCCCCTACTACTGTCCAAAAGTGCTATCAATTAGCATTGAAAGTTGAAGAAAAACTTAAGAGGAGACAAGAGAAAAGTGGAAGAGGCAGAGTCCATAGAGACTTTGGTAGTAGAGGAAGAGGGACAAACAATGGGAGAGGACAAACTCCTATAAATTTTGGAGAAAGCACTCATAGAAAAACCAGTCAGGAGAGCTCATGTGGGGAAGGTAGCTCTAGAGGCTCCTATATAGGAAGGAGGGGAGACTCAAGGGGAAGATTTGGAGGAAGAATTTTAGGACCTCGAAGGTGTTACAAATGTAACCAAGTAGGGAACTTAGCATCCAAGTGTAAAGAAAAGGAAAGGAATAAGGTAGAGAGAAGGGAAAACATGGTTAGAGAAGAAGATAACCATGGAGACAATACACATGGGTATTATTCACAACCTAAGGAAGGAGAAGTCCTTATGATGAGGAAGATAATATTGAAGGCTCCAAGCACACAAGAGCCACCTTAGAGTAAGAACTTATTCAGAACCACATGCAAAGTGGGAGACTAAGTTTGCAAGATGGTGATTGACAGTGGGTCTACAAACAACTTGGTGTTAGAAGAAGTAGTAAATAAATTGAAGTTGAGAAGGGTGCCACATCCAAACCCTTACAAGGTATCATGGCTAACTAAGAAGAAACAAACTATCATAGAGGAGCAAGCTTGGGTGGAACTCCAACTTGGAAACTACAAGGATAAAGTTCTCTATGACATTGTCCCAATGGATGCCTACCATTTTCTACTTGGGAGACCATGGCAGTATGATGTGGAGGCTCATCATGATGGGAGGCTAAACACCTACACAATCAATCACAAAGGTGAAAATGTAACATTCTTACCACTATCTGATTTTGCAGAGGAACAAAAAGATTCTAAATTTTTGTTTGTAGGAGAAAAAGAGGTTTTGAAAATTGTGAAAGAAGAAAAGACCCCTTGCTATGCTTTAGTCATTTTTCCTAAGGATGAGAGACCTAAGAAGGTTGATATGTTAGAATTATATTGGAATGATGTACTGAGAGGGGATGGGTGAATCAGTACCTCTAAAACTTTTCTTGGTTAGCCCATTAACCCTTAGTCATCAGTTTGTAAATTATCTTATCTAACTGTTCATCTTTCTTTATGTATACGCAATCATAACATAATTTATTTAATATGTAACCATACAAGAAACATTCATGAAAATAGATAACACATGACATAAGATATGATATTGCAGAAAACTCTTGTTAGGAAGTAAAAAATGTGGTAGGGATTGTTACCCACAAGACTTCACTATCTACAGATAAGAAGGGGCTGGTTAAGGCTTACAATTGGTCACTTTTGATGACCTACCCTATTAGGAGTATTACAGTGGAGACTTGTTAAGATCTACTTCATTTGAAGCTTTAGCAACACAGTTAAGTGTGCACTCTGTTAAGATATTTGTAAAGAATGGTTAAGTCCACCTTCTACAAAAGGATTTTAGATGTAATGCACTTGTTAGAATGAAACTACATAAGTCTTTGATTTGATGATGTATGAAATCTCTAATTGTTGATAAAATATCCAATAAAGCTTCCTATGTATGAGTAATCATCTTTTCATGATTGAATAATACCTTTGTTTGCTCGTCGGCAGCCTCTGTGTGTTCTTGATAACTGGTGTTTTCTATTTCTGAACTTTGCATGAATTCTACCTTCTTCTCCTTAGATTCTCTTCATGGCTATCAAAAACAATGAATTCATCATTCACAATTGATTTGAACATCTATTTATACTAGATTTTAGCTCTATTCTTGATTCACGCTTTGCAAGTTAACTCTAGATCCAAGGTTTACAACTTGACCTTGATCTTTAGTTAGATATGTTTTAGATCCATTAGGATGCTTTAAAATATTTACATTATGCTTGCTTGACCCTCAAGTAATGATTTAAAACAAATTAAAACTCTAAAAATAGAATTACAATGCTTTATCTGATGTGTAAAACTCAGATCCACTATTTGCGGGTTCTCTAACCGACTGTTGATTCTGATGGTCAGGATTCTCTATTAGTCTGTTGGTTTTCTTTTCCATTAGTGTTCCTTTCTTGAATTGTTCATCAGGTATGAATTTTTGTGTTCTGTTAGTTTTGTTCTCAAAACTATGTCGTCGGTGATGATCTTTGTGTTATGTCATTGACCCGTTGGCAATGTCCTATTTATTTTTTCAGTGTTAACACTTGTCAGTGTTCATCGGTCAATTCCATACTTAGCATTTTATCATGACTTTTTGTTTTGTCGGGTATGCTTGCTGTCTACCGGTTATGCTTGCAGTCTACCAGTTATGCTTGTACCGATGATCTCTGTCAATGTTTTCCACTAAGTATACTAATGGAAAAATTAATGTCATCAATCTCCCCCTTTAACATTAGTATCAAAAACATGATATGTGCAACATACTGAATGTATTATTATGTACACCTGTGTATACTTCTTCCTTAGTCATTTGAATGACTCCCCCTATGTATATTCCGGTAAGTGTAAGTATATATATATTTCCTTATGTACTTTTTTGATATATTATGCATAACTTTATTTACATATCTGTTCCTTCTGTACATACAATATACATTTCCTTTCTATTCCTCCTTTTTTGATAATAAAGGAAAAGGTACTTACATCTTGTCAAAAAGGTGGGAGTGTGAGGACTTGATCTCCTCCA
>MU224413.1:2687263-2708369 GCA_018584345.1 Thuja plicata
CACAATTGATTTGAACATCTATTTATACTAGATTTTAGCTCTATTCTTGATTCACGCTTTGCAAGTTAACTCTAGATCCAAGGTTTACAACTTGACCTTGATCTTTAGTTAGATATGTTTTAGATCCTTTAGGATGCTTTAAAACATTTATATTATGCTTGCTTGACCCTCAAGTAATGATTTAAAACAAATTAAAACTCTAAAAATAGAATTATAATGCTTTATCTGACGTGTAAAACTTAGATCCACTATTTGTGGGTTCTCTAACTGACTGTCGGTTCTGATGGTCGGGATTCTTTGTCAGTCTGTTAGTTTTCTTTACTGTCGGTGTTCCTATCTTGAACTATTTGTTAGGTATGCCTTTTTGTGCTTCATTGGTTTTGTTCTCAAAACTGTGTCATCGATGATGATCTTTGTGTTATGTCATTGACCCGTTGGCGATGTCCTATTTATTTCATTGGTGTTAACACTATTCAGTGTTTGTCGGTCAATTCCATACTTAGCATTTTCTCATGACTTTTTGTTCTGTCGGGTATTCTCACTGTTTGTCGATTATGCTTGTAGTCCGTCGGTTATGTTTGTACTGATGATCTCTATCAATGTTTTTCACTAAGTGTACTAATGGAAAAATTAATTTCATCATGAGAAAGAAGTAAAACCCCTAAGAAGAGTAGGCCCTAAAGAAGTTGCAGACCTACTTGACCAGTATAAAGATATTGTGACCAAAGACTTACCAAATGAGTTGCCCCCAATTAGAGACATAATTCACAACATAGACTTGATCCCAGGAGAAACCTTACCAAATAAGGAAGCATACAATTTGACTCCTAAACAAAATAAGGAGATGGAAAGACAAATTCAAGAACTCTTGGATAAGGGTTTGATTACTAAGAGTCTCAGTCCTTGTGCAGTACCTTCTCTTTGAGCCCCTTATAAGGAAGACATTGAGATTGTGCATTGATTCTAGAGCCATAAATAAAATCACAATTAGGTATATATTCTCTATGCCTAGGATAGAGGATCTATTGGATCACTTAGGAGGTGCAAGGTACTATTCTAAGCTGGATTTGAAGAGTGGCTACCATCAAATAAGGATTAGGGTTGGTGATGAGTTGAAGACTAAATTTAAAACAAATGAAGGCTTGTATGAGTGGAGAGTGATGCCCTTTGGTCTATCAAATGCTTCTAGCACATTCATGAGGCTCCTGAATGAGGTGCTTAAACCATTCCTTGGAAAATTTATCATAGTGTATCTTGATGACATACTTATTTTTAGCAAGAGTAAGGAGGAACATTTGGAACATCTTAACTTGGTCCTAAAGAGGTTACATGAAGAGAAGCTTTTCATCAATTTGGAGAAATGTGTTTTTATGCAGGGAGAGATCATATATTTGGGATTTGTGGTCTCAGGAGGGAACATCAAAATGGACCCTGAGAAGGTAGAAGCCATCTTGAATTGGCCTTATCCTAGGACAATGATAGAAGTTAGAAGTTTTCATGGGCTTGCATCTTTTTACAGAAAGTTCATAAGGAATTTCAGTCAGTTGTGTGCTCCTACCCTTGAAACCATTAAGGGTGGACAAAAGTGCAAGTTTGTGTGGAATAAATATTTAGAAGAAGCCTTCCAAATGCTGAAGAAAAAGGTAATGGAGAAGCCTATCCTAGTCTTTCCTGATTTTCAAAAGGTATTTACTATTGAATGTGATGCTTATAACCTAGCAATAGGGGCTATCTTGAGCCAAGAAGGGAGACCTATAGCCTTTTTTAGTGAGAAACTGAATGAAACAAAGAGGAAATAATCCTCTTATGACTTGGAACTATATGCCTTAGTCCAGTCATTGAAGAAATCAAGGCACTACCTCCTTCCAAAAGAATTTTTTGTATTCAAAAACAACCAAGCATTAAGTTTCTTAAACAACCAAGAGAAACTAAGCCACAAACACATGAAGTGGGTGGAATCAATACAAGCCTACACATTTTCAATCAAGAAGAAAAAGGGAGTTGCCAATAAGGTGGAAGATGCATTGAGCCTAAGGACTTTAGTTGTGCAACAAGTCCAACTCCAAAGTGTAGGGGTTGATTCATTGAAGGACATGTATAAGGATGATGATGTTTTTAGAGATATTTATAAGGTGTGTTCTACTTTTTTGAGGCTTATCATGTAGAGTATGCAGACTATTTGATTCAAAATGGACTCTTGTTCAAGGGACACCAGTTATGCATTCTAAAATGTTCAATGAGGGAGAACATAATTAGAGAGAAACATGCAGGCAACATGGGAGGACATTTTGGTTTGGACAAGACATTGGAACAGGTGAGAAGGTTCAATTATTGGCCTAACCTTTAGACTGAAGTAAGGAATATTGTAGAGACATGCACAATCTATCAAAGGGCCAAGGGTACATCCACAAACGCAGGACTATACAAACCTCTACCTATTCCTATGTGTGTATATTTGTGCACCTGTTGCTTGCGACACAACACTTCAATAAGTCATTTTGTTAGTGAGAAACAAGGGTTAATGAGCATATAAAACCCTAACATCGACCTATTGCTTTCTAACTAGGATGAGTGTAGCAAATAACATAACATCGCTCAGATTATGCTAATACCAGTGACGTAAACAACCTAGCATGAAAGATTTAATTTTAAAACAACTATTTAATTACTTAAGCATGCATATTAGTCTAAAATGGGCATTATAACCATGTGGGAAAGTAACTATGGAGTGTGCATGGAGCTAGGAAGGAATGGGTAGCATAACAATGCTTTGAGATTTCTTCAAAATCTTGGCATAACAACACTACTATTTCAAAAATTGGGGCTTATTATGAGCTCCAAATCCCTTCAATTTATAGAGGAATGGGAGAAAGAGAGGGGAGACAAGGTTTATTAATGGAGCCCCTAAGGTCATTAATGAAGTGTAAGAGCCATTAATGCCTTGGGCATTAATGAGGGATGGGCAAGAGAGAATATCCATTAATGAGTCATTAATAAAATTCATTTAAGAGGCATGGGAGGATGTAAGGCTCAACTTGGCAAGTTGGTCCTTAGAGAAGTCATGCTTGAGAAAGTTGACTTTATCAAGTGGGTTGAGTTGTTAATCATTCCTTAATGGAATGTAACAACATTAGGAGGGGGTTTAGGATAGAATTAGAATTAGGATTAGATTAGAAAGGGGGGAATAGGTTGAGATGGGTTAGAACCCAGGGTAGAAGTGGTTGAGATAGGTTAGGTTGGGGTTTAAGGGAATATCAATGAAATGAATTAAACTTATTTAATTCATTTAAAATATAGGAATTAATTATTTAAGTATTTTAATGCTTTTTAATAATTAAGGGGACTATAGCCATTTTAATTGAATTAAATAGGCTAGGGGAATGGGTTATTTGCAAGTGAATAATTGATTTAGGGGTTTATTTAATTCTTTTATAATTAAATACTATAGCCATGTTTGAATTTGTTTTGAATTGTATGGCTATAATAGTTAATATAATTCAGTGATAAAAATCACCTAGTACATTAGATTTGATTTAAAATGAATTATTCCAAAGTAACATTGTCATGACATAATTGGGGTATGATCACACTTAGGAAAAATATGGTCCATATTCGGAACAGACCAAATTCAGGTGGTTACATTTGCCCCTCTTTGAATTGATGTGTGAGCAACACATTGATTCAAAGAAATTTTTTGATTTTGACTTCAAAAAGATTGAGAATTTCATTCTTGGTTGTTGAACAAAATTTTGATGAGATCAGTCTCACACTTGATCGAACAAAATTGATAGAATTGATTTTGAACTTGGTTGTTGTCCAAAAAACAATAAAAGATATTAAAGATACCAATTTTGAACTTGGTTGTCATCCAAAGATTGATAATACTAATTCTGAACTTGGTTGTCATCCAAAAGCCAGTATGAAGCTACCAGGAGCTTTAATAAGAATATTTTAAAATGAGGAAACACAAGATATCCAACTTATGAGAACCAAAGCTTTCTATCCAACAGTTCTGACTTTAGTCAAGAAAACTGTTATGCTCCTATTTTGTTTGATAACAAAGTCACTTAAATGCTATTTTGAGAAAAAATTTAATATGATGATAGTGTGATCATGCCCCCTCGGGAACGAAATTGAAGGAAAAGAAATAAATCCCTCAGTTTGAAATGATGTATCACTTGTAGGAAGCGGTTAGGACAAGAAAGAATGGAGTAGAAGAAGTGGAAAAAGATGGTGTATTTAAAAATAAACACATGATTAACAACTTAATTATGTGAAAATGTGAGTGATGATACTGATAAAATGATGTCAGACCAAGATTTATGATAAACTATGCAGTATTGACAGATTTTGTGGAACAAATGAAGCAAATCTACAGTTTTCAGAACTGTCACAAAAATGGCACTGTGTTGCTAAAAACATCGTAGGCACCTTCGATTTGGTTCCCGATTGATCAAAAAAGAGAATATAAATTTAGTTGTAGTTGCCTGGGAGGAGTTTCAAAACTCCTAAATGGCTCAAAAGACCAACATAAGCCTCAAAATTTACCATTTCACTATTCATTTTCACTTTCCTCCATAGTAATTCAGAGAGCTCTGTAGAGAAGATAGTAGTCCCTGTGAGGAAGCATCATTTTGAGATGAGACATTGACATCAACACCCGACTGACTACCCACCTCTGGTAAGTGCTCGTAAAACTACCTCGTGAATTTTGCAAATTTCAATTTCATGTATTTTTGTTGCTTTTACAGCTAGTTGAATTTTGAATCACATCCAGTATTCAGGATCACAACCTGTAAAACCCGTGTCACATCCGGTATACTCTGGATCACATATGGTTTTTCTGGATTCCTGCATCGTATCCAGGATACCCTGGATCACATCTAGTTGTCTTTTTTTTGGTTGAAATTTGTTTTGGTGTTGTACCTTGTCTATTTAAGCTTGTACCCTATTTTTAGGGTCTCATACCATATTTTGGGAATCACACCCTGTGGTCTTCATCGTATCCTATATTTCCAAGATCATATCTAGGAAAGGAGATCACACCCTGTCGGTTCAGAATCGCATCTGGTTATGAGACTTATAAATTTAGTCTATTGGACCTATTTTCTTACCGTGAAACTTGAATTACTTAACTGATTAGGAGTCTGCATCTCTGTTGTACATAGAATGTTGATGTATTGTTGTGTTTGTCAAAATAGATTCAGTTTGAGGTAGTCACATTTCATGACACCTACCCAGGTCATGTGCTTTCTCTATCTGGACTTCTTTTAGATGATGAGCAGACTATAGTGATCCAATGTGGATTACATTCTTTATAGGTTTACCTGAGATAGGAGTAAACCAAGGGTTGTTGACTGCTCTTGCTGAGAGATGACACTCAGAGCAAAACACATTCCATCTACCGACTAGGGAGATCATAGTGAATCTAGAGGATGTATGGCGGATAATTCAGGTTCTGATGATTGGTGCTGAGGTGTGCTTTGAGTCGACAGCTAATTTGGAGATTGGTGTTGCACGTCGATATTTCCAGGATGACATGATTGATCGTAGATATCTCTCATGGGATTGTATGGTTGATTATTATGATCATTTATCTATGTACTTAGTAGGCCTGATAGGTGGCATCCTGATGCCAGATAGAGGTCAGCATGGATTCATGGTTGGCTGGGTAGACATGTTAGAGTAGATGGTTACCCATAGATGGAGATTTGTATGGGGCACTTGTATTTTAGCCCATATGTATCAAGAGCTTCATGAGATAGTATATCACTATACCCATAGTATGATGGTGGGTATCCTTATTCTTCAGATTTGGGCCTGGGAGCACATCCCTATTACATGGCTGATTGTAGATAGGAAGCGAGCACCTAAGCAGTCCTATGTATACATGTATGTAGGTCTCATTTAGCAGCCCCATCTGGGCAAGGTTGAGTACTGGCGTTGACTGTTTGACGATACGAATGAGGTCGTTTGGAAACCATATTTAGGCTGCGAGCAGTGGACCTCAGATGCATGATAGGTACCTTATTTATTTTAGAGATGATATCTCATAGGGGGGACCAGATATGTGATAGAGCAGTTTATTCACACCCGAGTGCTGAGATAGTATGGACGACGATAGGGCAGGATACATGATATCACTGTTAATGCATAGATTTGAGACAAGGCATCATTGTGGGGTGCCCAGCTGAGGTATGAGACAGCGCATCAGGAGAATCATGATATGGTTGGAGTAGACTAGGATCTCTTCCTTGATGTGGCCAATGAAAGTGTTTCAAATGGATATGCCACCAAGATGCTCCAGTACCCATTTCATCATTTCACTATACCAAAGGAGGTTATCCCACGTATAGAGGAGCCTTTAGATTATGATCTTAAGGATCATCCTATAAGAGGGAGAGGAGGAGCATAGAGAGACAAGGGTACCAATAGACATGGAGGTCAGGATGGTGGCAGGGATGGCAGGCATCCTCCTCCTGATGATGGTGATGATGGAGATGATAGAGGTGGTAGTGGTGTGGCTGTCGACATAGGTGGTGCAAGTGGTAGTGGACAGGGGAGGCACCAGAGATTTAGATTTGTAGTTCTTCAAAGGGATCCTAGTCCGCTCCTCACTAGGGATCAACAAAGATAGAGGTAGCAGGGGTCATAGGATAGACCACAAGAGAGGGGATAGGATAGGCCTTAGGGCCAAGATACAGGTAGAGATGGAGATCCTCTTTCTAGGTGTGAGTAGGAGAGAGAGAAGCTGAGAGCGTAGATTACATCTCTAGAGGTGAGAGCCATAGTAAAAGAGTCCAGGCTTGCCATATCAGATGCCTTGCTTATAGACAGGGACATGAAGATGGAGAGACTTTGAGTAGAGAGAGATGTACAGGCCTGCACAACCACACATTAGGGATAGAGGGCCACATATTATTATTCTCTTTGTCATGCACCAGTGCCAGAGGGGCAAAGAGCAGTATAATTTTCATGGTTAGCCCAATAGTTTGAGGGGGTGATGCCTCCTCCTCCTCCATTTGTACCTCCTCCTCCTCCTCCTCCAGATTAGGGAGAGGGGGGAGCCAGAGCTGATTGTCATATTTTGTATATCTATGTTCATATTGTATATCTAGATCCTGCTGAGATATTCTTTTTGTACATGACACTTATATATATGTATATCTGATTCATTCTGACCCATTGATATGCTGATACTCTTTATGCCAGATGTTATTTGATTTTTACCATATTTGGACACACATATATGCAGCTTCTGATTCTGATAGGTCTTATTATTGTCTCTTTTCTTTGATATAGTTATTCGCACATATGATGATATCTTGGTCTCTTAATGAGTTAGATTTAGATGATGACATCATTTATGATTTGATCACTGATATAAATATGTTTTAAATGATACTTATGTGAAGATGAAAATGTATTTTTTTATTATTTTCCCTTATGCAAAATAGATGTATGGGTGCACTTAGGATGTAAAAGTAAAAATGCAATACATGGATGCTTTGTTTTGGTATTTTGCTATTGCTTATTTTTATGAATGCAAAATGTATGCTATGGATGTGCAACGCTAGATATATCAGTAATATGGATGTTTTAAATAACTTGATTTAGAAGAAGAAAAATTGAATTAATTTGGAGCTCAAAATGCCTTTAATGCTTCTCCTTTCTTGTTCATGTCTCATGCAAAAAAATGTAATAATATGAAGACTCTTAGGACTTTTTCACTGACATGCAAATGTATAGCTTTTTATCATCATTGGGAACTCTTTCAGAATGTATACCATCATATAGTACAACCATCACTAATACCCACTGATATTATGAAAGTATGAATAATATGTTTTATTGAAATGTCAGAAATGGACTTAGGCATCAAGGCATAGAAGCCAAGATAAAAAAATAGTCACCTTCCTTTTAATATACCACATCCTGATTAAGGAAAGATATTGGACTCATAATGACCTTGAAAATTCATATCCTTGGGTACATTATGCTTTGTATACCTTAGTGAGAATCTGGATCAGAGAACAGACAAGGAAATTGTTTCAAACTCACTAGAGTTTACACATAACAAAGATCGAGATACATACGGCTATCTACCCATAGTGGTAGCTCTTACCATAAACATCCAAGTTAGGTGAAATTTATAGGATCATTTGAAACAATCACCATACATAGAAAACCAAGAAAACATTATTCCCCCTATCCTTGTGACTCTTTGCCTTTGCACAGACGTCATTGAGTAACTAAGAAGAAAATAAATTATCAATTGTGAATCAATCAAATAAAATTTATAATTACTTAGATGCCCCTAGTTGAAAACATCATCAAGACATAAAAGAATCATAATAAAACCAATATTAAACTATGTGTTTAAGTAGTACTTGTTCATCCATATGCCAAACATAGTAAAGATTCATCAATCATAAAATTTGAATACAAGCAATATGGTGTTTCATGTCTGTGCATTGATAGGATAATCCATTCATGTTTGCGATCCAATATAGCGTTGTAGGAACTTTGTTAATGTAAATGTCATGTCTGGATACGTGATGTTTGAAAAGACACCCCTAGTTTTTGAAAAGTGACATTGTCTTGCATGTATCAAGAAACATTGTGTTCACGAAGCAAACCATCCTAGAGAAACCTAGCAACCACAACCTACCATGCCAGCAAAGATTCCCCCATTGCAGAATGACTTGATCCTAAGATAGAGCTGTAGACAAATCCCAAGCAAGGGTAAGATTTTCATAAGGAAACAAAGTCAACTCTTAGCATAAGTTTAATCATGAAGGCCTAGTGTCAGCAATGCATTGATAGATGGAGCGCAAAACACAAGTGACGCCTGATTGCTAGTGTGTAGAAGATTCATAAAAGATTACCAATTCTCAAGCATGATCATATTTGTGTGACCCCAATGTCTAGAAAGATGTAAGGTGTTCCAGATGGATTGATAGATCAGAAGTGGATTGGCCAAAAGTGGATGAAGTGGGTGAATGTCACCCTCAAGAACGGTCTTCTCAAGATTACCCAAGCTAGGTAAAAAGGATATAGAAATGTAGGCTCACAAAGTGGTGCCAAATCTCATATAAGATAATGACCTGATGTCATGAAAAGTATGTAGAATATCATGTAGTCCAAAAGAGTGGACATGTCAAGAGAGATTTTAGAACTTGTTTTTCATTTTATTTTGTTCTTCTTTTTGATCAAGACCAAGGGGTCAACTGATACGACTAGTGCCAAGATAGTGAGTATGGACTTGGGATAAGCAAGATCATGATTGTGAGAAACATACAAGATCAAGCGAGTAAGATATACAATTTGTTCATGAATAGGCCCAACCTTGTCAAGATCTCCAGATGGAAAATGGATGAAAGACATGAGGGATATGATGTCATGGAAGGAACTTGCCCCCAAGTGAAGAGTGCAAGTAGGAGGAATTACATGTAATGCTTGTTTGCCAGGTTTTTGATCATGGTACTTATCCAAAGTTCCAAAAGAATTGGTTTTCACCATAGGATGAATCTTTTTCTCTTTACTGTTGCTACCAAGGTGCCTGTTTACCATGTTTTCACCGAGGCACTTTTTTTTTCTTTCTTTTTTTTTAAAGGGCCTATTCAACGTACAAGAGCAGTGATCTTAGTTATTTATTTTATTTAGGCTCTAATAATGAGATCAACAAAAAAATTCCCTCACACTATAGTAAACAAGGCTCGCATCCGGGATTTCCCAGATCGATTTCAGTTTAGGCTTGCATCTGGGGAGAATGCTATCACATATGGTAAGGAAAGTCACATCTAGTTTTGTGTCATTTGCTATCTTTCTGGATTTCATCTGGTGAAAATTTTAGTGACCTTCATTGTCTAACCAGTAATGTTTGCGTGTTTGGCTTCTTTGGTCTTTTGGATAGCTTAACGGTTGTTTGCAGGTTGATATTGGCAGTTTTTCATGGGAGTTGCTAGATAACAAACTAACTCTATTTTTTAGGTTGCCAACCCTCATCTTGACCTCTATTTACTTGCTTTCAACATTAAGATACATTTTCCAATCTATTACTAAACTGACTAGAGGACTATGCTCTTTTCCTTTTAAGGAAAATCAGAAACTTACACATCAGTTTATGGGTTGAATAGAATTAGGAGTTAATTGAACAAGCAATCAAATCGTATAATTCTTTTGGATTAGTAAATGAATAAAACAAATCACTAAATCTATGGATCAAAGAACAAGTTCAACCATTTAATTCATTTTTGGGACACAGAAATTGAACAAGCAAACTCACTAAATATTGTGGCTAATTGAACAAGGATCATCTCTTTTTCAAGCAATCTTGTTTTCATTAAAATAGGAACATCTAAATCAAGCACAACATTGCTTGAGGGAAAGAACCACTTTTTTTGACTTTGTTTTGGGAGAAAATGGCTTAGATTAGGAGAGTATGCTCTTCTTCTTTGGAAGAATAAAAAATCCAGACATCCAAAGCTCGCCAATCCTTTGTACACATATTTAATAGTAGAGGGCCTGTCGGTTGAGGAAAAAATATCCCAAGAATGACCCAAGTGAGGACAGGTTTTATGCCAACCCTTCCAATTCACTATAAATAGTTGCTTCCTCATAGGATAAAGCCTCGAAAGACAGAGCCGGTTTTGTTCATGGAATTTTGACATCATTCCTTGAACATGCTTGGCTATATGTAGAGTGGAGCCGTTGGAATATTGCTTGTGAGACTACATATATACAGGTACTCATAGGGATATATGCCTCAATTTTTCCTTGTGTAATTCTATGAGGGACAGTTTCAAATAGATTGCCCAATAATCTATAATAATTTCAACTGAAAGAATTCCTGATTCACCCGCGAAAGGGCAATAATCTTTGTGCAAGGAAAAATGTAATTGCCCCAAGACACTCATCATATCGTGCCCTTAATTGCCTTTGGAGTTGGCTAATACAACATCATGACTGGAGCCATTGTGTGCTTGGTGATGGCTGTATTTTGATTAGCATTTGAGTGTGTACCTAAGTCAACAAGCAAGGATTTTCATCCTCCACCTAGAGAATAGGGAAAAAAGTGTGTTTGTTTCTCTAACAAAGCAACATTTCCTTGACGTGTCTAAAAAATCACTAAAAAGATAAACTCTTTCAAACAAGAAACAAAATTCAAACCTCCAGATACATGTGTTTTTCACCTATTGGAAAGTATCCAAACATGATCACAGATCATACAAACTACATGAACTTCCAAGATGAAATTTTCAAAACTGGCAAATTTAGACAAAGACATCAAAAAATCGCATCCTGAATTTCTGGGATAGTATCTGGTATCCTAGATCATATCCTAGATTTATGGGATAGTATCTGGTATCTTGGCTCATATCCTAGATTTCCAGGATAGTAACTGGTATCTTGGCTTGTATCCTAGATTTCTAGGATAGTATCTAGTATCTTGGCTTGTATCCTAGATTTATGGGATAGTATCTGGTATTTTGGCTCGCATCTAGTATTCTGCACCATACCTAGTTAGCACTTCATCACATCTAGGAAGAAAGCTTGTGTCTGGGGTCATTAGAGGCTCGCATCTAGGAGCTCACATCTAGGAGATTGGGAACTTGTAGAATAATTTATTTGAATGTCTTAGTTGATTTGGATACCCTTTTAGCTCTTTAGTCGATCCCTATTGTCTTTTCTGGTCTCTCTATCGCTGTGTCAAACCCTTTTTCAGACATCCATCTTGCATGTCTGGTCGCTTTCTCACAATTGGTCCCAAATTGTGTGGTCTTTACACTCAGCTAAACAACTTGATCCCCAACTCACTATCAAGGCATTCTAACCCTCTAACATTGGAGTCACTTACTTCAAACAATCGACTCTCATTGGTTCCTAGCTCACTATTAGGGCATTCTAACCCTCTGACATTGGAATCAATCACTTTGAAACTTCAAAACCAAACTCACACATTTGGGGACAATTCAGAAATCCTTTTGACACCATTCTGAGACTTTGATCAAAAAAATCTTACGATGATTGAAAACAAATGGGATGAATCCTATGGTCTTAACAACAAGGAAGTAGAAATTCTCATTAAGACCCTATCTAAGAAAATGCAAGCTTTGCAATCTGAAATTCAAGACTTAAAGGAAGAAAATGATACCTCATCAAGTGGGTCTTCACTAAGATCAATCTTTCCTCTTCTCTATGAGCATTATGCACACATGTCTTCACATTCTTTAGGTAAGAAGAGACCTACTCATGGTAATCCTATATTTGGTGAGGAGAATATGTCACCGGATTATGTTGATCCTATCTTTGATGAACGTCCTCATAAACTTGAATCCAACATCTCTTTGGAGAGTTCAAGTGGATCTACATGTACAAGGGATAGAGAATTTATTCCTTTGAGATGATCTTATAGAACAATGCTAGCAGAGCTTCTTGAAAACAATCTCATCACATTTGGCAATACTAATGGATTATCAAATGAAGATACCAATCCCAAGCATGATCAAAATCATGAACCTATGTCTAGAAATGAGCTACATGCTACTTCTACTTATTTTTTTATTCCTCCATCTAACAAAGCTTCAAGGATATCCAAATATCCTCCATCACACAAAGATCCTAATTCTTTTCATGATAACTATGTCTACCCTCAAGGGCTTCCTTTAAAAGAAAGCCAAGCTAATCTGTATCTTGCAACAAGTACATTCCATGATCCTAAGATCAAAGACCCTAAGATTTCATGTACTTCAAGACCTATTTTGGATAATTCCCCAGCAATCCTTCAAGAATCCTTCATGCAGATTAAAACTCCTATATTTTCCTTTGGAATGGATCCATGTCAAGAGGATAATACAAAGAACAAAGAAACAAGTCTTACTAATGATCAAGCTCAAGAAATTATCCTATCCCCTCCAACATTTGATGAAGATCCCATATCCCTACAATCTAAAGATGACCCCCTCGTATCTCTTCATTTCCTTCAAAAGGATACCCTTCCATCTCAAGAGCTACATAGCCCTCCATCTCCTAAGAAATATCTTAATACTTCTAAAAATACTATTGAAAAACAAGAGCAAAGTACTCTTCCTGCATTATACAAAGACCCTTGTCAAGATCAGGATGTTCCATCATATCCTTCACATAATCCTCCATATCCACCTTAAGAAACCATTATTCCTCCAAATCCCTTACATAACAATAAGTTACCTCAAGCATCAAGGGTTCCAGTTAAATTGTCTCCTATCAAAGTTACACATGAGCCTATGGGTATGAAGATGAATTTGAAACAAAAGATCCTTGGCCGGGAAGCTCACTCTAAAGATGTTGATACTCATTTCACACCTTATATTACTCCATTTGCACACAAGAATCAACCTTCTCAATCTTACAAATCTATCCTTGGTCCATATGTTCAAAAGTGAAAGGCTTCAAATCTTCCATCTATATTGGGTTCATATATCCGTCCATCTTCCACTCCTAGGTTTTTATCCACTTACCCTATCTCCTATCAAGATCAACAAAAACATGCATCTTTGAAACCTAATTTATTTATTTTAGAGCCTCTTAGGTTTTCATCCACTTACCTTATCTCAACATACCTTATTTATTTTAGAGCCTCATTTACTATCTCATTTAGGGCCTATCCATGAACAAATTGTATATCTTACTTGATCTTGTACGTTTCTCACAATCGTGATCTTGCTTATCCCAAGTCTATACTCACTATCCTGGAACCTGTCCTATCAGTTGACCCCTTGGTCATGTCAAAAGGAAGAACAAAATATAATGAAAAACAAGTTCTAAAATCTCTCTTGACATGTCCACTCTTTTGGACTACATGATATTCTACATACTTTTCATGACATCAGGTCATTATCCTATATGATATTTGGCACCACTTCGTGAGCCTACATTGCTATATCCTTTTTACCTAGCTTGGGTAATCTTGAGAAGACTATTCTTGAGGGTGACATTCACCCACTTCATTCACTTGTGGCCAATCCACTTCTGATCTATCAATCCATTTGGAACACCCTACATATTTCTAGACATTGGGGTCACAAAAATATGATCATGCTTGAGAATTGGTAATCTTTTATGAATCTTCTACACATTGGCAATCAGGCGTCACTTGTGTTCTGCGCTCCATCTATCAATGCATTACTGACACTAGGCCTTCATGATTATACCTATGCTAAGAGTTGACTTTGTTTCCTTATGAAAATCTTACCCTTGCTTGGGATTTGTCTGCATCTCTGTCTTAGGATCAAGTCATTCTGCACTGGGGGCATCTTTGCTGGCATGGTAGGTTGCGGTTGCTAGGTTGCTCTAGGATGGTTTGCTTTGTGAACACAATATTGGATAGAAATATTTGGTTCTCATAAAGCCAGTATGAAGCTACTAGGAGCTTTAATAAGAATCTTTTAAAATGAGTAAACACAAGATATCAAGCCTATGAGAACCAAAGCTTTCTATCCAACAATTCCGACTTTAGTCAAGAGAGTTGCGCCAGAAATGTGTGTGTATATTTGCGCACCTATTGCCTGGGACACAACACTTCAATAAGTCATTTTGTTAATGAGAAAAAATGGTTAATGAGCATATAAAACCCTAACATCAACCTATTGCTCTCTAAGTAGGATGAGTGTAGCAAATAACATAATAGCCCTCAGATTATGCTAATAACAGTGACATAAACAACCTAACATGAAAGATTTAAGTTTAAAACAACTATTTAATTACTTAAGCATGCATATTAGTCTAAAATGGGAATTATAACCATGTGAGAAAGTAACTATGGAGTGTGCATGGAGCTAGGAAGGAATGGGTAGCATAACAATGCTTTGAGATTCCTTCAAAATCTTGGCATAGCAACACTACTATTTCAAAAATTGGGGCTTATTATGAGCTCTAAATCCCTTCAATTTATAGAGGAATGGGAGAGAGAGAGGGGAGACAAGGTTCATTAATGGAGCCCCTAAGGTCATTAATGAAGTGTAAGAGCTATTAATGCCTTGGGCATTAATGAGGGATGGGCAAGAGAGAATATCCATTAATGGGTCACTAATGAAATTCATTTAAGGGGCATGGGAGGATGTAAGGCTCAACTTTGCAAGTTGGTCCTTAGAGAAGTCATGCTTGAGAAAGTTGAATTTCTCAAGTGGGTTAAGTTGTTAATCATTTCTTAATGGAATGTGACAACATTAGGAGGGGGTTTAGGATAGAATTAGAATTAGAATTAGATTAGCAAGGGGGGAATAGGTTGAGATGGGTTAGAACCCAGGGTAGAAGTGGTTGAGATAGGTTAGGTTGGGGTTTAAGGGAATATAAATGAAATGAATTAAACTTATTTAATTCATTTAAAATATAGGAATTAATTATTTAAGCATTTTAATGTTTTTTAATAATTAAGGTGATTATAGCCTTTTTAATTGAATTAAATAGGCTAGGGGAATGGGTTATTTGCAAGTGAATAATTGATTTAGGGGTTTATTTAATTCCTTTATAATTAAATACTATAGCCATGTTTGAATTTGATTTGAATTGTATGGCTATAATAGTTAATATAATTCAGTGATAAAAATCACTTAGGACATTAAATTTGATTTAAAATGAATTATGTGAAAGTAACATTGTCATGACATAATTGGGGGTATGATCACACTTAGGGAAAATAGGGTCCATAGTTGGAACAAACAAAATTCAGGGGGTTACAATTCCTACAAGACCTTGGGAGAGTTGCAGCATGGACTTTGTGATGGGATAACCTAGGAAAAAAAGGGGTATGATGGTATTTATGTTGTAGTGGATAGGATAAGTAAAATGTCCCACTTTATCCCTTGAAAAAGTACTAACGATGCATCAGAAATTGCAAGTTTGTTCTTCAAAGAAATTGTGAGGATTCATGGCTTACCTCAAACCATTCTATCTGATAGAGATGTGAAGTTTATTGGTCACTTTTGGAGGACCTTGTGGAAAAGGTTAGAGACCAATTTGAGCTTTAGTTCTGCCTACTATCCACAAACAAATGGGCAGAAAAAAGTGGTAGACAAATCACTTGGAAACCTACTTAGATGTTTGACAAAACAATATGGAGACAAGTGGGATGTATTCCTACCCCAAGAAGAGTTTTCTTTCAATGATTTAGTTAATGAGAGTATAGGGAAGAGTCCCTTTCAAATTTTGTATGGGAAAAGTCCAAGAGGCATCTTGGGACTCAGAGAACTACCACAAAAAATTCTAGTCAGTGCTCATGGAGAAGAATTTGTAGAGAGTCTGAAATAAATTCATGACTCAGTGAGATTGGCACTAGAGAAGATTGTAGACAAGTATAAACAGGCCAAAGAGAAGCATAGAAGAGATGTTCAGTTGCAGGTGGGAAACTTGGTGTGGGAATATCTGAAGAAGGAAAGATTACCTAAGGGAAAACACACTAAACTACTCATGAAGAAAGTAGGACCCTATCTAATATTGAAGAAGCATGGGTTGAATGCATATGAGATTGAACTACCCTCACACCTTGGCATCTCCCCTATTTTCAATCTTTGTGATCTAACCCCATATAAAGGTGATGTGAATGTAGGTTCTGAAGTACAGGTGGAAGAGCTTGAAGAAGATGTTGCAGGTATACCCTCTCATGTACCAAAGAAAATTGAGAAAATTTTGGACACCAAGATCATAAAATAAAAAATAAAGAATGTTTACAAGAAATATTTGGTCAAATGGAAAGATAGTCCTGAAGAGGAATCTGTATGGATGGATGAGCAAGAAATTTAGAATCATGGCTCCATTTTAGAAGACCTCATCTCAAGAGGACTTGAGATCAATGCACCCTGGGAGTATGGTGCATGAGCACCCTAAAGTTCATACATTGTAAGAAAATAAGTGGATCCAAACAAGAAGGGTTAGGGTTGTGATTGGATCTTAGATCCAAGGTTTTCAATAAGTCCTAAAATGTAAGACAAGGGCACACTAAGTGATGTTATAAACTTAGTTGTCCACCTTAGTCAATTTGGACAATCTTGGGTAGGGTAGCTAGAATATAATAGGGGACCTAAGGAAGGGTAGGAATTTCATTTTAGGAATTCTAAGATCCCCTATGTTGAAAAAACACCAAACTTTACAAGTTTAGTTAGGATTGACAACTTTTGCAAAAAGTTGTCAATGTTGCATAGAGCAACTTTTGCAAAAAGTTGCAACTTTTTAATCCCAATGTTCACAACCCCTTTTATCAGTTGGAACCACTTGGGAATGATATTTAATCATGGAAAAACCTTTCTCTATAGGTTGGTGTGGACAATTTGTAAATTTTTTGCATTGAAATCAATAAAATCCAAACTATTTTCTGTATTTCTAACTATTTTTTAGAGTTGTACAGTTCTGAACAGATCCCAATGCAGCATTAAAGGATTGGAAAAGTTGAACCAATGTATTATTCAAATGTTCCAATTTGTTTTAAGTCTTGAAGTATAGGGGATTGAAAGTTATCAAATTTTGATTTCTCACTGGTCTGTGGAAGGCCCTAACCAGTGTTTCGATACTAATTTCCTCTTTCCCAGAGACTCCACCATGGGAAAATTCTAAGCCTTTGGGGAGAGAAAGGGGGAGGATGTAATTTAATACTTTGGAGGTCTTAGATCAGGAGGTAGTCGATGGAGGGAGAAATGATTGAATCTTCTGGACAGGCATTCATATGTGACTGTCTAGAATTGAGCTTTTGTGTCACAACTCGGGCTAGGGGTGGAATGGAAGTCTAAATCCTTGGATTTAGGAGTTTTATAAGATCCCTCAAGTATTAAAATTTGTGGGATGACAAATTGAATTGAGATTCAAGTAGTTTCTTTGGAAAAGTGACCTATTAGCCCTATTAGGCCTATGAGAGAATTGAGGACAATATGAGTTAGGGGATTGATCAAGAACCCTAGCTTAGAGGGTGTTGTTGGTGGATGGTTTAAAGACTTTGAGGGTGGTTAAGACTTTTTGTGGAGGATTTCCAAGTGAGTTTCCCTTAGAAATCCATATTTTCTCCTTGTAGCCCTATAGTCACTTAGGTGTCTAAGTTGAATCTCAGAGACATCTCAGTATGAGATTGGTGTTTCATTTCATCTAAAATGATGATCTAATATTGATAGAACCCTTGTTCCATCCTTGGATTACTTGGTTCTAGTTGTGTCCTATTTTGCCCTTTTCGGTGTTGAAGGCTAGTGGAAGACCTAGTCTTGTGAATGTGGGTTTTGGGAACTCTTTAGTAGAGCCCTAGATTGTGTGGGAGCAGGGGTATTTTGGATCCCTAGAGAGTCCTTTTTGACATATTTTGGGGCTTTACTCCAGTTCTATAAAAACTTCAGCTTTCTCAATGTAGACTTCCTCTTCAAGAATTCCATTCAAGAGTGCAGATTTTACATCCATTTGATATACCTTGAATCCTTTATGTGCAACATATGCCAGAAGAGTTCTAACTCCTTGAAGTCTTGCAACAGGATAAAATTTTTCTCCATAGTCAATACCCTCTTCTTGAGCATATCCTTTACATACTAGTCTAGCTTTGTTTATGGAAACTTCACCTTTCTCATTCATCTTGTTCCTGAAAACCCACTTAGTACCAATTACATTATTGCCTTTTGGCCTAGGTACAAGAGTCCAGGTTTTTTTATTTTATATCTTCTCAATCTATTCATTCATTGCTTCAATCTCGTTCTCATCATTTAATGCATCTTTAACAGTTCTAGGTTCAATTTCACAGAGTAAACATGTACCTTTTATTTTTCTCCTTGTCATTACACCTTCTTTCTTATCTCCAATTTTTTGTTCAAGTGCATGATGCCTTCTAAAATATTTAGAAAGTAAAAGATACTTCCTCCTTGATTATTGTATTGCTCCACTATGTTCACCATGCTCAAATATTATGGCCCGATCTTCTATTTGATGCTCGGGTTCCACTATCTGAGCCTCGGGTGTATCTATCTGTGACTTGGGTACCTCTATCTGTGACTCAGGTGCCTCTGTCTGTGACTCAATTTCTCAAGACTGAGACTTAGTTCCCTCTATTTGTGACTCAGTTTATTCAGTTAGCATCACTAGTTGCACAAGTTGCAATAAGGTTTGTGCAGATGAATTTAGTGGTTGACATACTTGCTGTCCAATCACCATTTCACGTGTCTTAGGTATAGTATCAAGTTCATAATGTTAGAGTAATAGTCTATCGGGGTTACTAATTTAAATCATTATGATCTAATTAGTAACTTCCCTATTCACTCTAGTTTGCTTAAGCTAACCTTAGGTAGTTTCTATTTCTGTTAGTTTCCCTTTTAGGGTTTCGGTATTCCTTTATAAGGAATCACCTCTTTGTATTTCGTAAGGAGTTTGTAAATCATTTATTGTTGAATATAGAAGATAATTTCTGTCAACATGCTTTTTCATTCTCTAGCCTATCGGCCGCCATAGCTTCTCGATCCTTCTCTCTTCTGTCTGTTTCATTCTGTTTGTAATAGCTATGCATGCAGGTGTTCTTGGGTAGATTGATAATCATCAATCCCAACATGGTATCAGAGCTCTCCTGCATCCGACTGTTCATTCTCTGTTGAAGCAGTGAGGGTTTGAAGCTTTCAGAAGCTTTTCCGGCATTTGTCTTTGGTTCTGGGGGGTCTTTATTTTTTGGAGCTATTTGAGCCGAAAAGGACTCCACCATTGCGTCCAGAAGGCCCGGGAGAGTCGAAATCATATAAAATTTTGACCATTTTGGGTACCGGGGCCTCTGAGAGTTTTTTCATGCCCTTCGAGGGCCGTACAACACAAATTTTGAGAAAAAAAATATTAAAAAATGCATATTTTTTATGTTTTTTACATTTGAAAAAACGCAGCGAGTGTTTGAAGGATTGCGCAGCCCCTGCACCGCCCAAGCGCCACCCGGGGCAACCGCGCCACCGTCCTGTGCCTCGCGGGCCTCCACCGTGCCACTCCTCCCAGCGGCTCCCCCAGCGGCTCCTCCTGACCGCTCTGTTCAGCGGCCCCCGCCACCACTTCGCAGTGCTCCCCGCCGCCCCGCTCCCTCTGCGGATACCGCCTCTGCCCCGGGTTCCCGCCTCACCGCCGCCTGGCCTCAGCTCCGCCGGCGGTGGTGTTTCTGTAGTCCCGTGGGCTGTTCCATTATGGCGGGCGGTCACATGGCTGACTAGCGGCCAGGGTTAAGCCCCCGGCGTGCGCCATGCGCCCGAGGGCTCAAACTTTTTAGCCCCTGGGGGCATTTTGTGCCTTTTTAGGGCATTTTGGGGGTACCTAGACTTTTCTCACTCTATAGGGAGCATCCGGGGGTGTTTTTCTGACTTCTATATATCGTCGGAAAGCTCTTTCTAAGAACTTTCCGATGGTGGAGGTTAGAGGTTTTGGTTCCACCATTTCAATAGCATATTTTTCTATTGAAGTCCGATGTCCTATTTTGCCTTCCGGGAGTCATATCTGGCTCATCCGGACTCCTTTTTCGGCAAACGAGATATCGTCAGAAAGCTGATTCTATGTACTATTCAGTGGTAGAGGCATTTCTTCCAGATTTTGCTCTGGGGTTTCACTCCTCCGAGTTATGCAGTTTATGCCCTCTGGTGGTGTGCTTGGTTCTTCAGGTCCGAGGATCTCTTCCTCTGAGTTCATAGTGCACTCTACTTTCTGACATCTGAGCTTGCATGCTCATTCTGATGTATTCTTTTCTATAAATGCACTAAGATAAAGTGCCTTCTTCTGATTTTCTTGGATCTTGCACACCTGGTTCGGTTTTTGTACCTGCACTGTGTTATAAAGTGCCATGGGGGGATTCTGATGCATTTGCCACTATAGGCGCATCTAATTTTGTCAAGTGAGCATACCTTCCATGACATTAGCCCATGTAGACTGTGTCTATGACACCACCCTTTATCCTGTGTTTGTACCTCTGTTGCACTTGGTGTTCCTGATTCTTCTTCTGCAGCTGTTTCTGGTACTGCGTTTCAGTTTTCCTGTCACCTCTCCCAGTTCAGCATTATGGGGGGGTTCACCTGTTGGTTCTATTGCTTCCTTGGTTAGGTTGAGTGATCTACGTATTCAGTTCTTGTTCCTATGTACTAGGCGGATG
>MU224413.1:2709518-2734802 GCA_018584345.1 Thuja plicata
CTAATTTGAACCTAGATCCTACCCTATCTCACATCACTCTCACCAAATAGACCTATTTATTAATTAACTAAGGTTAATTAAGCTAATTTCTTAATTCCTACACCAATTAGTCCTAATTATTTGCTCAGACATGTGTGAGCAAGTTTCCAAAAATTGAATTTTCCAAATAATCCTTATTTGGTGCCAACAAGGTTTCTTACACCTATGATGACACCTTCTTACACTTTCCAAAAGTGTCTCATTGGTCCAAAACTCTTACACCTTCTTACAAGATCCTTTACATGTGTACTTTAAGTACACTTTGACCCATCACATCCAAAGTTTCTCACACATGTGTGAGCAAAGAGGGCCTCTTGCATGGTGGGCCTCTTGCATGGCTTATGTGTCCCTCATGTGGCACCTATGTGGATGCCACATGAGCTCCACCTCATCCAAGCCCTCTCTCTCCTCCAAAAATTCTATAAATAGAGGCCTTTCTCAAGAGCAAATTATCTCCATTTTATGCATTGTTATCATGTTAAAATAGCTTTAGAATTCTTAGTTCATTGTTTCTTGTTCATGCTTGTAGTTCATAGTTGAAATATAGATAGGATTAATGGAATGAACTTAGTTTATTTTCATTAAATCTTTCATATCATTTCTTATAATAGTTTGTATCATTTTCATGCATATGATGAATAGCTTGAGACAAGTTCTTCATACTTGTTCTTGAGTTCTTCATCCATCTATTAGTTTGCATTCTAGTTTCATCCACCAATAAATCATAGTGGGATTTATGATATTGTGTTGGGAGAGCACACCCACATAACATATCTAAGAGAAAATCAACAAGACATTGGGTGCCCTTGTTCAACTCATCAGAGGTTGTGATGGAAGCCATTGTTGTTTTAGTATGTTCTTAGACATGTTTAATGTAGTTTATTGATGTATATCTCTAATGTTTGCATGTCTGAGCATGCTCCCAATAGGTAGGTTTTTAGCCTATACAACATCTACTTCCAAATACTTTGAAATAATGAACATTAGGTTTATAGCCATACCATAATTCAAAAGGTGTCTTCTCAGTACCTTTCTTCAGATGAACTCGGTTCAAGGTGTAAATTGCAGTGCTAATGGATTCCTTCCAGTATTTGGTAGCAACATCCTTCTCAATCATCAAGTTCTTGCATAATCCATAATGGATCCATAAAGATTCAGGGTGACCAAAAAAAGGACATCGAGGGTCATGAAAACCCAAATGTTTAAGCCTAGGGCCAACTGGGAGCCCTTGAGAAAGCACACACCAAGAAAAAAGTGCCATTTTGGGCTCCATAATGGCAGCCCAGATGGTTTGAAAGTGAGAGCTCCAATGAGAAGTGGAAGAATGAAGATGCCATCTCTGATTAAGGGTATCCACCATCGAAAGATGGGGGGAAAACCACCTATAACCTAGCCTCAGTTTGTAATTACTGAAAGGCATGGCAGGATACCATCTCCAATCCTTCCACCAGGGCCTGACAGACCGAATACCAATCTTATGAAGCAAGTTGGCAGGAATCGCAGAAACCAAAAGATCAAAAGTCTGGAGATCTAAGTGAGCCAAATAATACTGCACCTACATATCTTCCCATGAATGGAGACCCATAGAGGCTCTAGAGAAGAGGTCCTTGGTAGTCCCAATGCCACGTTTGAAAAAAACATAGAGCACTAGTCCATTGAGTCTTGGCCAGTGGGATGCCTTGAATAGAAAACAACAGAGACCACCAAAGGCTCTACTGATTGAAAGAAAGACCATTGCAAAAGGCATCACCATCCCAATGGATCCAGGGCTTAATAGCTTCCCAAGCTTTCCAAATTCTCTTGATGATGAAGGTACCCTAAATTTGAACAGGTTCTTTCATAGTGAGCAAGGTCTGGAGACTAATGCCCTTCCAAGCTGGCCTGTGAACTGGGAATCCAGAAGAGATGTAGTTCCTAACAAGAATTTTCTAGGCCTCATCACTAGTAAGAGCACAGATAATCCACTTCACACAGAGAGCATGCCTCTGCCTCTGAGTGGAGAGAAGGCCAAGGCCTCCAGAATCATGAGGAAGGCAACAAAACTTCCAGGAAACCCTATGAAACCCATGGCCGTTAGCACCAAAGGCCCAAAGAAAATATTTGAGTAGATGTTCCAGCTTGAGATAAGAAGCCTTAGAGGGAGACCAACATGAGGAGTAGTAGACATGAGTAGTAGCCAATACTTTAGAGAAAATCTAAAACTTTCCAGCAAGGGAAAGAGGCTTGCAGATCCAATACTACAGCTTTTTTTCAATCTTGACAATCATAGCATTCCATAAATCCACATAGGAGCCATGGAAAGCAAAGGGAATGCCCAAGAAGAGGAAAAATTCCCCATGCTGAACCCATTTCTAGCCAAAATTATTAAGCCAGGTAGGGGCTGGAAGAAAATATTGTCTGAAACAAAGAGTTTTAGACCATTGGATAGCAGATCTAGAGGCTTGACAAAAGGGGTCCAGGCACTGCAAGGCATTGGAGATGTTCTCCTCATCCTCAATAAGAGTGAGAAAGGAGTCATTAGCAAAGTGACCATTAAAAAGCTGGGAAGAAGAATCAGGAAGGGAAATGCCACAAACCAAACCAGAGGAAATAGAGTTGGCAAGCAAATACCCAAAGCCTTCAGCAGTAATTACATATAAGGCAGAAGCCAGCGGACAACCTTGTCAGATGGATCTAAAAAGCCCAAAAGTATCAAATTGGGACCCATTCATGGTAATACACACATAGGCATCACCAAAAATAATTTCCACAGACTACAGGAAGTGAGGACCGAACCCAAGAGCTTGAAGCATAGCAAGAATAAAAGGCCATTCAATGCGGTCATAGACTTTAGAAAAATCAATTTTGACAAATAGGGTAGCCTGTTTAGATTGGAGAGCGCATTCCATCCCTTTTTAGACAACAATAATGTTGTCAAGAATGTACCTGGATTTAATAAAACCAATTTGTTCAGGGCGGACAATAAGAGGAAGGAGATGTTTGATTTTAAGAGCTAACACTTTGGCAATTATCTTATAGGAGACGTTCAACAAGGTGATGGGCCTCCAGTTGTAGATATCCTTTGGATCACCAGATTTAGGTATGAATTTGATATTCCCTTTATTAATTAAAATTCCCAAACTTTTATTGTCAAAGGCCTCAAGGTAAACTTTGTGCAGGTTAGGACCAACAGCATCCCAAAGGTGTTTGTAAAACTCGCAGGGGAAGCCATCGCATCCTGGAGATTTATCATTGGCCATAGAAAAAGATTCTTCTTTGAGGTTAGAGATGGTAAGAAATTGCTCACAAAAGGCACACTGCTCAACCGCTATGCAGTTTGGAGTAACAACAATACAAGCCTTGAGAGCCTCTTCAAGTGTAGCAGAATTACCCTGCGATGCAAACACTTGTTCATAATGTTGAACAAAAGCCTGAAGAAAGACCGGAAGCTCAGTAAGGGTTTCAGATCCTTGTTTAATATTTGAATACCAACATTGGTATGACAGGCTTTGAGAGCATGAAAAAACTCCTTAGAGGCTTTATCGCCCACCTCCAACCAGTGGAGGTGAGCTTTGATTTGAGCTTCACGAGCAGCATAGGCATCAAAAATTTGCTTCTAATGTCAGAGTTGGGCCAGTTTAAGCTGGAGTGCAGAATCAAAGGGGTTCAACACAAGTGAATCAGTAGAAATCCGAAGAGCCTTAGTGTTAGCTTCATAAGCACGCTTCCTGTAACAGGCTAACTGATAGCCGTAAATGCAAAGAGATCTTGTAGTATGCGTGATGGCATCATTCCACCATTGAATCCAACCAAGATGAGTGTGGGGCCGAGGCTCTAAATTCCAAACTTGAAGAATCTACACAATAGTGGAGGCATGCATTAGCACTGGCGTGTTGAGATAAAACTGCGTCTGGGTAGGCCTTTTGGCAAATGACTGCCAAGTGATGGAGAAATAAATGGGGAAGTGATCTGATAGGGTTACATCTATTAGCCAACACCAAAGTTGAGATCTTTTGACAGAATCATTGGGGGCGTAAACATTAATGATACCAAAAGAATGTTTATGAAAAGAAAGCAAAATCTAGGTGACATGCTACATCAGATCAGATACCTGTCTTTGGATTCCTCTTTCATTTTAGAACTCATTGAATTCATTAGAGATGAACTCTCCTCCTCTGTCTGATCTTAAGAATTTAAGTTTCTTTCCTGTTTCTTTCTCAACTCTACCTAGGTACCATTTTAATTTCTGAAAGGATTCTAATTTATCTTTGAGAAATATAACAGTCATCATTCTAGAATGATCATCAACAAATAGAATGAAGTACTTATCACATGTGTAACTTATTGTTCCAATTGGTCCACATAAGTCAGTATGCACCAATTCCAAGACTTCTTCTGTATTGTAGTTCTTTCTCTTGAAGCTAGTTTTGCCCATCTTCCCAATTTGACATTGTTTGCATATTGCTAGTTCAGGTTTCTTCAGAGCAAGAATACCTCTTACTCTTCTATTCTTACTTATGTTGATCAGGTTGTCAAAGTTCACATGACACAACCTTTTATGCCATAACCAACTTTCTTCTTCTTGTGCAATAAAACATCAACTTTCATTGAGATCAAGATAAAATATATTACCTTTTGTTTGGCTGCCAGTTCCAACTAGGTTTCCTCTACCATCTAGGAGCTTGGCCTTACCATTCATGAATTCTACCTTGAAACCAATGTTATTCAGCTATGCCAAACTTAGTAGATTATGCCTTAGTACTTCAACCCAATAAGCATTATCACATTTGATTCCTTCACTAAGAGCTATACAACCTTTACCTTTCACATAGTATGTTTCATCATTCCAAAAACTAACACTCCCACCATCATAGTGTTCAATATGTTCAAATTTGGTTTTATCACCAGTCACGTGGTGAGAACAACCGCTATCAATTATCCAAGTGTCATTTTTGCTAATATGAGAATATAGTGCTGTCTTTTCATTATCTTCACTATCTGACTCATCCTTAATAGAAATGTAAACCATTTCATCTTCATCTTCATCACTATCAGAATCTTTAGCAATATAACAAGATTTATTACCTTTGTCCTTGTAGCTTTTTTAGTATTTATTTCCTTTATACTTGTTGAAATTTTTCTCACCTTTGTCTTCCTTGTTCGGACATTTAGCAACAATGTGACCGACCTCATCACATGCAAAGAAATCAATGGCATTCTTCCTTTGTATTGTACTTTTCCTTTTGTATCTCTCCCTGCAAGTAATGATTCAATGATTTCTAGATCCTCATCATCAGAATCATCATCACTATCACTATCACTCTATTTTCCTTTCATCTTTCCAAGGTTTAGTTTAGCTTTGAATGCTGACTCAAGATTGCAAGGATTAGGAGAATAATTGTCAAAGTTGTCCAACTCAAAAGCTAATAATCTTTCAATCAATCCATCCAGGGTTATATGATTACTGCATCTCATCTCTTGAATAGCTGAAACTCTAATTGCATAGATAGGAAGTAAATTTCTCAATACCTTACCACTGTTGTGTCTTCAATTACTCCACCGGTAGCTCAGATTGCACTAACACTTTTCTTGATTCTTTCACTGTATTTTGTAATGTTTTCTCCTTCTTTCATTTTCATCATATCAAACTGACCTTTGAGACTTTTTGCTTTGGCTCTCTTTACATTTGCATCTCCTCCATAGATATCATGCAGTTTGTTCCACATATAAAAGGTAGTAGGGCAGTCCTTGACTTCATCAAATTTAGAATAGCTGAGTGCAGAGGCTATATCAATCATCACTATGGTGTGATACTTCATTTACACCATCTAATCCATAGACATAGGTCTCGGTGTTTCCACATACTTGTGATCTAGGGATTGCAAACCAATATCTCCAATAGTAGATAGATGTAGTCTGACAAGATCTTGCCATGCGTTGAAGTTGTCCTTGTTGAGCTTAGGGATCTCCCTTCTGTAAGACATCTATGATCTTTAGCTTAGGCCTTTAAAAATTCCCTGTAAGCACTTGTAGCTCTGAAACCAATTGTTGGAAATGAGTTGAGTAACTAAGACGGGAGGGGTGAATCAATTACCACAAAAACAAATCCAAGTTCCTTAGATGTCTTAAAAAAATCAGTCACTGTTGCTCGGTTAACATAGATATTTCAATGTCACTCGGTTAACATAGAAAATCTTAAGATATTAACTATGATTATCTTTAGTAATTAATTGAAAAAACATAAACCATAAATAAAATAAAATGTACACAGATAACACCAAGATTTAACGTGGAAACCCAATATGGGAAAAACCACCAATAGCAACTAGTCATTGTTTTTCACTCTTATGAAGTGAGCCCTGTTAGAAGCCAACCCTGTTAAAGGTTACAATAACACACTATTAGGTGTGACCTGGTTAGAGGATTTAATCACCCTGTAAGGAGTGGCCTTATGAGAGGTCTTCGAACACTTCAATGTTGAAATGTCACCTTGTTAGAGGATTTACAAAAGACTATTAAGTCTAGTCTGGTTAAAGAGATTTTGATCACTACTAAAATTGTTATAGAGTAACAATGAATTGACCTATTTTGATAAGAAACTATTTTTTCTGATTTAGATCTCTATTTTGGATTAAGTACTTGATCCTCACTGACCGGATATTCTATTGTAGTCCTTTGTATTCTGTCTTCAATTAGAATCCCATCTGATTTGACCTTGACTCTTCATATCACACTTCTTATCTCACTATCACTTTTCAATCCAAACTTGACCTTATATGTATATGTTAAGGCTGTTCAAGTCAGCCTTGAAACCTTCCAAATAAATAATAAAACTCATGTCTGTTGGCTACCTATAACTAATTATCCATAAAATATAATCCACTGTTAGTCGGCTGACACTAATTGTCTTGCTCGGTCAATACTAAAATCCTTCAACGCTCGACCAACACTGTAATGCCCGAGTGAACTCGGTTAGAACTAAAAAGCACTTTGGTCATCTTCAATGCCTGAGAGAGCTCGATAGACACTGACTATGCTCAGATAGGATTAGACATTTGTATAAACACCACTATACTTGTGTAAACATCAATGACAATACACAATTGAATAATTGTCATCAACAAAAAAATGATTCTTAGACTTCTCTGTGATTGCAATATTTTAATTAGTTTCTTTATCTGTGTGTTAGACATTAAAGTATGCTTCAGTAGAAATAAGGAAGTGATGGATTAGTACTTCCATTTTTAAATCTGAGATTCTAAATTTTTAAAATGATTAAGTTTCTTTATCAGTCCAAAGAGAAAGCAAGTTTCTATTTTTAACATTTAAAAGAGTTTATTATTGTCTACTAATTAATTTAGATCAATGTCATCAAATTAAAAAATAATTATAAAAATTATGTGGTATACATTGATAAATTATATGCCAAATTTGCCGATGTCAATGTGCCATATCTATGTGTAATTTTGATTATAGTACAAATAGAAATAGTTTAATTAATAATAAATATTAATAATTGAATTCAATGTTAAAGTCATATTTAAAAATTACTCAATATATAATAAATTGTTAAATATTTAATTTAATAAAAAAATAATAAAGTTTTGGTGTATGGTGTATTTCTGGCCGAAGGGGAAATAAAACCCAATTTTCGCAGAACACTTTTGGACACGTGTCCACTCAGGTAGGCATCAATCGATGATGGCATGTGACCAATGCCAAAGAAAAGGTGAATGAGACCCGCGACACCTGAAAATGACTGCCAATGACCGTTGGATCAGCAGAGATCAACAATGTACAATGTATTTTAGGCTAAAAGGGAAAAGAAACCCCATTTTTGCAAACCTATTCCAGAATCATGACACGTATCCACTCACATAGTCAGTGTCATTCAATGAATCAATGATTATGTGTGAGGTGACTAGGTGACTACTAATACTAACAAGCCAAAATTTAATGGGACTTGCGACACCTGATAGTGACTATTAATGACCGTTGGATGAGCATAAATCAATGACCCAAGATGTATTTTGGGCCAATTTGGGGAATGGTCACATATTTTCACAAATTTCCCCCAAAAACAAGGTACATGTCATGAGTTAACACTCATGACTCAACTAAGTATAATTAAAATCTAAATTGGAGTAAAACTAAACATTTAATAAATGTAAATTGTAATAACTAATAAGTGATAAGCTCAATTTTGGGTCTTGACTCTCTGGCTGAAGTTGTAGACATATGTCAAAAGATTAAGTGACACATGTCTTAGTGACATAAGATATATGTCTTCATAAAGAAGAAATAAAATTTAAAACGAGTCACAATGGACAACTCAGCACTCACGAATGTACAATTTTTTCCCTTTAGGTTTTCAATCTTAGTTTTTTAGTTCTACTTCTAACTAGTATTGGAGATTCAGAAAGAGGTTACAGATTCTAGGTTGAGGATTGAGGAATGAAATATAGTCTCTTAGCTCTCTTCCCATTCATAGTCTACACAAATTGAAATAACAGGTAAAATCTAGAGCACCTACGTCCCACCTTTTAAATTTTTCAAAGCTCATGGTTTACTATTTAGATTGTAGAACTAGAATTAGGATTTAATTTTGAATCACCCTTATAAATTGTAGCTATGTAGAATTATTTGAATTGTACCTGTGTAGTAAACAGTAATACTATGATTGGAAAAACAAATCCCAAGATTATGAGTAAAAGGAATAGACATGAAACATAGATAATAGACTTCTACAAATTGGTTGAAACACCAGGTTTCACTGATGAATTCCATGATATTTATGATCCTTTTATCAATGAAAATAAGAGAATAATGGAAATTAGATTTCCAATTGAAAATAAGTGCAAATATCCAATGAAGGGTTGAAAATTTTATCCATTTAACAACATGGTAAAGGCAACAACAAATAAAATTACAGTGTGGGTTGCTGGGTCAGCATGCATATCGTTACCTCAAGTATTCCCTTGTCCAAAAATTGTCACGGTCTACGCCAAAAATTATGATGAAAATAGAAAAGCAATTGTTAATAAAAATACTCAGGAGGAAATTTTGTCGATAATCGAGACTGAATTTTCTAGTCTTTTGGACCTAGGGTTTGAAGCAGAAAACTCAAATGTGCACATTGACCTGGGAAAGCTAGCAGAGAATTATGAAAAAATAGATGTAATACATAAAGATTCGTATATCAGAGGAATAACAAGAAATTCTAGTCTGGATCCAGATCATAAGCCTCCTTATGATTATGATATTTTTTTGCAATGGGTTTAGGATAGTATTTACTTGATAGAATTTTGTTTGGGATTGGATTGTAACAAAGAAGTGGGTGCCAACATTCTTGAAATGATTTTTCATATTCATTATGAAAAAGAACCAGTAAAATATAATTTTATTGAGCACATTGTTCATTACATGCAAGAACAATTACTAATGATTAAAAGAGGCTCACAGAAGACATTTAGATTCACAACCTACTTATTCTATCTTCTTTTATCAAAGCATCATGCAATATTTCAGACAAACAAGCTTCAAAGTCAGGTCCAAAATCTAATATATGAATGGACACCTGAGATAAGGATGAGTGATAATAGAAGGAAATATAACAATTTTGTAGACTTATTTTTGGCACCAATGTATCATAAAATTATAGGCACTCCAATGCCTATATTTCCTGTGTCTTGTAGAGATTGCATTCAACTTAGAAGTGGAATACAATTGGTTGACTGGTACTTCATGGAAGAATACACTGTGTTAAGGTTTTACGGTTCAGTGGTAGAACCCTACAAACTTCCAATACATGTGATAGAGAGGGTATTTGTATTGGAATATGTATGAAAGATGGAGAGCATAGATGTACTCTTTAAAGGTAAAAAAAATAAAATGCTATTTCTTTCCTTGCCTTTCTCATTTGGAGGGTTCACGTTTGAGAGAAAAGGATTCAAAGTGGCACAAGATTTTTTTACAATTTTTTGTTTTTCTGTAGACAGTCATTGGTAGTATGACCCACTTAACATAATTGGAACACAGCTTAGAGAGAATGGGAACTCTACAAGCAAATGTCAACATACGAGTAAGCCATTGATAAAAAAATTTAGAAACATGGAGTCCTGGGATGAGGTCAAAAAAGAGATGGAGAAATACACCGCTGAAAATAATATTTCAATACAAGAATTGTCATCACAAATTATGACATTGCACAAACAAAAAGGAAAGGTGCAATAGAAGACATCCTACAATTTCTACCAGAAAGCTGCTGAACCATCTAGAAAATTTATTCCAAAAGAACTAGTGGGCCAATGTAAACATGGTAATTGGACTCAAACCAAAATTTCTGATTTTTTTAGAAATGAGGAAGAATCTCAGCAAGCCAAAGACCTTTGCACATCTTTATGAAGTGGAAGAGGAGCAAATATTTAGCAATTTTTGGAATGAAGAGAATCCAACTAAAGCATATCACAGTGATGATGACCATCAAGATAATGAGTATGAGTGGGATTCTGTGAATCCCACATCCACTGATGTATATTCAATTGTTACTGGAGTTGATAAGTCCACAAAAGAAAAATATAGTAAAGGGGCAGAGATTATAGAAAAAATGGGTTTTCCAGGTTGGGGTGGTCTAGGTCCCACAAGATAAGGACCTTGGTTTCCACTTGCCACAGCCGCTCCACCAAAATGTAGTGAGACACAAGTCATTGGAGGTTCATCAAAAAAAGTTACTAGTCATTCTGATACCTTTGTACCTTCATTTTTTGCTGCTTCAAATCTAGTTCCACCTTTTCCAAGCACTCAGATTCAATCTGAATCAAGTGCCACTCCCACTGGTGGGGATGGTATGGGTAGTACTAGTGGTCCGAAAAGGACATTACTACTAGACATGAAATTAGTGGATCTTAGAGATCAAGGTAGTGTAAAGAAGAAAAAGGTTATGAAAAAAATGCCAATGGTGTCTGTAACTATGAGTCCAAAAATTGTGACACGTTCAGTGAAAAACCCTCTGAACAGTCTAAAAAATCCACTTGTAATGGGTCAAGGTTTTACTATTTCTAATCCTCATGGTGCAATTATTAGAACCATAGGTGGAAGCTCGTACATCACTGCAAGTTCTATTTCACCTTTCAAACATTCAATTATGTCAGAAAACCCTGATTTTTGTTTCAATGATTTTGTAAATAAATTTGAACAAACAAAAAATAAGAATAGACAAAATACAAAGACATTGAAGATGGATACAGTTGCTATAGCTCATGATGTAGAACCTGCATCAAATAGTTTATTTCCCACATATGACCCAAACAAAGAAATGATGGAGTTCATGGTTGTTATGCCCCCAACTAGAGATAATAATCCACTAGAGAGTCAGTTAGATCCATCTGAATTTCATGTTAGTATCCTCCAAATGGATTTATCAAAATTAAAAAATGTGGACAAGATAAATGTGTAGAAAATGACCAACCAAGTGGTCTATAGTTAAGTGATGAATTTGGAGAGAGAGAAAGGAAAGCTTTTGGGCAGAATAGAAAAGTTACATGCACACCTTGCAAATAAAAAGGCAAAGGAGAAAGAAATAGATAAAAGGTGCAAAGAATTACAACAAAGGATAAAAAATTCTTCCTCTAAAGAAGAAATTGCACAAAAATAACATATGGACGTGGAACTGAAAATTTTGAGGGAAAAATTGGAAGAGAGAAATAAAAAAGTTAAGGATGAAAAAGCCTCTTCAATACGTTTATACAAAAGCATGGACAATACAAAACATTCAAACAATAACTTCAATAAGGAATTGGAGAAAGAGAGGGTAAAATCAAAATAGTGGGAAGAGAAAATAGAGGAAATAAGAAAACAAAGTGAACACCAGTTGTCAGAATTGAGAGAAGAGCTAAAGAAGGAAAATAATACAATTAAAACTTACGAAAACAAATTGAATGCCAAAGTAAAAATATAGTCAAGCAAATAAAAAAGACATTTAGGGGAGGATAAAGGTGAGTGGTGATACTTTGTTTGATTGGTTTGAATTGAATGAAAGTCTTAGAGATGTTTTTGAGAAGCTTAAAGAGCACGTTGAGAAGAACAAAATATTTCTCAGAGAGAGAATATTGCAAAAAAGAGTTTGCAACAAATCAACACAACTAGTGACAGGAATTTGACAAGCAAGGGAATTAATGACCACATTCATGCAACAATAAAGGAAACATCTGTCTTTCAAAAATGTCAGAAACTAAGGGAAAGAGAGAAAATTGTGTCTGTATATGGGAGAAAGCTCACCAAGATGCATAAAAAAAAACCAAAATGATAAGTCTTGGTTTGTCGAATCCTAGTCTTGGTCCTAGTAACTCATCAACAAATTTAGTTAGAAGAGAAGCTTACAAAAAAAGTTGGAGGACACAATGACGTTTGATTTAGGCAAGCTTCCTCAGGACACAACTCATAAAGGCATTGAAAATTGCATCAAACCATTGGAAAATTTGAATGCAGTATTAGATGGATCATTGCTTTCAAGTCACTCTTGCAAGTATGGATGGATGACAAGGTTGCAGTTCTATAACTTGAAATTTTTTGACCTTCAAAATGATGTAGAATGGAGCATACTAAAAAAACTGGCAGAATCATCTCATCAATCATAGTATGTGAAAGTTCTTTCAATCATATCTATATTTTATTTCTAATGTCTTGAATTGAGTTTAAAGTTTGAACTTTGTTTTTTGAATAGGATTAATGTAGCAGATCAGATGCTATTGCTAATTTACTAAACCAACCTGTCAAATGCAGAAATGTACAGTTGCAGAGATGTTGTAGATGTCTTACTGATTTGATTTTGAGACTTCACATGAGGCAAATTGACTTGAAGCTATTGTTTCTCCCTTGTTTCTATAAAAGGGAATTTAGGGTCATTTGCTAAGGGTATTATACTATTGAGTCATTAAAATTTGCAAATAAAATCACATAGATTTGTGTACTTACTACTATTAATGAATGAATTGTTACATTGTATCATATTTGTAAATAAATTAATGAGAATATCTATGAATTGTATCATATGAATTGCTATATTTTCAAAAAAATAATGAAAATATTCAAGAATTGTACCATATGAGATGAATAATGTAAATGAAATCCAATATTAATTATATAACTAATGATATTATCAACCACATTCATGTTTTTGACATTGGAATATGCTATTATGCATGATTGATGATGAGATATAGACACCGACATTAGAATACAATAATAAGTTTAATAAATACCTAGGACCAGCTACTTCAACAATGATTCAAGTTGCCACATCATATCATTATCAAGATCCTCAGATTCATCGCCATTAACATCATAACTTCCTTTGTTGTTCGCTATATTTTCTTCACTCTACATACCTTCGCTTAACTGAAGTTTAATGCTACCAGTACCAGTACTAGTACATGATTCATTGATACCATTATCTCTGGCACTCCCACTTTGGTTTGAAATGTTTCCCAATCCTCTTCTTTGACATTTCTTCCTCCACAATTTCAGTTCCCTATCATAAGGAAAAGTATTGACATCATACTTGGATGTATAGAGCCATAAGAAATTTTGCAAATTCTTGTCTAGTTTATTTATTAGCTTTGACTTTAGGAACCCCAAAGAACTAAAACCTCTCTCATCCTCCACCAACCCCAATATCACAGTCAGACATAAATCATCAAGCTTGAAAATTTTTGATATTGAATCAATCAACATTTCACTCTAAGATAGAGTTTTCCAAAGCCTTGTTACCGATCCATCTTTGTGGGGGTTCCACATAATATTATATTGTTCCCTCATTGTCTATGAAAAATGGCCTGATTACTCTCTCAAATGAGATTCATCTAAAATTCCATTTAGAGTTACTCCATTGAACTCTTTGGTTTTGCAAAAATGATCTATCAAAGTTAGTAGCTTAGTTCAAAAAACTTTTGAATTGTTGATACTCCAATATCGAGGAAACACAATAGCCATGGATTCAAGTAGTTTGATTGGAGGGAATATTTCTCTAATTTGTGAGGAAAGATCATAGGGAATGTACTTCACAAAATTAGTTACAGACTCAATGATCTTGGTAAAGTCTTTCCTTTTAACACTTGATATTCACTTCCTGGGGTTCTTTCTTGGTTCCTCAGACTCGACCCTAGAAAAGTAGTGCATTGGTATCTCAACTATATGTACTTTTTCACATAACTCCCCATTTGCACTGATCTATAAAAAGTTATCAGTATTGTCTAAATCTATGATTTTGAGCCAACTGGAAAATTTTACATCATCACATGATCGACAAAGATTATCGAGCGTCATGCATGTCAATTTATGCAGCACAACATTTTATGCAATATCAATAGCTCTTTGCTGAGCCTTGTTCATTATATTTCTCATTTCCTCTAGCATGGGGAAAAGAACTGCTAATGTTAAGAGTGTCTCTACATTACTTAATCTTCACAACAGTTTAGGAAATTTTGGTTTCCCTGCTTCTTCACGACTTGAGTTCATTAGACCAAGAAATGATTTATATTCTGAAAAAACTTGATGCGCTGGTCCATCCAAATAGATCCATCTAGTATCATTATCCTTAAGAAGCTTGTTCACGTCGGCTAGTCCTTTGACAAAGTGTTGAAATTTCTTGAATCATTTTGGACTTTGATAGAAGTATTGGTAGATCTATTTGATTAAAACTTCAATTTTTTATATTGGAGCATGCTTGCTGACAACTCCAAAAGCTAGATTCATTCTGTGGGCCATGCAGTGAATGACAGTAACATAGAGTGCACAAGAAGTTTGTATCATTATGCAAAGACCACCCCTATGGCCTTATATTACTTAATCTCCATCTGCTCCAACACACCAACTTTTTTGCAATCGTCATGTCATCCATACCTCCACATTTAATTAGAGAACTCTTTACTAGTTCAAATAAATTTTCCGCTGTCGCATTATCCTTCATTTTAGCAACAATTAGTAGATGAGATTGGCAGACAAAATTGTGTATAGTATAAAAATGCATGCATAACCAGGAAGTATTATCTACTGCTGTAACTTTGTCTAAAGGAAATGCAATAAAGTTTGAATCTTCAATTTTTTCCTTTATATCCTCTTTTTCAATCTCAGAAAGACAACTTGCCCATTCCCATCCATTTTTTACTAGCCAGTGACTGTTAAGATAGTTACGAACTTTCAGAAAGTGTAATAAAGAACTCAATGATGGGTAGTCTATCATAGGATGCCCTCTACTCAAAATATAAAATAAAACACTTAACTAAACAAATTTTCCCATTTGTTCTACTTCCATTGCTTTTCCAAAAAAAGCTTCAATAGATCCTTTAACTTCAACAAGGTTCATTTGTATATTTTACATAAATTCAAATAATTCTGCATTCCTAACATGCTAATATTCCTCCTTTTTTTTCCATCTTATCAATGATTTTTCAACTCCATATATGGTTTTCTTTTTGTAAAATTTACCCATATGCTTCTTTATGGTGTCAATTTTCAGCTGCAACCTCTTTTCCTTCTTATTTATCTTGGTGCAAATCTTACATCTGCATTCTAGTGGAGGCTCACCTTCAATTGGATTGTCCATTGGTTCAATGAATAGATACTTTGACACCCATTCTATTTGAAAATTCCTCGATAGATCCCACGTCTGATATTTTTTTGATTCTCTATCCTTTTTTGAATTGTATTTTATTTTCTTCTTCTCCACACCATCATCAGCTCAGGAATTCTTAGTCTCATCCAAGTTGATTATATCATTATGGATACTTTGGGTATTTACCTAAAAATATTCTTCAAGTTCATCATGATCTGAGACATTAGGTTCGTCGACTTCTTCAATATGCCATGTAGGTTCAGTTTGTGAATCTTATAAATCTAATTGTGATGAAGTAGCTTCCTGATTTTGGCTAGAAACATTTCCAACACCAAAGTACAATGATAAGGCTCTATATTTTTCTAGCCTAAGTGGCCTCTCTTAGATTTCCCCACATGCATGAGCCTTGCCCTTATTCTTGTTCAACATCTCCAATGAAATAAAGGCTGCCAAAACAAATGTTAACTTGTTGAAGAAGTAAGAATAGACTATAATATATATAAATATGATTCATTGGCTATAAAATCATGTCCAAGCTCTCCTTGGTGACCACAACACTGAACATTAAGTACTAATTGGTCCCTACTAAATAATAATGAACTCAAAATTATAGAGTCACAGACATATAGAGGTGGAAACTCAGGTGAAATTAGGAATCAAAATACACTTACCTTTGCCTCAATTGTAGTCACCAATGCATTCAATAATCTAAAACTTCACTATCAATCAAATAGAGATATCAGAACCAACCAAAGCAAATTATGTACAATAACCCTGATCTATGAATGTATTTATACCAATCCTTTTTGGAAAATTCAGTGGGAGACCTGTATTACTTATACAAATATTTTTTCAAGCCTCCATAATTATAACACGTCTTATGTTATTTTTGAGGCGATTATGGGTCGTCCTATAACTTACTACGATTAATAAAGTTGGAAAAAATGCATCGGTTTGAGACATGCATCTGCAAAATACCAGGCAAATTTGGGGTTGCTTATAAATATACTTGTATAAAACCATTGGCAAATATAGGCTGTCGATTTGGGGTCACTTTGAAATTGTAGGTGAATTTTAAAAATTTACCGTGTCCAAAAAATATATTTGATTGGTGATATTGTAGAATAAATGTAGAAAATTTATTAAATAGATGGGTGGTGGGCCCGAGTATTTGACCCAATATTTATAAAGTTTGGGAGATTGGGACAACCCAATATACGAAATATATTCGCCAAAACTCTGGTCGCCAATGTGAGATATTTTCCAAATGGTGAATAATCACAACTAAAATTATCGCTGACCATATGTTCCAACAGGAAATCTACCTTTCTTCAAATGAACCCTCACTTCATTACCAACCTCAAAAAACTTATGTCTTCTTGATCTATCTACACTATCCTTGTATTTATGATTACTTTTCTCCAACTTATGTTTCAATTCCTCATGTAATGACTTCATAAAATCAGCAAATTCTTCTCCTTCAACACTTCTCTTCTCTTCTCCAGCAATATCTGTCAAGTATGATATAACTCTCGGTTGTATGCTAGTAATAATTTGAAAAGGTGTCTTACCAGTACTTCTATTCACTAAATTATTATATGCAAACTCTTCTTGTGCTAACATCAAATCCCAATTACTCAGTTTGTCTCTAACTAATCATCTCAATAGGTTACCCAAACTTCAATTTACAACCTTTGTTTTTCTATCAGTCTGTGGATGAAATGTAGAACTATACTTCAACTCGGTGTCTAGATTCTTCCAAAGATTTTTCCAAAAATAACCAACAAACTTAGTGTCTCAGTCAGAGATGATACTCCTTGGTAATCCATCCAATCTAACAATCTCTTTGAAGAAAAGATCTGCTATATGAACTACATCTAAATTTTTTCTACATGGTATGAAATGTGTCATCTTGAAAAATCTATCCACCACAACAAATATGGAATCATTACCTCTTTCTATCCTCGGTAAGCCAAGACAAAATCTACACTAATATTAATCAAAGGTTTCCCAGGAACAAAAATTGACGTATACAATCCAATATTCTTACTTACTCCTTTTGAAACTTGACAAAATCCACAACTCTTCACAAATTTCTAAACATCTTTATACAACAGAGGCCAAAAATACCTTTCCTTAAGTAAACTCAATGTCTTATCAATGCCAAAATGTCCAGCTAAACCACTACTATGTTTTTCCTTTATCAAATTGATTCTGATTGATCCTCTCAGTATACATAATTGAATACCTTTGAACAACATATCTTCTTGAATGAAATAGTCTTCAAACCTACTCGGTTGATCTGGACTAGGTGCTCTGCACATTCTCCATGACTCAGAAAAATCAGGGCCAGTTTCATACAAAGTCTTCATATCATCAAAATCAAGAACCTCAATTCTCATTTTAGTAAACAAACGGGTGCCGAAAATAATTTGAGTTTACGTTTTGGCCAAAAAGTGGAACTATTTTTCCTGTTTTTTCAAATTGTATCCTATTTGAGATGAATATTTGAATCACTTAGATATTGAATCTTAAAAAACTTCAGTAATAAAAGTAGTATTACTGAAAGTCTACTTTCCAAATATGTAATTTATTTTTATACCTAGATGATAAAATTTCATTTTCAATAGGCATTACTAAAACCCACATTTTAAAGTCCCTATTTTAGGACCATACTATGCCCTTGTACGACAAGCAAAATTTGACCTAAATGAAACTATTTATCTAAATCCTTTTAGGAAATGGTATGTAACACAATTAAGATTGATTTCAATATTTGTTTTGTATTTTTTTGTTGAATATAGTTTTTTTTATTAGGCATAATTATTGTTTTTAAAATCTCTCGTGTACGACAAGCATAATTTGACCAAAACATATCATTTTTTAATTTTTTTTGGAAGTGTGTAGAATTGTCTCTAGTTTGATGTCATATAAATTTTTTTGTGAGAAAATTTCAAATAAAAAGGTTATTAAAATAACAAAATAGCCTATTGCCTTTAGTTTGTAGACCTCTTTCAGTAGAAATTCAATGAAAAATAGAAAAAAGTAATCAAATTTACAAAAAAATTACATATTTGGAATCTGCACAGTATGATCTATAATGGGTTTTTATTTTGTCAAAATATTCCTCTAAAAACATCTTCAGATATATGTCTAAAGTCCTTATTTTTTATGGACACTAGCAGAGCCTTCAAGTTGTAGGTCAAACCAGGTCCAAGGCTATGGTTCAGATACCCAAGCCTCTTTCCAAACAAAAATCCAACAGGAAAAGTGGGCTTGAAATTCAAAATTTTTAGAAACGGGATCTCATTTAGTAAACATTACCCCATTTACCTTTTTTTTAAAATCATAATGTATAAATGAATCGGTCGAAGGTTTTCTTTAAAAAATAATATTTTTTCAAAATAGAATCCCATTTTGAAACGAGGTCCCATATCATTTTGCAAAATGGGACCCCATTTTGAAATGGGATCCTATTTTGAAATGGGATCCCATTTTGAAATGAGACCCCATTTCTAAAATTTTAGGCTCGGGATCCTAAAGCTAAACAAAACCCCATTCATTCTAAGTGGTAACCAATTTTGTTTAGTGTGATTTCGCAAGTTTGGCTAAGTATGAAAGTTCCACCATAAGTGGACTCAACTTATTGCACTTACCCAAAGATCTTCTCCTACTCAATACATCAACAACTTGGTTGGATACTCCACTCTTATGTTTTTATCACAAATGTGAAATTCTGCAAATACTCAACCCATTTCATATGTCTCCAATTCAACTTATTCTGACTACTCAAATCTGTAAAGCCTTATGATCAATATACAAAACAAATTCACTCGACATCAAATAATGTATCCATTACTTTAGAGCTTGAACAATAGCATAAAATTCTTGATCATACACATAATATTTCCTTTTAGCATCATTCAACTTCTCACTAAAGAAAGCAACATGTTTACCTTCTTGACTCAACACAACTCCTATTGCACTGCCACTTGCATCAAATTCCACTTGGAATACCTTATTGCAATTAAGGCTAACACAGGAAATTCAACAACCTTTTGTTTTGAAGTCTCAAAACTCTTATCAGTTCCATGTGTCCACTTGAATTCTCTCTCATCTTCTCTAATTTTCTCAGTCATAGCATTACAAATTGAACTAAAATTTCTGCTAAGATTTTGGTAAAAAATTGCTAACCCATGAAATGATCTTACCTCATTGACATTCTCAGTTGTAGGCCAATCAAGTATAGCTTCAAACTTCTCAGGATCCATCTTCAAACCATCAGCTGAAATCACAAAACCTAAATACACAAGTTCTTCTTTCATGAAGGAACACTTTTTCAAATTAATCAGAAACTTTTCCTCTTTCAATCTTTGCAATACTTGTCTAATGTGCAACAAATGATCTTCTCTAGTCTTACTAAATATAAAAATGTCATCCAAGTACACAATCAAAAATTTACCCAAGAATTTCTTCAAAACCTCATTCATTAATCTCATAAAATTACTCGGTGCATTAGTCAAACCAAAAGGCATAACCAACCATTCATACAAACCTTATTTTGTCTTTAAAGTAGTCTTCCATTCATCACCTTCTCTGATTTTTATCTGATGATATCCACTCTTCAAACCAATCTTATTAAAATATTTTTCTCTACTCAAACTATCCATTATATCATCCATTCTTGATATTGGGAACCAATACTTAATGATTATCTTGTTTATAGCTCTTGAATCAGTAGACATTAAAAATTCTCCATTCTTCTTAGGTGCCAACATAGCTGGTACTATACAAGGACTCAAAATTTCTCTGATCAAACCCTTTTGCAAAAAATCATGAACTTGTCAGTTGAGTTCCTCATTCTTGGCCGCTGTTAATTGATTTGGTTCCTTGTTTGGAAAACTAGCTCCAGGAATCAGATCCATACAATAACTAATATCTCTCATCAGTGGTAAACCATCACGTACATTATCTAAAATGATATCCTTGTACTAGGTGAGCAACTTCTCAACTTCTAAAAGAACTTTATCTTCTATTTTTTTCTCTCAGTTTGTTAGGAATCAAAACATAACAGACATCAATTCTCCTTCAGATCCTTAACAAATTGTCTACCTTCCGTCAAACAAAATTTTGTAGATGTACATACCTCATCAATGGATTCTTCAACCAAAGCTAACAATATTTTTCTCTTTACATCAACCTAAATAGTATATTTTTTTATTCTTCCATCATGTATAGCATGTCTATCATATTGCCAAGGTCTTCCCAACAAAATATGACAACAATCCAAAAGCATAATATCACACAACACCTTGGCATAATAATTTCCAATTTTCAAACTCATAAAACATTGTTCACTTACCATAAGTGTGTGCTCATCCTTGATCCATGAAATATGATAGGGCTTTGAGTGCTTCATTATTTCCAATTGAAACTTTGTAACCATCTCCTTGGATGCCAGATTATTCAAATTCCCACTATCAATAATCACCTTCCAAACTTTGTCAACAACTTTTCATCTGGTCTTGAACAAACTCTTTCTTATAGGATCTTGTTTATTATTTTCACTCCACAAGATTCTTCTAACCATCAGGTTTCCTTCCTTTTCAGGTTCATTCGATGAATATTCTTGCACCAAAGCATTTCTGCTACTACCAAATTTACTTCTTGCATGTGTACACTCAAATGATCTATGTCCCTCTTCTCCACAATTCTAACAAGTTCCTTGGAATCCTCTTCTACTATATCCACCTCGGAGTAATTTTCTCTTCCTCTGAATGAACTTCCACCTTTCCACTCGGTCTTGCCTTTGTCTTGAACCATCTTGTCCTAATCAAATCTGAAATTTTCACCATAAGATCTACCTCTTCCTCTAGGAAATCTACCACCTCTTCCTCTTTGTCTTTTCTCATGTCTCTTATTCAATTTCTCCACATATTTTAGGGCAAAATGATAAGCCTCTTAAATACTCTCCATGTTTACCAAACTGATCTCTTATTGAATAGAAATCCTTAAGCTATTTAGGTATCTTGCAATTATTTCCACCTCATCTTTAGCATGTCTAGATCTGATATCTAACCTATAAAATTCTTCAGTGTAATCCTTCACTGAGCTATCTTTTTTTCTTCAAACTTTGCATTGTTCTAACAAGGTTAATGTGATAATCACAAGGTAGAAAATTTCCCTTCAACTTATTTATCATCTTATTCCATACCTTGATCTTGTCTTTACCCTTCTTCTTTCAGTCCAATTGCAAATTTTTCTAGCATAAGGATGCATGACCTTTCAATTTCGTGCTTGCAATCTTCACCTTGTTCTCCTATGATATGTTTTCATACTTAAAGTATTTCTCCATCTCCGTTATCTAGTTTATCAATTCATTTGAATCCAACTTTCCACTATACTTAGGAGGATTAAAATGAGTTGTGGACTTCAAAATTGTCATATCTTTTAGGAACCTCTCTTTCCCTCGATCCATTATATGTGCAAGTGAGGCTTCTTCCTGTACTTCCTCAATTTCATCATCACTAACATCCTCAAGATGCATTCCTTGAAGTTGGGATATCTCAACAACTTCTAATCTTGCAAAAAATTATCTTAGTATGTTATCTAAGCCTAGATGTGCATATCACCTCCCTCAAACCATCTTGAAACCCTCTACAATTGTGGGTTAGATCACAATATTATACCCCACAATAAATCAACCAACAAGGATTTACAAGAAGGAACCTCCGATCTAACCTTTGATTTGATACCACTTGACAGAAGGAGGGTTAGTACTTAGGGTCAAAGGAACTCCCAAGCACCAAATGAGCTTGTAGATACACAAATCAGAAGCTCAAACACAAAGAAGGAGAAAAGGAATTGGTGTAGGAGCAACTAGGTAGGCTAGTTGTTAAAATGGAACCTAGGGTTTGATCCTTCTTTGTTTTGGCTTGTAGTGGTTCTAGCCAGACCACTAGATGAATAAATGGACCAAGAGTCCTAGTGTGTGGAGTATTTGTAAGAGGATGGGTCTTGTTAGGTCCTTAGAGACCTTTATGTCCATTTAGGTCCAATTAGGTGTTTTTGACATTTTTTGGAAAATGAGCCAAGAAAGGGACTAGAGGTCCTATTTGATGTTTTTTCATCATATTTGGTGGATTGGACAAGTTTGGGCATGGTTAGACCAAGTTTGGAGACCAAACTCAAAAGTTGCAAAAAGTTGTCAATGTTGTCATTGACAACATTGACAACTTTTATGACAAGATTGCATCTTCGGTGGAATTTGTTAGATAACTATCTAAAAATGATGAATTAGTGTTTTTTTCAACTATATGTGACCATCCTCAAGATGTGTGAAGGGTTGGAAAGTTTGAGAAATTTTGTGTACGGACTGTATATGTCAATAACAGTGACTGCTAAGGTGTTTTGAGGTGATCTGATAGTTTAATGGATTGAATCCAATTTTGTGAGCATTGTTTTGTGTAATGTGGGTTGATAGAAGATTTTTTGTGGTGGTATTTTGTTTGATTATATAGTTTTAGTTACCTATTTAAATTAATTTGTTTCCAGCACTGTCGCTGTTTTGAACTAGGCATTGTGAACAAATGGGGTCTTAACTCCATTTTCCACCGTGGCATTGGAACGATTCTTTGGATTATGAGAGTAGGATCTATGTACAATTGTGTATAGTGTAGGAGGTGCCCAGGAAGTGATGGAAGCCATTTTCAAGGTGATTCCCTAGGTGAGCCAGTGTGGCATGGCTAGGGATCACCATTAGTTGTAGAGCCATTTTGGTGGATTGAAAGAATTCATAGCTTCAATAAAAGCTTGCAGAGGGTTAGGGTAGTGTGTTGTGAGTTCCCAAAGTGAGTGGGAAGATTTGGTGAGTTTTTTTTGATAGCAAGAAAAAAGTCTTTGATAGACTAGTTTTGAAACCCTCAAAACCGTGATTTGTAGCCTTGTTTGTAGGTAGAGATGTGCGGACAGTTTGAGTGCCCTAGACCTAGAAAATCTCTAGTGTCTCAGTAAAGGGTGTCTAGATCCTAAATTTTTTTTGGCACTTGTTAAGACTTTTTGTATGTTATTGCAGAAAAGGTGACTAAATAGGGCTAATTGCTTGTAGCCCTATTTGGAAAGCAATTGTGTGGGTTCTTGGAACTTGATTGCAGTTTTGATGCAAAGTATGCTTGTAGGTGTTGGAAATGGTCCTATAAACATCTTGGAAACCCTAATTCTCTTTTTGGATTGAGAATTGATCAATTTGGGTCAATTTGAGCCTTTTAGGCCAAAGATGCAAGAAAGACCATTTGGGGTCTAGGAGGAAGTTTGGAAGTGTTCTTTTTTACAGAATGGTGTTCATTAGTTGAAGGAGTTAGGATCTTGTGATAAGATACCTAAGAAGCATAGGGTTAGTGAAAGAACCCTAGTAGGTCATAGGGTGACCTAGGAGACCCTAGAGGAGGTCTCAGAAAAAGCAAGACTAGTGCTACATCAGAGTGGTATCAGAGAAAGTTGAAAAAATTGGGAAGATTGGTTTATGTTAGAAGTGGAATCTTGTGGTTCTACAAACATGGTGAGAAATGCAGAACTAGCCAAGGACTTGGAAGAGAAAAAGGAGAAAAAATACTCCTTTAGGATACCTTGGAAGCAATGAGAGTAAAGATGAAATAAATAGTAGATGCTACTAGGAAGAAAGACTATGAAGCTAAAACTAGTAATAAGGGTAAGCAAAAGAGGGAAGAGGAAGACTTCATCCCTAAACCAGGTCTAGTATTGAGTGAGGAACCTTTCTTGAAGGCCATAAAGGCATTAAGTGGCAAAGCTTTGGAAGGGATACCTTTATTTAGAGGAAAGATGGATATTGAGACAGTCATGGACTGGATTGAAGCAATGGAGAATCACTTTGAGTGTGAGGGGATAAGTGAAGCCCAAAAGGTTGGCCAAGGCTAGACTCATAGGGTTAGCTTTGACTTGGTGGAAATATAAAATTGGAATTCTATGGTGTCCAAATTGAAGGAAAACTATCTTCCAGAGAACTATGAGATCCAGCTTCATAGGAAGAGACAAAACTTGAAACATAAAGACCTAGATGTGGCCTCATATACTGAGGAGTTTCAGACATTGTGTCTAAGGTCTAAATTGCAGGAAGAAGAGCCAATCAAAGTGGCTAGATACTTGGGTGGATTGAAGTGGAACATCCAAGAGGAGATTAGCCTATGGACACCTACCACTATCCAAAAGTGCCATCAATTGGCTATTAAGGTGGAAGAAAAGAATAAGAAGAAAGGGGATTCTACCTTCAAGAACAACAATAACAATAGAGGTAGAGGGAGAGACCAAAGGGGTCAAAGAGGAGGCTACCTGTAACACCCCAAAATTGGCACCTTACAATTATAATCAATTTTGGTTCATTTTCTCATCATCGAAGTCGTATTGTACTAGGAAAATTCTCCTTCCTAATTGACTTTAATTGACTTAGTCTCAATTGCAGAAAACCTGAATTTGCATAAATCTTACACTATATTTAATTCTAAAGTCCTAAGTTCTTTTAAATTAAATTAATCCCACCCCCTTTAGCTAATACACATCAAGGGAATTAAATATTATTTGGTTATTTGAATGGATTATCCTCATTTAAAATTGATAATTCAAAAGCCACCCATGTGGAAATA
>MU224413.1:2734902-2749883 GCA_018584345.1 Thuja plicata
AGATTGGAGTGGTGGAGAAGAAGACTGACCTTGAGGTCCTTCACAGTCTGCCAATTCTGAGTGAGTTGATCAGGGAGCCAGACTTCGTGAAGCCGTAAAGCATCGGCTGGAAGGGAGAGAGAGGGAGAAGAGTTCTTCGCCGAGCTAGAGAGAGGGAGCAGAGTTCTTTGAGGGAGGGAAGGCCCTTAATTCCTGTGCGCGAGTACAGACTATAACAAATGAGCAATGTTTTCCTTTTTTTTTCTCTTATATCCTGCTGCCGTTGCAATTGCGACGTCGTCGGGCTATAATTGAAAAAAAAAAGCCAAAAACACATTGCATTTGCCTGCCGTCACAAATTGACGTCACAAATTGACCCCTAATGTATTAGTGGCTTAACTATGTTATCTTTTCAAGTTTCTTAGCTTAAAATCTGCATTCTCATTCCTAGATTACAATTGTATCTCTCATATAGAATACTCTCATTTCAAGTTTTCAAAGCTTTCAAATCCTCCATTTTAGCAATGGACTATGGTTTTTGGTTCTTGTTCTAAGAGTAATTAAATACCCCAACTAAATAGGAGGCAATAGGTCGATTCAATCAATATTATGGAATGAAAAATTCATGTTCATCTTCGTGATTTAACGATTGAGAAATGACTATGTTGTGTTGTGCTTGATTTAGAGGTCAACATTCAGACACATACATTTTGGTGACCATTGTGGGGAAAAAAATTGATTTCTGATCTTACTCTCAAAAATTTTTCTGACAAAATTCTGTACTCTTCCGTACATCTATACTTCTTTGTGTATGGATTCTCACACGAGAATTCAGAGCATATCGCACAAAGTTTTGTACTTTCTTGTGTGACACCTTGTACTTCCTCGTGCGAGACTTGGTGCCAGTCTTTGGAATTTCATAATTTTTTGCAATTACTGTTACTATTTTCCTGACTATTTTCACATGCTACTATTTTTATCTCTCTGATTTCTCTGATAGCATAATAGTGGGCTATAGGTCGCTTGACAAAGACATAAACTTGCTAACGGTTTTCTTGCAGGACAGTTGTCAAAGATCATTTTAAAATGTTGTGCTTTTTTAGTGCTTTCATCACATAGTATAACTAGGGCCTTGTTAAAATTTCTTGGGAATCTTGATAGCAAAATAGGGGAATAGGCTCTTCATTACATGGAAGTGATGCCCATGGATGAATCCAAGACCCAGACATTGCTAACATGATGGAGACCTAGGGAAGCAAGGAAAGTTAACAAACCTTTAGCACGTTCACTTGTTAGGGGATTATGCTCTTCTCTCTTTGAGAAAATCAGAAACCCAAAAGCTTGTGAATTGGTTGGAGGAGAGTTATCTCAGTGATGAATATTTCTTGCATGTTTGGGTAAGGTGAAGAGGTAGAGAAGTATGCTCTTCTCTCTTTGACAGAATCATAAAATCTGACCCTCGAATCTGAGCCAAGTTTTGTGTCACCTTTAGAGGGCCTGTTGGAAGTTGAACCTCTAGGAATGACCCAAGTGAGTACACACCTATTGCTAGTGATTCCACCTCACTATAATAAAGTATTCTTTGTTGAGTCCAAAGACTCCAAAGCCATGGTAACTTCTTTCTCATGATTCTGACTATCATCTTGAGAAAGCCTTGTTTGTTATACTGAGCAGCGCCGCTCCCAGCCCTGCTTGCCGGGGTGTATGACTTTCAAGTGTTGGTGTGGCTACGAGGCCCCAACCCTATATTAGGGACACCAAAGGTTATTGTGAATAGAAGCCCACTAAAAAATTTCTTAGTTAGATACCTACCTGGATCACCTCTGAAAGAAGATATAATCTATGTGCAGGGAGGGGGAAGAATCTCTCCCCTAGATTATCAACATAGGTACGTACCTGGATGCTTGAGGTGGTATATGAAACTAGCCCCTGCTTTAAGGGTAACCTTCAAACATATATTACTAAGTCCTTGGAAACACCAAAAACATGGGTACCCTCTCAGGGGTGACACTGCTGTGTGAGGTGCATGTATACACATAAGTCATTGAGGCACAAATTTTGACTTCTCTACCATTTTTTTGTAGGGATAACTAAGTGTTTGTTTCGAGTCTTAAACTATCTAATCATGATTAAACAAAGACTCCCATGATTCTGCCAAGTTTCCTTGTCCTTGGTAGAAATGTTTGCGACTACTTCTTGTGTCACTATTGCTTGATCAAAAATTTGTGCTTGTTAACGATTTCTTGTCACATTCAAACTGAGATTGCTGATATGAACTATCATAAAACTATCCTAAATCTGGAAATTCTATCAGAGAACAGTCCTGACTATGTCTCAAAATATGATTTTTGTCTTGAAAACTGAGTTGATCTATCGAAACCTGGAGTTTTCTCACGTGATAGTCTAGAAACTAAGCATTTCCGCGTGTGAGATTTCATTTTCTCACACACAGTTAAGAGTTTCTCACACAAACCAGCACTTTCTCACAGAAATCTGTCCTCTGGTGTCCTAAAACAATGAGTTATTTCCCATTGACTGATGAGTTTTTTGCCTGATCTAATTTTTGTCTGAGATCTGATTGCCTGTTTCCCTGTTGTCTATAGTCTGAAACTAATTGTCTTGAGTTGCAAACTGAATGATTCTTGCTCAAACTCATTTTTTCATGTTTGTCTACACTATCCTTATCCCAAGTTGTGAAAGTAGGTTTGTCAATTTTGACTCAAGATCAGAGTCATTGCTATCTCTGTCTCAGTTGGACATTATCTCCTTTGTCCTTTAGTCTTGGACTTAGTCAACACTTTAGATATCACTTCAACACCTGTCAGTCAATCAATCTGATTTATTGTACCTTCTCTTCAATCTTCTAAGCAAGCACATCACATCAATCTTACAATGTCTAAAAGAAAGGAAGAGATTCTTAGGGAAACTTTATTAAAACAACTTCAAACTTTGGAATCTAAACTCCAATGATTAAAGAAGGAAAGGAATACTTCATTTGAAAAATCCTCCTTATGATCAACTTGTCCTTTTCTATTTGATCACGATTCTCACATCTCTCCACTTTCTTTCAACATGGATAAATCTTGGTATGACAATCCCATCTTTGATCAAGAACAATTTTATGACAATCCCAACTTTGATCAAGACCAGTTTTATGACCATCCTATATTTGATCAAGAGCATGTAGAGGAAACTATGATAGAATCAGATGAAAGTCTCTTCTATCCACAAAAGAAGGATATTGCAAGTCAAGAAGTGTCTAATTATCCTTTAGAGAGAATCTTTACTCCTTTGGGACAATCTTATGAATCAGCATTGGCAAAACTTCTTGAGCATAATCTCATCACACTGCCTCCCGCCACATCATGTGGATTCAACTTCTTGAGTAACTATCATGCATATCATCGACATAACAAGCATAAAACTTCATATTGCATGGAGTTGAAACATAAAATCCAAGATCTCATAGATGATGGCATAATCAAAGTAGAAAATCCTAATGAATCATCTAGTGAAGATACTAATCTCAAGCAAGATATATATCAGAAATCCATGTCTAGCAACAGTTTCCATACCACATCTACTTCTTCCACCATTCCTCCATCTCCTAAATCTTCATCATCTCTATCAAGAACCGAGCTTAATGATTACTATGTCTACTCTCAAGGACTACCTCTAAAAGAGATCCAAGCTAATCTGCATATGACTGTAAGTCCTTCTCAGGCTTCAAATATCATAGACCCCAAGCTTCCATGTGCTTCAACGCTTATCATGCCTACTCAAAATGATACTCCATTAGCCTTTCAAGAATCCCTCATGCATATCAAAACTCCCACCTCATCGATAGAAGTGGCTCCATGTCAAGAGGAGAATCCAATGTGTGAAGAAACAAATATCAGCAATGATCAAGATCAAGACACCATCCATCCTTATCCAATTGTTGACCAAAGTCACACATCTCAAGAGTCTCATGATGATTTTATTATCCCCTTCCATTTCTTCCCAAATGAAACTCTTACATCTCCTATATCTTATCCATCTCTCAAGCAAGATCAAGATATCATTTCCACCATCTCTAATGAACCTATTGAAAATCAAGTGAAAGGTATCCTTTGTACACCATCTAAAGATCCTTGTCAAGATCAGAGCATCCCTTCATCTCCTTGTCATGCTCCTCCATATCCACCTCAAGAAAACATCATTTCTCCAAATCCCTTGCAGAAAAATAAATCCCCTGAAGCTTCAAATGCTCCTATCAAAATTACTCCTATCAAAGCTACTCATGCTCCTATTGATATACAATTGAATTCTAAAGAGAAGAGCCTTGGTAATGCAACTCACTATAAAGATGTTGATATCCCCTCCACAATTTATATCCCTTCGTTCAAACGTAAGAATTATCTTTCACTATCCTCCAAATCCATCCTTGGTCCTCATATTCCAAAGCTAAAAGCATCAAACCTTCCATCTATATTGGATCCTTATGTCCATCCATCTACCATGCCTATCAATACTAGCTTGTCATCCACTTACCCTATCACCTATCAAGATCAACAAAGATATGCATCCTTGAACTCTCCTTATCAACCCATCAATATGAACCATCCATATCAGCCCTATTCCTCCACACTACCCAAGTCTTTTGGAAGCAATTTGGATGTGCAATGAAGAAATTAGAAATGCAAGAATCCACGTACATATGAAGATCACTATGTCCAATCTAATCGATATGTGACTACAATGAAAAAGGAAATATTCAAGAGACCGCAAGGGTCCACTAAGAAAAGAATAAAATCAAAGAAAATATGGGTTCCTAAATCCATTATGAAAGAATTGTGTTCTAAATCATCTAATACAAATGGAAAATCAAAAGTTATGTGGATTCCCAAGTCTATCTTAAAAGACTTGAACAAAAAGGAAAATCTAGAGTTGGCATCCAAGCTTCCAAAGGCTTCCACTTCATCTTCTTTCAAACATTGTCCATCTTCCAACTCTATTTTGGGTCCTCATGTCCCAAAATCAATTACCTTGAATACTTCCTCCATCTTGGGTCCTTATGTACGAAGATCCCTACCCATTCATACATCAAAAACTCAATCCATACACTACCCTTCAAAGAGTGTGTTGATGTTGATCTTGTCACCTACTCTCCTTCCATATTGGGTCCTTACATTTCTTATTTTTCTCTCATCCAGTCCATTGCATAAAATCTTGGCTTCCATCTTCCTTATCCTTCATTTCATCACCCTATTAGCATTTGTGAGCATACTTTCAACGGCCTTGGCCTATTATAGCATATCTTTCAGAGGAGCACTATCTAAAGAGCTAGCAGCTTAAGTTCTTGCATAAAATCAAAAAGATGAAAAAAAAGAAAAAGGAAAAAGGAACCATGTCATCCTATCTATCATATCTTACATCCAGCTAGCTCATGAGCATATATGTTCCTTCTAGTGATCTTGACAAGGTTGAGCCTATCTGTGAACACACTATATATCTTGACATTTGTTATCCCTTCCATCAGCCTATTCACTTTCTCTCATGCATGCTACCCTATCATGATCTTTCTTATCCCAAGCCTATCCTTTCTCTCTCTGTGCATTCCTATCATAATCCAAAACATGCACTTATACCTCCATCAACCTTTATCCTGATCATAGCTATAGCCTATCCTATGATATTGACCCCTTGGTCTTGATCAAAATTGAAAAAAAAGTTCATAGAAGTCTCTTGACATGTCCACTCTTTTGGACCGTATAATTTTCATGACATTAGGTCATTACCCTAAATACTACACAACATCGCTCCATGAGCCTACATTGCTATATTATTTTTTCCTTAGCTTGGGTAATCTTGCAGAGAGTGTCCTTGAGGGTGTCACATTCACCCTCTTCATCCATCATTGGCTATTCATCTCATACATCATCTTTCTAATCCATCTGCAATGTCCCACACCTTGCTAGACATAGGGGAAATTCAAGAACAAGGATCTAAAAGAATTATGCACTAATTTTAGAATTATTCAGCAGTGGTCTTCTATCTATTATCTCCAGGGTAATGGACAGGTGGAAGCTTCAAATAAGACTATTCTCAAGATCTTACACCACACAATACAAAAATTTGGACGAGACTGACATCTCCAAATTAATCCAGCTTTATGGGCTTATCGCATCAGTATACAAACACCAATAGGGGCCACACCCTTTTCTCTAGTTTATGGTGCAGATGTAGTGCTTCCAATTGAGGTTGAGATTCCTACCTTGCGAGTCTCTCTAAAGGGCCTCATTACTGATGATGATATCAAAATATCTAAGATTCAAGAGCTTGAACTACTGGATGAACGTCAAAAAGTGGCATTTGATCATCTCCGAGCATATCAGAAGAGAATATCTAAAAGCTACAACAAGAAGGTTAGACCAAGAGAATTCCAAATGGGTGATCTCGTTCTGAGAGAGAACCCCAAGAATCAATAGCAGTGGGTCCAAAAAGGAAAATTTGAACCAAACTGGCTTGGTCCATATGTTATCACTGCAGTATTTGGGTCTGGCACTTACCAGCTCTCTACCATAGAGGGGGAATAGCTCAAAGAGCCTATCAACGCTCTTCATCTGAAGATGTTCTACAATTGAGATGTCTTCTGAATGCTCATGTACATACTCTATTATGAGCAAATCCTAAAAATTGCAAAATGTCCTGAAAAAATGATCATCTTAGTGAAAAATTGGCAAAAAGGCACTTTGATGTATCTATTATCCAGGTGAAAACCTGGTAAACAGGCACCTTGATAATACCAAAAAAATTAAAAAAAAGAAAAAATACAAAAAAATCAAAAAATGAAAATACCAAAAAAAAAGAAAAAGAGAAAAAATGCGCCATTGATGAAAACCTGGTAAATAGGCATCATGGTAGAAAAATAGAATTTCTGTTAGGATAGTGAAAACCTAGTAAATAGGTGCCTCTTGGTCTGCAATGCTCTATCTATCACGAAATCCCTTGGCTTTCTTACAATTTTCTCTCCTGCTTTCCTGCTTTAGTTTGCTCGCTCATGCATTCTCTCTCAATTATTTTTGATATTTTTTCTTGACTTCACATGGATTGAAACTAGTCACACTCAGGGGCATCTTCCTGTCTAGGGGGCATTATCCTATCTTTTGGAGTCTCTCTCCTCTTCACACCAGTCACTAGTGGTTCTTACTGAGTCTTCCTACTGATGCCTAGATATCACACTAATCTTTATACTTGAGAATATTTCTTGCGTCAGTCACCAGTGATTCTCACTACGTCTGCCTACTGTCACTGTACTACTGAGATTTCTCACATCAACTCACTATCTACATATTTGACATCAATCTGTTATAGTACTTGGGGGCATGGTTCCCCACTTTTATCGCATCTTCAGTTTACACTTGAGTCAGTAATCTTGTCAGTTCTAAAGGAAAACTATCTAATGGCACAAACTGGCATTTGTCAACACCCCAATCAAATAGTGTTTTTCAACACTATCTTTGGACACATCTGTGTTTTTTAACACACATTGGATATCACAACATAAACATCTCTCGATAGCAATCAAACACATTGCACTCACAAGCACAACGGTGTTTTTCAACACCCTAAAACATATGCACATTCGTAAACTTTGAAACATGCTGAGCTATGATTGAATCTTTCTTTGTATGTTGTCTGTTCTCATGAATTTCATTGATACTTTGTTTGTCTACTGCTTGTGGATGTGGTTTTGATGATCTAACAACATTAAATAAACAAGGTGTATGTGATAAGATCTTCTACATTAAGGTGGAAAAGCCTCACATCCCTCGATCTTGTTTATTTGTACGCCAAGGGGAGGTTGGAACTATCTCCTTTACTGTTATTGCTCTATTTGTTTACTTGTGTACTCTTACTATATCAAACTGGAAAAAATGTTCAGGTCATCTTGGCTTTTGTGCCCTGGTGCTTATGTTTGTTTCCTACATTTTATCAGATGAAAGTCATATTCATATTCTTATGGTTGTAGTGGCACCCGTAAGGATTGTATTGAATCTGATGTTCCAAAAATACTCGATGATGATAATTATGCGATGAGTCCAACAACCAAGTCCTAGTGTTGCATTTAGCTTAGGCTTACATTCACATTTTAAGCTTGCATAGTGAAAGTTTTTGTGCTCTCTTCATTAGATTCTCACTCTTTAAAGGTCCTCATCTTTTGTTCTGGATTTCTCTTGACTACACAAGTGTCTGGTCGATGCTCTTGATCTTTATTCATATTATTTTGGTTAGTACCTGTCATATATTGTGATATCCTACATGAGATGATTAGTACCATTGCATTCATTGCATTACATTCATTTCCACAAAAGTGCATTTCCATACATTTTTAATCCGTAAACATGTGCATCCATTATAAGCATAAATCAAATCATTCATAGCATTTATCCATCTAACATCTATCATTGCATTACATTCATTCATACATCAATAAAACAAGTGCATAAACATTTGCATATTCATCCATTGCATACATTTCAAATCCATACATCTAATAGGAAACATCTCACAAGCCATACAAGTTTAAAGCAATATATAAACAAGTGCAATGATGCCAAAATCAAGCTCATATATATCAATCGATCAAGTATACAAGGGTGCTACTCGAGCACAATATATAAAAATGGTGGTACAATATATATCAAATGTCTCATCTAGCCACTCCCAACTAGAGGAGGTGGAGGAGGTGGCATGGCCTACTACTGAGGAGGTGCCTGTGGTGGTGCCTATGGGGTGGCCCATGCCCCATCATACTCTGAAAATGGCAGAACCTGGTCTGCTACCTCAGGAGCTATGATCATGTATGCAGCATAGAAATAGGCTGACTAAGTGGCCTCATATCTTGCCTCAACCTATGCTCTGGACGTGCTTCCTATAGTCCCCAAATCTCTCAATCTTTCTCAATCACTCGGGTCTCCTGGATGACCACCTATGTACGGTAGTCATCCCGCTCCCTTCGTTCCTGTCTCACTCTCTCCCGGCTCTTCCTGAGAGCCTCCTGTAACTATGCCACCTATCCTCCTACCTGTGGATCAGCAATAATGGTATCCTCCCCTGCTCAGTGCTGTCATCTATCCTCTTCTCAGTGGACCTATCCTGGGTACCGCTACTCCCTACACCTGCGTCTAATCCCATCCATCTAGGAAGAAGGGGACTCAGCCTAGTCATTGGCCATAGTACTCTCTACTGTGGTGGTGGCTGTTGAGCCTACTGCTGTGGTGGTGGCTGTACCACCTACTATACCTATGGGCCCATGCCAATAGGATCTGTGAATATTAGGAATGGGTGTGCCAAGATGTGATCTCTGTATGCAGGTGTCATCCCTGCATTCATCACCCCTACTAAATAATCCCACCTAGCTGGTGTTACCCATGCATCTATCATGCTCCTGGCCTGGTCTAGCTGTCATTGCCAGCCCTTCTTTGTCTCATTGATGAATCAAGCATATGTACAGTACTCCTAGGAGATGTCCTATGGTCTCCCAAACTGTTGTAGGACCCGTGTCAGCAGGAAGTGCTCAATGATGCTGATGGTGCACCCGATCAAAGGATGCGAGCATAACATATATGGTAGCTCATGTTGTGCATCATCCCAAAGCTCTATGGCTATCCATGGCCTCCATATAACTACTGCTATATCATCTAGCTATTCCCTCCACTGATCTATCTTACCCAACGCTGGTTGAGTCATCGGACCTGCATATCTATAAATGTATGGCTCTAAGGGCTGCTGACTATCATTAAAAATCAGCTAACATATGGGAAGGTGCTGCCAGGCCTAGATCTGTAGAACCACAACTCCCATCGCCATGGTCCGTGTTCTTTGATATACAATCTCATGCATCTCATGGTACATCTCTGTGAGCATGCACTCACCCCATCTGAACCTCACTGCTAGGCTGGCTAACATCTACTGCAGCATGAATCCCCAGCCGCACTCCAATCCCTGCTGACCCTGACCCGGCACTAGGTGGAAACTCAAGAACATTGCCAAGACAACTTCCAGTGTGTGATCTGCGCTATACCTACTTGATAGATCCTCCCAAGAGATGGCTCGACCCATCACTAGATCATCCTGGAAGATCACTGCTAGTGCCAATGTGCCTTCCCTTGGCTGGGTATTGTACTCCACATGAGCCCTGTGGAATGGTACTCTCAAGATCCTATATATGTCCTCAGGAGTGACTATCATCTCCCCCTGCGACAGATGGAAAGTGTTCATCTCTGAATGGAAATGCTTGACAAGTGCACACAATAGACCATGATTTACCTGAATATTAGGTACATCATGAAGATATGATAGTCCTAGCCCATCAAGATGGGCACCCTCAGCATCAGTCAGTCTCCGCAGAAGCTCACCTATGATAGGATGATGAGACCGGAACACAATATTAGGGAAGTCAACCTACAAAGAAAGTGATGACATTTGATCAGTATATCGACATGATGATTTCTTGAAGCAATGATAGAAAATGAAGCTATGGATCTAGCCTAAACAAAATTCTAAGGCATTCTAATCGGATGATTCTGTGACATATTGGATGACAATTTTCTAGACTGCAAGTGGTTCCCATACGAGGAAACTCTTTTCCTGCATGCGATTTTTATTTTGCATGAGACAGGATCTCTCTTTGCATGAAATTTCATCACTGGCGATGAAATCTCGCGTGACCTCGTCGTTCACCTTGTGCGAGGTTGCGGAGGGGCCCCGTGCAAGGAAGCCCTAACCTGTGCGAGGAAACCAATTTATCACGTGAGGGGTGACCTTAGCTGGCATGAGGAAACTATTCCCTCGCACGAGACTGGACGTTATCAGACTTAAAAGCTTTAAAAACATGGTAAAAGATCTACAAATCGATAAAAATTTGAAATGCAAGATGGTTTTTTGATTACTTACAGGTGTGTCATACTCTGGTGGCCAATTGTGTCATTGGGAGTGCTTGAATTGATGTGTATGCATGGGAATTCTATCAATATTAGCGTGGGCCCTCACCATTTCTAAAGTCAAAAGTGAATAATGATTTGAAAATGACCCCTCCAGGCCTTATATAGCTTTTGACCTAATTTTCAAAAGTGCTCTATTTTTCATGAAAATTGTACCCTTGGCTAAATCAACCATTCTAAATCCATTTTCATAATCGAAATCAAAATCTGACACTCCTAAGTAGCTCAAAATTGCATTTTAAAATTTTGGGACCAACGTGCTTTGATGCTTATGCAGTCGACTTCCTGACATTGCTTTCTTGTCAGATTCATCTCTCGTCATCATTTTCTCAACTTCTGCAATCTTTTTATCAAAGTCAACTCTAGTCAATTCTAGTCAAAATTGGTCAACTTTGGTCAAACCTAGTCAAGAGGACCTTTTGATCGCTCTAAATCAATTCTGCCTTCTCTTGATCTATCTCTAAATTCCTTTGGATCTTCGATCTTACTTCTATCTATAATCTTTTGCTATCAATCATCTTTCTGTTGTGTCATCTTTCTATTTTTCTCCTGAGGGGGAAGGATGATTGCATCATTGAATCTTTTCACATCATTCTTGAATCAGTCTGATATGAATGAAAAGTCCCCATTGCTAGGGGCATCTCATCACTTGGGGCATATTTAGTGTTTTGTACCTTATGGTCAAAATTGGATATTCCATGATCTTGAATCTCTAGGGGCATCTTGATGCCTCACATCTTGTCATCTTGTCATCTATCTTTCTAGGTATCTGAGAAATCTAACTCGGATCCTCAAGGATCATGCTTCATTCTGGAGATAGTCCTAAAAATATCTATTGACTATGTTTTGGGATATGTATCAAGGCAATCTAACCCTAACTCCTGAAGGTTGAGCCTCACTCTGGGGACACTCTTGTGAAAGATATCAATTTGACCAGTGTCTAGGAAATCTAACCTAGATATTGGCAGACTAAGCTTCATTCTGGAGATGATTCTTGAAATATCATTGGCTATTGGGGCAATCTAACCCTAATTATTGAAAGTCATGCTTCATTCTGAAGACAACTCTCAAAATCTCTTTTTGACCGTTTCTGGGCAACCTAAGCCAGATCTCAGAGGGATAACCTTCGTATTGGGACAATCTAACCCTGATTCTAGAGATAGTAATAAATATTCATCAGCTATCAGCTGACATTGGGGCAATCTAACCCCGATTATGATCTTCTCTCAATTGGTATTTGGACTGTTGTCTTCACAATCTAACTTAGACTTTGGAGAATCATGCTTTGTTCTGAAGATGGTTCTACTTCTCGATCTGATCAGTGTCTTGGAAAACTAACCTAGACTCCTAAAATCTTCATCTGTCACATCTGACTATTCTTTGACTCAACGCGTTGCTCGCACATCAATTCAAAGAGGGGAAAAATGTAATACCCCAAAATTGGCACCTTATAATTCTAATCAATTTTGGTGCATTTTCTCATCATTGAAGTCCTATTGTACTAGGCAAATTCTCCTTTCTAATTGACTTTAATTTACTTAGTCTCAAATGCAGAAAACTTGAATTTGCATAAATCTTACACTATATTTAATTCCTGAATTTTCAAGATTTATAAGCTAAAAATCCCTATTATTAATTAATTTAATTCTAAAGTCCTAAGTGCTTTTAAATTAAATTAATCCCACCTCCTTCAGCTAATACACATCAAGGGAATTAAATATTATGTGGTTATTTGAATGGATTATCCTCATTTAAAATTGATAATTCAAAAGCCACCCATGTCGCAATAATTCATTTATTTAATTAAATAATTCCTCCATATTTTGTCTCACCTTCCTCCATAGAGATGAAGAGTTAGCCATTTCTTTCCAAGAAACTCTTCACCCTCTCTTCAGGATTTTTTATATTATGGACCTTTTTTCCTTCATTTGGAGGACAAATTTTAGAGTATCAAAACTATTGTGAATCATTGTCTCAATTCTCTCATATTTTCAAGCTTTTATTGCATATTTAGTATAATTTCATGTAGTTTAATGGCATCCTTCATTGCAATTTAGTTTGTTTACTATCAAATAGCTTAACTATGTTATCTTTTCAAGTTTCTTTTCTTAAAATCTGTATTCTTATTCCTAGATTACAATTGCATCTCTCATATAGAATACTCTCATTTCAAGTTTTCAAAGCTTTCAAATCCTCCATTTTAGCAATGGTCTATGGTTGTTGGCTCTCTTTCTAAGAGTAGTTAAACACCCCAACTAAATAGGAGGCAACAGGCAATTCAATTGATATTGCGGAATGAACAATTCATGTTCATCTTTGCAATTTAATGATTGAGCAATGACTATGTTGTGTTGTGCCTAATTTAGAGGTCAAAATTAAGACACATACACTACCAAGGTAGGGGTAGTGAGCAAAGGTCACAAGGAGAGAATAAGTTGACAGAGCAGCAGATTGAGAACAATTCAAGAGGAGGCTATAATAAAGGTAGAGGTAATCATGGTGGTCTTAATAAAGGGAGAGGAGGTAGGAGTAGTTCTTATTTTGTAACCACGAAATGTTATTACTGTGGGTAGCTAGGTCATCCAACCTATAGATGTCCAGACAAACCTTCTGCAGAAAATAGTGATAAGAGGATAGCATATGCACATGAGGATACTTCAAGTGTCAAAACCCCTGAGGTAGACCATCTAGACTCAGAGATGGGTGAGAATCTAATGTTCAGAAGGGTACTAATAAGGAAACCAATCAAGGATGAGCCCAAACATAGGAGGACACTATTTAGAATCAGATGTAAGATCCTTGGTAAGGTGTGGAAGGTGATTGTGGACTCTGGATCCACATATAAAATAATTTTAGATGAGGCAATAGTAAAGCTTAAGCTATCCAAGATACCCCATGTGAATCCCTATAAGGTGACATGGCTCAACAAAGGCCAAAGTGCGCTAGTCAATGAGCAAACATGGGTAGAGTTATCAATAGCAGGGTACAAGGCCAAATTTCTTTGTGACATCCTACCAATGGATGCTTTCCATTTTCTTCTTGGAAGGCCTTGGAAATTTGATAATGGGGAAGTGTATGATGGGAAAGATAACCCCATCACTTTCAAGAAAGGAGGGAAGACCTTCAAAATTTAGTCATTACTAGAGGATGAAGAACCACAGACCAAAAATCCTAGTGTGATGTTATGCAATGGAAAGGAGTTTTTAAAAGATGTCAAGGGTGATGAGAGTGAGGGGTATGCCATTGTGCTGAAGCTTAAGGAAGAAGAAGAATTAGTGAAGGAGCCATTACCATCATAAGTGCAAGAATTTCTAGAGAAGTACAAAGACATAGTGAGTGATGGCACTCCTGCAACCCTAACACCTAAGAGGGTTATAAGTCATCAAATAGACTTTGTGCCAGGGGCATCCTTTCCCAACAAAGCAACATAAAAGCTGACTCTAGATCAGAACTTGGAGGTAGCAAGACAATTACAAGAGATCTTGGATCAAGGCTTGATCAAGAAGAGCATTAGCCCTTGTGCAGTCCTGGTTGTTTTAGCATCCAAGAAGGGGGGAAAGTGGAGATTATGAATAGACTCAAGGGCTATAAATAGGATCACAATAAGGTATTGTGTGTGCTTGAATGTGACCTCTAAATCAGGCACAAACTCAGCATAGTCTTTACTCAATTGTTCAATTCACAAAGACAAACATGAATTGTTCATCCTGCAAACTCAATTGAAATGACTTGCTACCTCCTAATTAGTTGTGGATGTCGAATTTACCCTCAGAACAAGAGCCAACAACTTGACCATTGCTAACATGGAGGATTTCTAAAGAATGAGAAAAGATGAAATTGCCATTACTCTATGAATTGGAATGCAATTAATCTATGAAAGAAAATTACTCTTAGTCTATGAAAGTAAATTGCAACTAATCTAGAAATGAATTGCAACTAGTCTATGGAAGCAAAATGCAATTAATCTAGGAAAAGAAAATACTCTTAATCTAGAAATGAAGTGCTTTTAAACTA
>MU224413.1:2750090-2851956 GCA_018584345.1 Thuja plicata
TTGGAAGAATCAAATTGATATGTTAGACATGTAAATGAATCATAAATGAAATCAACATATCTTCAATTCAAATTGAAACTAGCTTAATTATGCAATTTTAAACTCAAAAGCATGAAAGAATTAAATGAAAATTTGACTATAAGTTTGATGCTCTCCAAATCATCCTTCTCAATGAAGAAAAAGAGGTCCAATTTATAGAAATCCATGGAAAGAGGGTGAAGATTTTCTTGAAAAGAAATGGTGGCCTCTTCATTTCCATTTGAAACAAAAGGCATGAATTATTTAATTAAAAGGATGGATTATTACCACATGAATGACCTTTCACATGGAATTATGGAATTCCCTTTTGAGGATAATTCATCTAATCAATTAAATAACTATTCAATTCCTTTTATGTATATTAGCTAAAGGGGGTGGAATTAATTTAATTAAAAGCACTTAGAAATTTAGAATTAAATCAATTAATCATAGGGATTTTTTAGCTAATAAACTCTGAGAATTTAGGAATTAAATATAACGTCAGATATATGCAATTTTGGGTTTTCTGCATTTGAAACTCAGTCAATTAAAGTTAATAAGGAGAAGAATTTGCCTAGTACAATAGGACTTCGAAGATGAGAAAATTGAAGGAACACACCAAAATTGATTAGGATTATAAGGTGCCAATTTTGGGGTGTTACAGGTATAGATTCCCTATCCCAAGAATAGAAGATCTTATGGATTGCTTAGGTGGGGAAATGTACTTTACAAAGCTGGATTTGAAGTGGTTATCACCAAATTAGGGTGAAGGAAGGTGATGAATGGAAAACAACATTCAAGACCACAAATGGGTTATATGAATGACTTGTTATGCCATTTGGCCTCTCTAATGCTCCGAGCACATTCATAAGGCTCATGAATGAGGTACTCAATGACTTCATAGGGAAGTTTGTGGTGGTATATCTTGATGATATACTAATATTTAGTAAGACAAGAGAGGAGCTTATCAGACATGTAGAGGCATAATTGAAAAGGTTACATGAAGATAAATTGACCATTAACCTTGAGAAGTGTGAGTTCTTAAAACAAGAACTAGTCTACTTGGGCTTTGTAGTGTCCAAGGGGTCTTTGAAGATGGACAAAGACAAAGTTGTTTCCATCCAAAACTGGCCTCCACCTACCATAGCCATAGAGGTAAGGAGTTTCCATGGCCTTGCCCAATTTTATAGGAAGTTTATTAGGAATTTCAGTGGCATATGTGCACCTTTGATGGATACTATAAAGGGTGGGGTCAAAACTAAGTTTAGATGGATAGTAGAGGTAGGGAAAGCTTTTGAGTTGTTGAAGAAACAAGTGGCTACTCAACCAGTCCTACAATTTCCAAGCTTTGAGAAGTTTTTTACCATTGAGTGTGATGCTAGTGGAATGATAGTAGGGGGTGTATTGAGTCAAGAGGGCAGACCAATTTCCTTCTTTAGTGAGAAATTTAATGAGGCTAAGAAGAATTATTCTTCTTATGATTTGGAACTATATGCCTTAGTCCAATCTTTGAGGAAATGGAGGTACTATATTTTTCCTAAGGAGTTTATAGTATTTACTGAAAATTAGGCTCTTAGTTACATCAACACTCAAGAAAAATTAAGTAATAGACATTTGAAGTGGATGGAGTACTTGCAAGCATTCACTTTTACTATAAAGCACAAGAAGGGTCAACTTAATAAGGTGATAGATGCCTTAAGTAGGAGGTTGTTGATAGTGCAAGAAGTTCTCTTGAATAAAATTGGGATTGAAAGTTTTAGGGACCTATACAAATTAGATGAGGATTTTGGTGAGGCCTATAAGGTATGTGTTGATTTTGAGAATCATTTTCTTAGAAAGTTCTCTGATTTTACTTTACATAATGGATTTTTATTCAAGGGCTATCAGTTGTGTGTACCCAAAGGGTTAATGAGGATGAACCTCATCCAAGAGAAATATAATGGTTCTCTAAGTGGTCATTTTGGTAAGGACAAGACCTTGGAATTGGTCCAAAGGTTCTACCATTGGCCAAAGTTGGTGAAAGATGTCACCAAGTATGTGGAGCAATGTGTTTTTTGCATGAAGGCCAAAGGAGGAATAAGTAATGTAGGGTTGTATTAGCCTCTACCAGTCCCTAACATGCCATGGGAGTTTGTGAGTATGGATTTTATTGTGGGCTTACCCAAGACTAAACATGGGTATGATAAAATTTATGTAGTTGTTGATAGATTTAGTAAAATGGGGAATTTCATCCCATGTAAAACTAATAATGATGCTAGCCACATTGCTTATTTGTTTTTCAAAGAGGCTGTGAGGATCCATGGTCTCCCTTTGAGTATAGTGTCTGATAGGGATGTAAAATCTATGAGCCATTTTTGGTGAACCTTGTGGACAAGACTGGGCACTAACCTATCTTTTGGTTCAGCTTACCACCCTCAGACTGATGGAAAAACTGAGGTGGTAAACAAGGTGTTGGGTAACCTATTGAGGTGTCTAACTAAGGATTATGAGAAGACTTGGGATGTGGTCATTCCCCAAGTAGAATATTCTTACAATGATGGAAATAATAGAATGAAAAGAAATAGCCTATTTGAGGTTGTTTATGGCATGCACCCTAGGGGTGTTTGTGAGCTCAGAGATCTTGGTGGAATGGAATACAGAAGTGGCCATGCAGAGGACTTCACCTCTACCATGAAAGAGATACAAGACCAAGTGAAGAAGCAGATCCAAGAGAGTCAACATAAGTTGAAAACCAAAGTTGATGAGAAGAGGAGGGATGTTCAGTTTGAAGTAGGTGACTATGTCATGGCCCACTTGAACAAATCAAGGCTATAGAAGGGTGTCCCTACCAAGCTCCAGATGAAAAGGGTGGGACCTTGTAAGATCTTGGAAAAATATGGAGCTAATGCATATAAGGTGGATTTACTATCAAAATTGAGAATATCTCCAGTCTTTCATGTCCAAGAATTAATATAGTTCAAAGGGAAGATGGATGAGATCACTCCAAATAGTCATGGGGTCAGTGATGATGTAGAGGTTGCTGTCTTACCTGCAAAATTTTAGATGGTGGCTGACAAAGTTCTAGACTCCCAAGTTAACTAGACTACTAGAAACAAAGTCTACATGGATCATTTGATTTAGTGGAAGGATAGGATAGAGTCTGAGGCTTCCTATATTGTAGAAGTAGACTTTAAGAAGGTGGGCATCTCAGAGGATCTGTTGTCCATAGGAGTGACATATCTTTTCCTTTTGAGGGAGTATGGTGCCAGAGCACCTACGTAGGCTAGTTGTTAAAATGGAACCTAGGGTTTTGTCCTTATTTGTTTTGGCTTGTAGTGATTCTAGCTAGACCAATAGATGAATAAAGGGACCAATATTCCTAGTGTGTGGAGTGTTTGTAAGAGGATGGGTCTTGTTAGGTCCTTAGATACCTTTGTGTCCATTTAGGTCCGATTAGGTGTTTTTGACATTTTGTGGAAAAATGAGCCAAGAAAGGGACCAGAGGTCCTATTTGATGTTTTTCATCATATTTGGTGGATTGGACAAGTTTGGGCATGGTTAGACCAAGTTTGGAGACCAAACTCAAAAGTTGCAAAAAGTTGTCAATGTTGTCATTGACAACATTGAAAACTTTTATGACAAGATTGCATCTTCGGTGGAATTGGTTAGATAAATGTCTAAAACCAATGAATTAATGTTTGGGTCAACTATATATGACCATCCTTGAGATGTGTGAAGGGTTGGAAAGTTTGAGAAATTTTGTGTACGGACTGCATATGTCAATAACAATGACTGTTAAGGTGTTTTGAGGTGATCTGATAGTTTAATGGATTGAATCCAATTTTGTGAGAATTTTTTTTTTAATGTAGGTTGATAGAATATTTTTTGTGGTGGTAGTTTTTTTTATTATATATTTTTAGTTGCCTGTTTAAATTAATTTGTTTCCAGCACTGTCGCTGTTATGAAGTAGGCATTGTAAACAAATGAGGTCTTAACTCCATTTTCCACAGTGGGATTGGCATGGGTCTTTGGATTATGAGAGTAGACTCCATGTACATTGTGTATAGTGTAGAAGGGGCCCAGGAAGTGATGGCAGCCATTTTCAAGGTGATGCCCTAGGCGAGCCAGTGTGGCATGGCTAGGGATCATCATTAGCTGCAGAGCCATTTTGGTGGATTGAAAGCATTCATAGCTTCAACCAAAGCTTGAAGAGGGTTAGGGTAGTGTTTTTTGAGTTCCCAAAGTGAGTGGAAATATTTGGTGAGGTTGTTTTGATAGAAAGAAAGAAGTCTTTGACAGACTGGTTTTGAAACCCTCAAAACCCTGATTTGTAGCCTTGTTTGTAGGCAAAGCTGTACAGAAAGTTTGAGAGCCCTAGAACTAGAAAATATGTAGTGTCTCAGTAAAGGGTGTCTAGATCTTAAATTTTTTTGGGCACTTGTTAAGAATTTTTGTATGTTATTGCAGAAAAGGTGACTAAATAGGGCTAATTGCTTGTAGCCCTATTTGGAAATCAATTGGGTGGGTTCTTGGAATTCGATTGGAGTTTTGATACAAAGTGTGCTTTCAGGTGTTGGAAAGGGTCCTATGAACATCTTGGAAACCCTAATTCTCTTTGTGGATTGAGCATTGATAAATTTGGGTCAATTGGAGCCTTTTAGGCCAAAGATGCAAGAAAGACCATTTGGGGTCTAGGAGGAAGTTTGGAAGTGTTTTGTTTTACAGAATGGTGCTCACTAGTTGAAGGAGTTAGGATATTATGATAAGATACCTAAGAAGCCTAGGGTTAGTGAAATAACTCTAGTAGGTTAAAGGGTGACCTAGGAGACCCTAGAGGAGTTCTTAGAAGAAGAAAGACTAGTGCTACATCAGGAATGAAGATACTTTTATTTAGTTCATCAAAATTCATACATGGTGGGCTATAAGGCCTTCCCGGTTATGAACAACACAATCAATAAGAATTATAGAACAATCCTCATATATCGAGATCCATAAACCATAGATCTCCAAAACTACTATCCCCCTCCCTTAACTAAGAAGATAAAACTGAATTTATACAAGAGGCTACCGAAAAGGTCAGCCCCAAAATATCCTAAAGATCCAAAATAGGAAACCTCAGCAACCCAGATTTAGGTCCACAAACATCCCAATGAGTGATCCCAAATTTATATTGCTACCAAAATTAAATGCAGAAGTCAGCCAGAAGATCCGACAAAAGAAAACACACTCAGTGAGATAGGAAACAAGAAAACCCCCAAGCCACCGAGACCAATTAGTGAAACCATTCCTAGAATAGTAACTGAGTTTGGTTGGTGAAACAAAAAAACCTTCAATTGAGAACTCTAGAGTAGTTATCGAGTTGTCTATCGAAAGTATCAAACAAGCTACTGAGCTCAAAAGAAAATATATTTTTGTTTGATACATGAAATCCATGAATCCAAGATGCTCATGCATCATGAAATTTCCTATAAAACTAATTTCCTTTAGTCTAACCTACTCAATATTCTCCCTATAAAGGCTAGCCATTAAAAAGCCCTTGCCTTTGGGAGACAATATTTATTCCAGCATAGGAAACCTAGGTAATCTTCCAATATTGCTCATTTTCTAAAAGTTTATAACCCATCTTCACTAAATAATTTTCCTTATCCGAACCACACCAAATTACACCATCTTCTATTCCAAAGAGGAAAATCAGCCTAGATTCGAAGATATCTTTTAAAAATTGGGCACTACCTTCATCCAAATTAATATCATCTACCAATTTCCATCTCTACTCAAGCCCTACAGACTCAGGTCCTAATTCAATGAAATAACATACGTTAACACCCCATCTCTTTTTTGTAATGATCCTAACTTGGTTGAGCTGTCCCCTATCAATGAGAACTTCTTTCCCATCCCAAGAATACATCTATAAATTAGCCTTCTTACCATCTCCCAATTTCTAGGATATGCGATCGGTAATAATTGGCCTGCAACTCACTATAAAATTCCATAAGGTTGAGCCAAAATGGGGATCTTGCACTATTAGAATTTTAAACCTATTGTAATCACCTAAAATTGGTCTATATTAAATAAAAGATCAAAATCCTATTCATTCGATCATGAACATATTGACATGATTAAATTATATCAAAGTTATACATTATCAAAAGTTTCAATGAGAAATAATCAAAGAGTCCTCATTAATTAATTAATCCTAGCTAATCAATTAATTTAAGATACAAAAATCACTTAGCTACAGATATTAAATAAATTTATTTAATTAATTGTCATATTATCCACTCATCATACAAAAGGAAAAAGGAATTATTTCCCACCAATCAAATTCAAGAAAGGGGATTGCTCAAGTTTGAATTATTGCCATTGATGTAATTAAATTGGGACCACACATTTTAAATTCAATTTTTACCTCCAAGGAGAAATCTATATAATCAGCTCTTTCTAAGTCATTTGCATGTAGGCATTCATATATAATACATTCACATATAGTACATTCATAGTAACGAGGTTATGCTAGTTTGATAATTGATCAATTTAGCATCATTTATAGCAACTCAATATCAATTATAGCATTCTTAGATAAAAAATTCATTATTAATCATGAATTAGAATCATAATTGTATCATTTTAGATTGCATTCTTATCTTAATTCATCTCAATTGCATAAAAAATTGTCAAAAACATCATAATTAGGTGCATTTATACATTGTAGATTAAATCTTCCATCATAGAATTGTCAATTCAAGTTGAATTTGTACAAATCTGAGAGCATTAATATAATTCAATTGATTCCTTCTTTGTAGGAAGAAATAAGACAATTATAGTGAGTTGTTTGGTCAATTTGATTGATTTTTATGGACTAACTTGCTAATATAATGTTCAATTGAGTGTTGTGTTGTAGATTTGCAAACATACAATAAAAGAATATCACATTTTGGTACCCACCATGGGGCCTTAAACCCTAATTTCCATGATTATTCTGACATTCTAGGTTGCAGGATATGTAGGAGAAGGAAAAGTGTCATTTCGGGGCAAAGGTACATCGTTTCCTCCCAATGTTTCATCGTCTGTAGGAAAATATTCATCATTTTTGGTCAAATTTGTATCGCTTCTTGTCAAAGGTCTATTAATTTTGGGCAAAGGTAAAATCGGTAAGAAATTTTCCTTTCATCATTTTTGTAAATCATTAGTTGTTTTTAGAGTCTTTAATCATCTAGGGTAAATCTTTACTCATTTCTGGTATCATTTGGTCTATAGTCAAGGTGTCATTTTGGGTTTCTATTTCATCATTTCTGACAATTACAGACAAAACAATAATGATTTCTTGATCATATTTGCATTCTAACATCTAACGATTAATCTTTTGGTGGTATAATATGGGTTTTAGTGTAGAATTAAGGAGCTAACACATCTTTCCAGGTTTCTTGCCAAATAATTTTATCAAATTTTTTTTTAATGATGTGATGATTGCAGGTTTCCTAGCAATAAATCAACCAAAATTTGTGCTTGTTTTAATTCATAGGCACTTAGTTTAAAAGGATAGTACTTGATAGGTCATCAAAAATGTTAGGGGATTATTCTCTCACATCATTAGATGTGATAAAAAACCTAGAAGGGTGATTGATTTCCTTGGTTTGGGAACCTCCTTAGGTAGTAAATGAACGTGTGCATGGTGTGTTTGGGATAAATAATTTGAATAGGAGAGTATTCTCTTTTCCCTTTGGGAAAATCAGAAATCTAGACCTCAAATTGTTATCCATTTTTTTGTTTTGTTCATTATCCTTAGAGAGCCTGCCCTTGAGGGAAAAAATCTCATGAGAATGACTCAAGTGGGAACAAGGAAAAGAAAACCTCTTCCAACCCACTATAATCAAATCCCACCTTTGAGATTAAAGTATTAGGAGACAAAAATAGTTTATGCCTGATATTCGTGGGACTATAGGTCTCAATTGCACCTATGTGACAACAGTATCTTGTATGATTCATGGACGATTTTGAAATAGATTCACTAACTAGACTCCATAGAGTAGAAGGCACCTAGATCACCCCCAAAATCATGATTACCCTTGTTCAAGGAGGATACTTCCCCAAGATCACTTTCCATATCATGCCTCCATTAAGCATTTGGAGTTGGCTAATACGACATTGTTTGACCCATTCCATGGTCTTTGATGGTTGTATTCTGATTACCTCTTTGGATGGTGCCTAAGTGAAGGCAAGGATTTTGATGGTCTTCCAACTTTTTAGAGATAAGTGTGTTTGATCTTGTTTATATTTGTGGCTATACTGATGGGATCCTTAAAGAACAAAAAATCATTTTTAAACATTCAAGACCAAGAAAAGTGTTGTTATGCTATTTCACATGTTTTCATCACTAATTATACTAGAAAAACATCTTGAGACACACCCAAGAAATCATAAACTACTGACTATTAAATCTCGTATTGGACAAAATTTTTAAGTGTAAAGTGTTGTTTCCTGCAAGAAAGTGTCATTTTTGGGACTTATTTCATCATTTCCTATGTTTCTTACATCATTTTTGGTGTTTAAAAGATCATTTACTTCTTTAATTATTGCACTATCTTAGAACAAAGCATCGTTTCTGGTGGGTGTCCTATCATTTATGGATTGCTTCATCATCCGTGGTCAACTTTCTATTTCTCTGGAGTAAAAAATCATTTTTGGTCATTGTTGTATCATTTATGGAGAACTATTTTGTTTCATCATTTGAAAAGTAGAGTGCATTTCTGTAACTTATCTGTCAGAACTAGTTACCTTTTTGGATACCCATTAAGCTCCTTTTTTAGATTCAATCATCACAGATCAGGATACCTGACATCAAATTTCAATTTTTCAAGATCGAACTGATTATTCTTTATTTTTGCAACCCATCACTACTTTTAATTGGTCGCATCAATTTTCTTGTTTAGAGATCACTATCAAGGTCAATCTAATCTTCATCCAGATATATGAAATTATCTAATCATCAACATATTTTCTCAACTTTGACCAATTGGTACACTAGCCTATCAACATTGAAATAAGTGGTAATATATCAATCATCTTTCTAAATCAAAGGTTATCCAATCTTACGTGGTGCAGACAAGAATATTCCATTTTGAACAAATTGATCCCAACAATATTCGTCGATTTTTACTAGTAATTGATTATGAACAAGATCCAAACCAAGATCGTTGAACTTCTAGTCAAATTGCTAATCAGGAACCTTATACCAACAACAATGATATGGACAACACAAAAAATTAATGGGCTGCATGTAACACCATTAAGGAAGAAGATCCATCTCATGAATACATTAAGAAAGCCTAGGAAAATCCAAAATTCCAATAACTCATGGACAAAGTCTTAATGGTTGATAAAGAAAAGTACTTTATACATCTAGTAGCCATGGGAATCAAGTTACCTCAATATTTTTATGTTGAAAAGATCAAAGGACCTAAATAATAAAATCCTATGGCTACTCTTGTCAAACAAATTGAAGCATTACAAACTCAAATCCATGAAATAAAGAAATAAAAAGAACTCATCTTCAAAGAAATACTCAGTAGATGCAATTTTTCCTATGCCTTTTGATCACAATATTCATATGCTACCATTTCCACCCAATGTGGAAATACAAAAATATGACAAGTATACAGGAATCACAGATCCTAAGGACCACATACAAGAGTTTTGTACTCTGAGTATGGAATTTATCTACGATTAGAAATATCTTATGAGGCTAATTCTGTGTAGCTTAGGTGGATAGGAAATGTAATGGTTTTCTAAATTGCCAATCATGATTATGTTTTTCAAAAAATTGGTCAATATGTTTATGCAACATTACTCATATAATATCAAACACCCAGTCACAATGATAGATCTATGCAACACTAAACAACATGTGAGTGATCCCTTTATCTCATTCTTGCCTAGATGGAGAAGGATGTCTGTGAGATATCCTCGTTCAATCCCAAAAATATTGAAGACGGACATCTTCATCAATAATATTTTTCCAGAAATGAATCACTATATTCAAATTCAATGTGTTCCCACATTTGTCAAAATGATTGAGATGGGGATAAAAATTGAAGATACCTTGGTTAAAAGAGGAGATATTAAATTATATAAAGATTTTAAAGGATCCTATAATAACTCAAATAACAACCAAGATAAATAAAAATACTGGAACAAGAATAGAAATGTGGTAAATGATAGAGTGGTAGATGCTCAAAATGTAAAATCAAAATATCCAGTGTTTAATATCTCGACTAATACTTTCACAAACAATCCTAATACTACGTCTACTTTTAGAATCAATCAAGAATCAAAACAAAAAAAAAACCAACCTTTCACAAATAGTCCCAAATGGAAATTCACACCTCTCAAAGAATCTATTGAATTAGAATTATGCAAGATTCTCACACACAATGTTATTACTCTACTTGAAGCTAGACCATATGAGCCACCGATCAAACCAAAATTATGGAATGATGCTCACTATTGTGAATATCATTGGAATAAAGGTCATAAGACAAATGCATGTATAAATCTCAAACATGTGCTGCAAGACTTGATTGATAATGAAGTCATCACAATGGATGTACATAAGACCAACAAAGATCATACGATGTTTAAAACACCATTACCTAGTTATGAGAAAGGAGAATATTCTAACACTAAAGGAAACCAAGTGAATTATACATATTCTCATGACAATATAATCAATATATTAGAAACCTTGGATCAACACATTAATGTGATCATTATCAAAGACACACAACAAGATGAATCTACTAATGCAGTAATGAGAGGTCAAGATAAAGTGACATTGAAAGGTGATTATTTGAAATTAAAGACATCATCAAGACTAACACAATTAACCAAACAAGCCTGATCATCTTCATCATCTAATTATAGTTTGGTTGACCAATTGTAAAGAACTTCTGCACACATATCCATTCTTGAATTACTCAAAATTTCTTTATCACATAGAGATTTTGGAAAAGGCCCTGGTTGAAATAATTGTTCCTAATAATCTAGATGTAGATAAATTTAAAGCCATGGTTGGGAACTAGACTTCATCAGACTACTTATCTTTCTCAGAAGAAGATGACAATTCTCTAAGTCATCCACATAATCTGCCCTTACATATAGAAGTGTTGATCCATAAACACAAAGTAAAATGAGTATGTTGGGATAATGGAGAGGTGTGTAATGAGAGGGGAGGGGTGAATCAGTACCCTTAAACACTTTTAATCAAATCTTTGTAACCTACCATTCTTCAATAACTGACTGAGTTTTTGCATACACCAAACATATAGTATCACTGTTGAAATGTAAATGCATGTAAAGTAAACAATACACATACATGAAATTAAGTACTCATGACACTAGTATTTTGGTATCACAAAAAATCCCTGTTAGAAGGTAAAAACTACGGTGGGGATGAGACCCACAAAACTCCACTACTGCAAAAATAAAGTAGCCTGTTAAAGCTTACAAAGAATGACCACTTCTGATGATCTTACCCTGTTAGGAGTAACAATGCAATCAATTAGATCTACCTCATGTGAGGATTTAGCAACAAAAAGTATATGTGCACTTGCCTAGGAGATTTACAAAAGACGGTTGAGTCTAGTATGTTAAGAGATTTTGGGGTTCTATTACAATTGTTAAAGAGTAACAAATTTTTTATCTAAAACATATACAATCTCAATATTTTCAATAAAGATCCATTCAGTACATAACAAAAATATCACCTCAATGTGAATGATAGTACCTTCTGCTCTGTTATTCTTGGTAGCCTTGCCTTAGTTCTAAAAGCTGATTTCTGCAATGTAGTGTCTGTCCTTAAAATCCCTTGTTTGTTCTTTGATGTCTGTAGTATGGAGGCTACTTGATCATTGATTGATCAACATACATTACAAAAATTGACATCTATACATTTATATATCAAATGATATGACCTAATTAGGGCTTAAAAATTACATCCCTAACCTAAGATCAATGGTGTACATAATTTACCTTGATCATCTACACATAGGAGACATAAAAAATTAATGTTGTATATCCATAATTAATGCTCTCCTTGATTGTGTTAACTCTTATTCTAGGTCAGAAAAAAATTTGTTACATAGAATGATGTACCATAAAATTTTTTTATGTGGCCTCTGGTCCACTTGGTTATTGTTGTCTCTCGGTGCTTGGTGTAGTCTATGTATCTCGGTTATACTATTGTTCAATTATACTATGTAGCTCATTATTGTCTACTGCTTGGTATAGTCTTTCTATTCGGTTATCACTACACTCGGTTAACTTTGGGTGTGATCAATTCTCTCACTTAACTCTGCACTTTGGTGATTATACCAAATATCCTGTTTGTGACTCTGTTACTGACTGTCCATTTTGTGTGCTTGATAACTAATGACAAATTCAATGCTCAATTGGAGTAATATTCTCCCCCTTTGGCATTAGTACCAAAAACTTATTACTGTACAAAATATACTATACTGACGGAAGGAGAGGTTGATGATGGGGACAAAGGGCTCACCCAACTATCAAACCACCTTGCAGAACTAGTGCAGAAGCCAAGCAACATAGTGAGAGAAGAAAGTACAAATATCCTTTATATTAACTTGATCAAACTTATTACATGCTAGGCTATAAGATCTTCCTAGTTTTGGCCATATATTCAATGAATTACAATAGGATCTTCATACAATAGAGATCACAGACCTTTGATCTCAATATATAAACATTTTCCTTCTTTCTCTAAGATTTCTACCTAAACTAAGAACATACAAAAGAATATATACAAGAGACCAACAAGAGAGGTCGGTGCTCAAATCCCTAAGTGAGACCAAATTTAGGTTCATATAGTTCCCAATGAGAGACCCTAAATTAATTCAGAAAAAAAAATTAAATGAAGAAGTCAGTCGAAGATCCAATTCCCAAAATAAGCATCTTGGATATGAGATCACCAAAAATCAGTAACTGTCAGTAAGAGCATAACCGAGCAACAGAAGACCAACCCGAGTGATAGAGACAAGCATGACTAAGAAGCAGGGAACAAAACCTGAGCATCAGAAGAGAAACCCAAGCAATAAGAAATAAATAGGCATGCCCAAGAAATAGGACCTAAGAATCATAACTAAGCATTACCGAGAGACATAAACAAGCATACCTGAGAAATAGAACCTAAGCAACAAATAAGCTTTACCGAGTGATAGAGCTTGAGTAACAAAGTATTTCTTGAGCAACTTCTTAAACAAAAAAAAAATCTTTTTGGTTGAGCAAGAGTGCCAATGACCCAAGATGCTCCTGCATCAGACACCCAGGGTTACAAGAAATGATTCCTTGAATCATGTATTAGGTCCAACCTAAAATGAATCCAACTTAGATTGACAAATCCAAGATGAGTCCTAAATCGGTCTATTCTTCCATTTTACCAGATATTCCATGTATTCTTTTCCTCTTGTACTTCTGCCAATTCTCTATTTCAAAATCTTCTCAACTTCTTCTTTCTACTTCTTAGGATAATCACTTGGTACTGTCTTTTCTTCATCACGTTCATGATATTAATACAAGTCTAAAATATTGAATATAGGTGTTATATCCATGTCATCAGGTAATTCAATTTCATAAGCATTTCCACTCTTAAACTTTCTCAATATTTTGCAAGGACCAAATTTCTTCATCTCTAGTTTACCATATGTTCCAATAGGAAATCTGCCTTTCTTCAAATGAACCATTATCGTATCACCAAATTCAAATTTTTTATGTCTTCTTGATCTATCTGCACTATCTTTTTACTTCTGATTACTCTTTTCTAGCTTCTATTTTACATCTTCATGCAATGTCTTCATGAACTCAAAAAATTCTTCTGCTTCAGTACTTATTTTCTCTTCTCCAACAATATCTCTCAAATCTGATATACCTCTCACTTGTGTGCCATGAACAATCTCAAAAGGTGTCTTTCCAGTGCTTCTATTCACTAAACTATTTTATGAAAATTCTTCTTGTGCCAACATCAAATCCCAATTGCTTGGTGTGTCTCCAACTAAGCATCTCAACAAATTACCCAAACTTTGATTTACAACCTTTGTTTGTCCATCAGTCCATGGATGAAATGTAGAACTCAAATTCAACTCAGTATCCATCTTCTTCCAAAGTGTTCTCCAAAAATAGCTAACAAACGTACTATCTCGTTCAGAGACGATACTCCTTGGTAATCAATGCTATCTGACAATTTCCTTAAAGAAAAGATCTGCTATATGTACTGCATCTGATGTTTTCTTAAATGGTATGAAATGTGTCATCTTAGAAAATCTATCCACAACAACAAATATGGAATCATTACCTCTTGCTGTCCTAGGTAAGAAAAGAAAAAATCCATGCTGATATCACTCCAAGGTTTCTTAGGAATAGTAATAGGTGTATACAAACCAATATTCTGACTCACTCCTTTAGCAACTTGGAAAACTCCACAAATTTTTACAAAATTTTGAACATCCTTATACAAATAAGGCCAAAAATACCTCTCCTTCAGCAAACTCAATGTTTCATCAATACCAAAGTGTCCAGCCAATCCACTGCTATGTTTATCCTTTATCAAGTTAGTTCTCATTGATCCTCTTGGTATGCAAAACTGAATACCTTTGAACAAAATATCTTCCTAAATGAAATAATCTTCATACTTACTTGATTGATTTGAATTAGGTGCTCTGCACACTCTCCACTACTCTAAAAAATTAGGATCACTTTCATAAAAATTCTTCATGTCATCAAAACCAAGAACTTCAATTCTCATTTTAGTCAACAAATATCTTCTTCTACTCAATGCATCAGTAACTCTATTAGAAATTCCACTCTTATGCTTAATCACAAATGTAAAGCTCTACAAATACTCTACCCATTTCATATGTCTCTGATTCAACTTATTTTGACTACCCAAATACTGTAAATCCTTATGATCAGTATACAACACAAATTCATTTGCCATCAAATAATGTCTCCATTTCTTCATAGATTAAACAATAGCATAGAACTCTTGATCATAGACATGAAATTTTCTTTTTTCATCATTCAACTTTTCACTAAAGAAAGCAACATGTTTACCTTCTTGAGTCAACACAAGTCTAATTGCACTTCCACTTGCATCACATTCAACTTGAAATACCTTATTAAAATTAGGTAATGCTAACACAGGTAATTTAGAAACCTTCGACTTCAAAGCTTCAAAACTCTTATTAGATCCATGTGTCCATGTGAATTCTCTTTTTTCTCCTCTCATTGTCTTAGTCATAGCATTACAAAAAAAATTGGAATTTTTGATAAACTTCCTGTAAAAATGTGCCAATCCATGAAATGATCTTACCTCAGTGACATTTTTAGGTGTAGGAAAACTCAATAAGGCTTCAACCTTCTCTGTATCCATCTTCAAACCATCAACTGAAATCACAAAACCCAAATATACAAGCTCTTCTTTCATGAAGGAGCACTTTTTCAGTTTTATCAACAACTTTTAATCTTTTAATCTCTATAACACTTGTCTTATATGCATCAAATGCTCTTCTCTAGTCTTATTGAATATCAGAATATCATCCAAATATACAATCACACATTTATTCAAGAATTTCTTCAGAAATTCATTCATCAACCTCATAAATGTACTCGATGCATTAGTTAAACCAAAGGCATAACCAACCACTCATAAAAATCTTCCTTTTTCTTGAAAGTAGTCTTTCATTCATCACCTTCTCTGATTCTAATTTGATGATATCCACTTTTCATATCAATTTTGGTAAAATGTCCTGCTCCACTCAAACAATCCATTATGTCATCCATTCTCGGTATAGGAAACCTATACTTTACTACAATATTATTAATGGCTTTGGAATTAGTGCACATTTTCCATTATCCATTCTTCTTAGGTGCCAATATAGTAGGTACTGCACATGGACTCAAACTTTCTTGGATCAAGCCTTTTTTTAACAATTCATGAACTTGTCAGTTAAGCTCTTCATTTTTTGTTGGTGTTAACTGATATGGTGCTTTGTTTGGAAAACTAGCTCCAAGAATTAGATCCATACAATGACTGATATCTTTCATTGGTGGCAAACCATCAAGTACATTATCTAAAAATATTTCCTTGTACTCAGTGAGTAACTTTCCAACTTCTACAGGAATGCCATCTTCTATATTCTTACTCAGTTTTTTAGGAATCAAAGCATAAAAAATATCATTTCTTTTCAAGTCTTTAACAAAATATCTACCTTCCATCAGGCAGACTTTCACAGATGTACATATCTCACCCACAAATTCTTCAATCAAAGGTAACAGAATTTGCTTCTTACCATCAACCCAAATAGAATATCTATTCAATATTCCATCATGTATAGCATGTATATCATATTGCCAAGGTCTACCCAACAAAATATGACAACTATCCATAGACATAATATCACACAACACCTTATCATAGTATTTTCCAATTTTTAGATTCACAAAACATTGTTCACTCACCATCAATGTATGATCATCTTTGATCCATGAGATCTGATAGGGTTTTGGATGTTTCATCCTCTCCAACTACAACTTTGCAACCATTTCCTCAGATGCCAGATTCTCCAAGCTTCCACTGTCAACAATCACCTTCCAAACTTTGTCTACAACTCTACATCTAGTCTTGAACAAACTTTTCCTGATAGGATCTTGCTTATCCTTCTCACTCCATAGTATCCTTCAGATCATGAAATTTCCTTCCTTCTCAACTTCATTTGGTGACTCCTCTTGCACCAATGCATTTCTGCTACTATTACCTTTCTTTCTTGCATGTGTACATTCAAAGGATTTATGTCCTTCTTCACCACAATTGTAACAAGTAACTTGGAATCCTTTTATACTATGTCCACCTCTGGAGTAATTACCTCTTCCTTGGTATGAATTCCCACCTTTCCATTCTGTCTTCCCTTTGTCTTGAGATGTGTCTAAAATTGACTTGTCTGGTTCAGATTTACTATTTTCACCATGAGATCTACCTCTTCCTCTACCTCCTCTGCCTCTTTTCCTTTGTTCATATCTTCTATTCAACTTTTCCTCAGCTTTTAGGGAAAATTGGTATGCCTCCTCAATTCTTTCCATCTTAACCAAACTGATTTCATCTTGTATGGAACTTCTCAATCCATTCAGATACCTTGCTACTCTTTCCACTTCATCCTCAACATGTCCAAATCTGATGTCCAATTTGTAGAATTCCTCAGTGTAGTCTTTGACTAATTTGTCTTTCTGCTTCAAGCTTTGTATTCTCCTAATCAGGTTAATCTAATAATCATAAGGTAGAAACTTTCCTTTCAATTTGTTTACCATCTTATCCCATACCTTGATTTTGTCTTTACCTTTCTTCTTTCAATCCAATTGTTGATGTTCCCACCATAGGGATGCATGACCTTTCAACTTTGTGCTTGCAATCTTCACCTTCTTATCCTCTGCTATATTCTCATATTCAAAATACTTTTCCATCTCAGTTATCCAATCAATTAATTTGTCAGAATCCAATTTTCCACTATACTCAGGAGGATTAAATTAAGGCATGGATTTCAGACTTCTCAAAGCTCTCATGAATCACTCTTCTTCTTGACTCATCATAGGTGCAGGTGTAGCTTCACATTGAACGTCTCCAATTTCATCATCACTAACATCATCAAGATGTCTTCCTCTACACTGGGCTATCTCAACAACTTCCAATCTAGCAGCCATCTGTCTAAGCATATCAGCTAGACCTAGATCTGCATTTCCTCTCCTATGAACCATCTTGAATCCTTCTGCAATTGTAGGTCAGATTGCAATTTTCCACCCCACAACAATACCAACTAGGGTTAGGGTTTCAAGAAGGAACTTAGATCTCACCAATTCTCTGATACCACTTGACACACGGAGAGGTTGATGATGGGGCCAAAGGGCTCACCCAACTATCAAACCACCTTGCAGAACCAACAGAGTGAGAGAAGAAAGTATAGAGATCCTTTATATTAACTTGATCAAACTTATTACATGTCAGGCTGTAAGGCCTTCCTAGTTTCAGCCATATATTCAATGAATTACAATAAGATATTCATACAATAGAGATCATAGACCTTCGATCTCAATATCTAAATATTTTCCTTCTTGCTCTAAGATTTCTACCTAAACTAAGAACATACAAAAAAATATATACAAGAGACCAAAAAGAGAGGTCAGTGCTCAAATCCATAAGTGAGACCTAGATTTAGTTCCACACAAATCCCAATGAGAGACCCCAAATTAATTCAACAATGTGAATTAAATGAAGAAGTTGGCCAAAGATCCAACTCCCAAAATAAGCATCTCGGGAAGGAGATCACCAAAAATCAGTAACTGTCGGTAAGAGAATAACCAAGAAATAGAAGACCAACCCAAGCAACAGAGACAAGCATGACTGAGTAGTAGGGAACAAAACCTAAGCATCACAAGAGAAACCCAGGCAACAAGAAAAAAATAGGCATGCCCAAGCAACAAGACCCAAGCATCAGAACTAAGCAATACTGAGTGAAATAAACAAGCATGCCCGAGTAATAGACAAGATTTACCGAGTGAAAGAGCTCGAGTAAAAGAGTATTCCTCGAGTAGCTTCTTAAACAAAAACAAACATCTTTTTGGTTGAACAGGATTGCCAATGACCCAAGATGCTCCTGCATCATATACATAGTGTACATGATGACTCCCCCTTCATACATGATTGGTATATGTATATAAACTCATCTTGATTATAGTATCCCCTTTTACTATACTTATATACATATATGTTTTCCCCCTTTTTTGAAAATAATGACAAAAAGAATATAACTTATAGTTTGTCAAAAATGTTAGGATGGGTATTGTTTAGAGTTTCTAGTAGCTTCTCCCATTCCTCTTTTAAGTGCTCAAGGGTTAGTAGCTCTAAGTTTAACTAAGCATGCATATCATATATACGGTCTGTCACTGACAATTTTTGGGTGGAAATTAGGTTCTTTGCCAATGTCACATGTTTCTACATCATGACCAGATGTGGTAGTAATGTTGCATGTAGCTTGGTCACTTGTTCTCTGATTTTCTCTTCTTTCCTTAAGTCTAGTCTCAACTGCTGGCTTTGGAGTGCCTTAGTGTAATGCATTTGCAATGCGTGTTGCTTAGTTGATAGACTCTTTGTGTTGGAATAGTCCCAAGGATAAATCAGAGGGGGGGGGGTGAATCAATTATCAGTCAATTTAATTATTTTATCCTTCTTCAATGTAATTTGATATAATGTAAATGCACATTCAGATAACACAATAGAGTACTCAACAATTTTGATTACGGGGAAACCAAATAGGTAAAAAACCCAGTGGGAATTAGCACCCACAAATAACTGCACTAGTTCATAATGATCTCTATTAGAAGATCTTACAACCCTGTTAGGAGTTGATATTTACAATGCAAGAAGTACAGAGACCTGGTTAAAAGTTGGACCGTGTTAGGAGTCTTTTACAAATAACCTTGTTAAGGGTGAGGACTCACTGTCCAATAGCTCATTGCTAAGCTGGTTAAGGCTACAAGCTTTAGTACAATAGATATACACTATATTTGGTAAATGAACTGTTTGAGTAGACCTGCTATCTTGATCAGTTCCAATGAATTGCAATCAACTTCTATTTCTTGACATAGATCTTCAACTTATTCTTTCTGACTTTCTGCTCTTCTCTATCTTTTCTTTTTCACTTCATTTTCATACTTAGCGAACATAATAGAACTGCTATATGTATCTTCACTAAGGATAAGGTCATGACAGTATCTGGAAACACTTCATCAACTTTCTTTTCGGCTCAACCAAGCACGCAATCAAAGTTAGGACCGCGCAACTTAAACTGAATAGATGCGAATCTTTACAAAGTCAAATTTACCAAATTAACTCTAACATCCATATTATATTGAAACACATTTATCACCTTTGGATAATTTTCTTTAAATCATAACTAAACATTAATACAAACAGGCATATCCCGAAGATAGGCGCAACTCAAGAGACACTATATTTATGTCAGCTCTTAACAGATAAAATCCAGAATCTGTAACTGCCATAACTGATTAATCATAGCTCAACTGTAACTGCATATCTAACTCAGCGTGAATGCATATAGCATCTAGAACATGTATAAACCATGGAAATAAACATGCATAGTATGAAAATATCTGTACTGCTAATTGCATATAGGATACCTGCTGTATATTATATGTTGTCATCAATGACAAACATACAATCAATTATTTGCATAGGAGCAAATCTCCAACAATCTTTCCCTTTGACATTGATGGCAACATATGATATCATCAACTCAAAGTGTCTTCCTTCTTTTTACAATCTTCTCAATATCCTCATCAAAATTTCCTCTTTAATGCTGCTGCTCTGTATACTCCCCCAGAGTATATGCTCCCCCTTACTAATAATCCCCCTCTGACATCAATGACAAAGGGTGTTAAACACCATTAAGCATAGGTACTACTCTAGAAGTAGAGTAGTCAACCATTTATCAGTCACCAAGGACTGATGTTCTTGCTGCAAGTTCTAATCAGACTCAGGAAAGGGAATTACTCCCAACTTCTCCCTGAGATACTCAAAAGTATCTTTTCATAGAGGCTTTGTAAAAATATCTGCTATTTGTTCTTTGGTGCTCACATAATCCAACTTTACTTCTTTGTCTTCAAATTTTTCTCTTAGAAAATGGTATTTGATCTCAATGTGTTTTGTCTTTCCATGCATCACAGGGTACTTTGACATATTGATAGTACTAGTGTCATCACAATGAATAACGATAGGATAATCAATCTGAATACCAAAGTCTTTAATCATCTGTTTGATCCAAACCATTTTTGAACAATTCAATGTTGCTACAACATACTCAGCTTCTATTTTTGACTGAGAGATACAATTCTACTTTTTACTTGTCCAAGTGACCAATCTGTCTCCAAGAAATACTGCTCCTCTTGATGTACTCTTTCTGTCATCAACACAACCTGTCCAAACTGCATCTGTGTACATATGAAGTTGTATATTCTCTGAGTTAGGATACCATAAACCATAGTCAATAGTCCCTTTTAAGTATCTGAATATTCATTTTATTGCCATTAGATGATTTTTCTTGGGTTCGGCTGCAAATCTTCCAACAATGCCAACTGCATTAGAAATATCAGGTCTAGATTGAGTAAGATATATGAGTTTTCCAATCATAGACTTGTATAGGGTCTAGTCAACTACTATGGAATCATCATCTTTAGAAAGCTTGCTTCCTGTTATCATGGGGGTGCTTACTGGTTTGCAATCTTCCATCTTGAAAGTCTTCAATATCTCCTTCACATACTTAGACTTATTTATGAATATGCCTTTGTCTGTTTGTTTTACATTTGTTAGGTCCTATTTGAGTCACCATGATTAAATAAGTTTTACCCTTTGATGTTTCCCTCAAAGTCTTACTTGAGTTCCCTCCCCCCCTTTTTGGGAAGAAGAAGTCCATGTTAAAAAAAGCTTTGAAATGACAGTTTTCCCTTCGAACTTATTCTTTAAAGGTGTCGTAAACTCATCTCATGAGAACCGGTTCTCTCGGTCAAGTGTTGGTATCAATTTTTCCTTCATGAACCACTTTGAACCACTTTGAACCTTGATTCAAAGTAGTTCAAAGTAGTTCAATCAAATGTTTTTGACCTACTTTCAGTGATTGCAGGTGGGACCCTGGACATGTCATTGAACTGCTACGAACCTCTTTGAACCTCAGTTCAAAGTAGTTCAAAGCAGTTCAACGAAGGATTTAATAAAGTAAAAAGGTGATGTGACATCTAAATTGATGGATTATATAACATGTTAGAGTGTATCTACCAAAATAATGGTACGATGATTTGGACAAGTGGTCAGCCATGTGGGAAGAGTCAGTTGGCAATTTGGGTTAAGGCAGATGTTCTGTCAGTATGAAAAAAGGGATAACATTTAATATGGAAATAATGATTAAAGAGGGCTCAATTAAGTGAAGTAATGGTTAAATGTCACATCAATGACTTCAACTCAATATGTCTTATGTGCGACATTTAATTTTCATGCCTCGGTTGATTTTCCTCGCACAGTGAGTTTCTATAAATTCTCTTTCCTCAGCTCATTTATTCCAAATGCTAAGTTGTGGAGTCTCGGCTATGGAGGAAAAATGTGTGGGTTTTTCATTTCAACAGAAAGTAGGTAATGCCCAATAAGCCCTCTATTTTCTTCACTATTTTATGCATGGTTATCTTCTTTTCTCAAAGAATTGCAGTCTTTATTTGCTTGAGTAGAAATAGAAAGAGATGAGGTCTAGCATGCATTTCTTTGGAAACACTGCAAGCCTAGTCTATAGAACCCCAATTATTATAGACATAGATTTGTTGGGATTCGAGGTAGAAAAACTAGTTGAAGTGTTGAAAGATTCAGTGGAAGAGGAGTATCCTGTAGAGTTTTTGTCCATTGGTTTACTCCAAGCTATTGCTTTTCTTCCAGTTGTGATATGTCCAGAGCTTATTCAACAATGCATATATCATTATGAAATCAAGTCTAAGGGTGTGTTGAATAATGAGGGTGAGATTATTTTAACCATAATCAAAGAAAAAATAATGTCCATCTTCAAAATTCTGGATGAAACTTTTGCTATTTTTACTCCCACTTAGTCGCTAGCGCAATTTCGGGAAAGGAGTGATAAGAAGCTTAGTAACATAGCCTGAAAGTGGACTGTATCGAATTACAGGGGCAGTTCTAGACTACCCAAGGTTCTAACCAAGGACCATATGAAGACCCACATCCATAATATCATGGTTTTATTGCACAGAATAAGAGGTTCAGAACAAGTACTTCTCTTTGAAGATTGGATGTATCATTTCATCAAAATTGTGTTAGAAGGAAAATAGAATCTAGACTGGGCTGAAATAATCATGAGCTCACTCAGAGATCAGGTCAAATAGGCACAAGCTATGAAAAAAGAGTTCTATATGTCCTCCTATTTGACCTATTGCCTCACATGTACTGAGGATCTTACCAAAATTCCTCATGAACCATGCATTGGAGACATAACCATTTTTGAGTATTGCCCTCTGCTGAGGAAGGACAGAGTCTTAGAAGAGTATAGGAGGGTTCATGATGTCTTTCTTGGGAGATTGTGTAACCAGTTAGCTGGAACCTCAATTCAAAGAATTTCTCTAGAGGCCCAAAAGTTGGTTCAAAGTTCTGGGAGTTTCTATGTCTAATTTCCTCATTTCACCTATCTAAGAGTCTGCAGTTTTGATGAAGAACCTCTCAGATTGCCCAGGTTCTACTTTGACTGTTTCATCTTAGTAGAAATCTATAGACAAATGTTCACAGTAATAAAGAATAATCTGCCAAAAGATAAGTGGGATACAATGTTTCCAATCAGACTTGAAAATATGGTATGCAAGAGTATGATAGATGCATCAGTAATAGGTAGTAATTTGGTTGGCTTTCACATGCAGTTTTATGAGTCAAGAAGGGGATTTGACAATAAAGGGTATTCCATAAAGGCATTCAATTTTAAACATCAGATGGACCCAACCCCACACTTAGAAGATATATGGGAGGATTTAGGAAGTGAAGGGGCAATTTAGATAAGAGACCATTCCAGGTTGTTTATCCCTCAAATTAGAAGTCTATAGCTAAAACTTGAGATATCTGATGTGATTGAAGATGGGTCAGAAGTAATTGAACCTAGTTTTACTAAACCCAGTGTAGAATTTCTGTCAAAGGTAGATTGGATGAAGAATGAAGAAGCAAACATCAAGCTGAGAGCTAGGTTCATTCTATCCTACATGAATGATTGGCTAAAAAGAAGGAAATCAAATAAGAAAAGGATCACATATCCTAAAGAAACTGATGTCAAATCAATCTCAATTGAGGTCCAGCCTGATCCCTCTAACATTTCTTCTCTAACTCCTTATGCAGGTAATTTTCCTTCAAATAAGAAAAGAGTTATGCACAAAAAACATCCAACTACACAATAGAGAAGATCTAGAATGAGGACTGAAAGTCAGTCTCAAATGGCTTCTCCTGACTCCAGCTTTGTTGACATTGATGTCAATGATGATGATCTCTCTCTTTCACCAGAACAAAACAAAGAGATTCAAGATGCAATGATGAACAAGTCTGAGGTTCAGCAAGAAGAGGTGAGTCCCACCAAGAATGTTGAAAACATGATGGTTCATAATTCAGTTCCTCCTTGGCTAACTGAATCGGTAAGAAAGAAATGCAGTTTCAAGCCTATTTCTTTACCTGTTAAAGATATTGTTACCAAATATGCAACTTGTACCCCAAAGATGAAGAAAGAAAAGAGCAATTCAAGGTTAATTACAGACCCTGTAATAGGCAAAGTGACCACTGAAATAGCTACTATCAAACAAAAAGAGTGTATTCTTGAACCTGCAGCTGAAGATTTTGAAATTACAAAAATGGAATTTGGGGTGCTAAACAAAGATACTTGAGATCATCTTTTCAAGTTCTCAGTAGACCATATGCTTGGTCAATCATAGAAGGATGGGAAGGAGAAGTGGGTACTCAAACAACTCGTGATAATGATGGCAAAGTTCCTTAGTTTGCTTAGCAAGGTTGGGGCCTTGCCTCTAGCCCAATCTCTGCAAGATTTCAACCCTATCTCTGCAGATAAAAAATAAATACTGAAGCAAATGCATCAAGGTAGAACTTTGATGATGGCTATGAGAAACTGGGTCGGTGGTATCAATTTAGAAGGAAATAACTTTATTTAGGAGTTTGTAGCAGCTTTTGCAGACGGAGAAGCTTTGATTGGGGAGATCAATACCTTGATACCAACTTGGGAATTGGATGAGGAAAAATGTGTCACTGTTATGTCCTTGATTATTGAGATAGAAGGATATGGGGTTGAGAAGTTCCTGGTAGAGAATCCTATGAAACTGATACATGCCTATATGCTCTTCATTCTCAAGAAGAATATGAATTGGAAAAGCATCTTGTTTAAAGCGGTGATCTTGAGCTTGCATGCCATAGAGAAAGAGGTCAAAGAAATGCATACTAATGCGCTGAAACACTTTAAAGTTGTGAACCCATCGGGCATACTTCAGTTCACCGAAGGGAATATAGATGCAGAAGCTATGACCAAGAGTTTCAAAGATGCAATGAATGATATTAAAGAAAAAGAGGAGATTACAGCCAAGGACTTCACCAGGGTTGCTAATGTGGAGTCCATGCTATACCTAAATTGGGGGTAGTTACCTAGATAGTTAGAAAAGGTTTGGAACTTCAAATGGGAAAAGAGCACATGTGGCGCGAAGTTGAATGGTGTGAAGAATCTCCACTCCCACCTAATCCAAGAGCTAGTGAGTACTTTTTGTAGCTAGAAGCTGGTCCAAGGAGCCACGTCTGGAGATGATAACTAAAGACACATGATCACATGATGATTTTCATGCCTATGTTTGGGGAATTTTGTTTATGTTTTAACTGTTGTCAGAAAACTTTTACTCTATCTATTTCGCTGGTCTGAAACTATTTCTTTTTGGTTAGGTTGAGAGGCTGAGTTTTAAGGGAACCCTCTCAAACCTGTTAAACTATTTATGCTGGAACATGATACTGGAAAAAGGATGATGAAATTTTGGAATCTGTTAGACTTAGATCGACAATTTCTAAGTTTGTTAAGATTTTACATATTTTCTATGGGAATTGAATAGAAGGATATTTTTGGATTAGATTAATCTCAGACTTAGTTCTATGTGATCATGCTATTTAGATGCATGTTAAATTAAAATCTATGAATTTAGATTTATGACATATCAATTTCTTTGTGAATTGGTATATCTCTCATTATTGGTTTGTAGTAAATGCATGGTGCTTATCTATCTCTCTAAACAATTCTCTTCTTTATTCCAGTTCAAGATTACTGTTTTTATAAATCAAAGAAGCCGTGCCTTTCTTTGTTGCTGTTCTTTATTATTTTTGTCTGATTTTACCTCAATACCAAAGAGTATCTAAGTGATCCTTATGTGATTTTGGGTTAAAAGTACAGTCATTGGTTTTAATTTCAGACTTTCAAAAGATATTTGTGATAGGGAGATGTACCTCAAACAATTCAGAGGGGAGCAATCACCTCATGCTTGCCCAACTGTTGTAGGATGGTTTGTTTCCCAAGAGGCATAGAGTTAGTATAATTTGAAATTAACATGGAAATAAATATGTTCACCAACAGATTTTTGGCAACTCTACTGGGGAGTGTGCTATCAGAAAGATAATAAGTAGTTTCTTGTTATGCGAATGAATAAAATATGGTGCTGCCGGCTGTTGTGATTCCTGGGCAGGAAAAAGTTCCCCCGATGTTGCAACCTGATTTGTTTTTCTTAGATAGCCAAGAAGATATAATAGAAGACCTTAATTCCTTGGTGTGGAAGTTGAAGGAGAGAAATCAACAGTACCAACAAGTCCAACTTGTCATTGAAGAAGAAGAAGAAATTGGGGAGTGGTTGAGGGGACTTCCCATCGCTCAGGAGGCCGTGATTGTGGACAGAGTGGAACAAGGTCCTTAAAAAAATGTTAGGTGGGATCTTGATAGGCAAATATGGCAGAGAAAAGATACATGAGAGGTGATTGGAACAAAGTTTTAATCGATGCAGATTTTGAAGATCTAAAGAATTTGAGCTTTTTCCCTAACTTTAATACCCCAAAGAAAAGAAGGACTAAAACCTCAAGTAGACCCCCTTCACCTCCTAGTAGGCCCATAATATCAGCACTTGTTCAAGCCATTATCCCACCAGGCACTATAATACCCTCAGTTATAAATACCGAACCTTTAAACTTCCAACCTCCATTCATGGCCACTAATCAGCCTTGGGGCCAAAATATAGGCCCTTTGAACTTAGGAGTCAATGCACCTGCTGCCCTTCCAAAAGGAGCTAATCAAGTTTTTCCTAATTTTAATGGAGATGGAAAAATGACAACCGGAGATCATTTGAGTGCTTTCCATATGGCATGTGGTATTCTTAGTGTCCCCACTCAAGAGGTCACCGTAAGGATTTTTGTCAGAACTTTGACTGACGCCACAATGGATTGGTTCAACCATTTACCCCATGACTCTATTACAAGCTGAGATGATATGAAAGATGTGTTTAAAGAAAGGTTCAAGACTCCTAATAACAAGATCTCACTATTGCTTCAATTGAGACAGCTAAAGAAAGAGATGCATGAACCTATGTGAGAGTTTGTGGCTAAGTTTAACAGGATTTTGCAAAGGATTCCTGCCAAGTTTGCCCCTAGCGATGAAAATAAGAAAATATTCTTTCTTAATGTAGTACCTCCTGATATAAGCTTCCACCTATTGAATAATGGAGCAGCCAATTTGAAAGCCTCACAAAGACAAGCCATTGAACTTGATGATACATTCATCACGATGGGAAAATGGGAAAGAGAAGTTCAGTCTGTAGGTTCTTCCTCATCAGCTGCAACTGATCCTTTATTGCAAAGGTTAATGAATGATATGATGATGCTCAAAAGACAAAAAAATGAGTCAAGTTCCCCATATAAATCCCCTTATCAAGATGTGAACCAGAAATAGTTTGGTCAGGTCCACGGTAAGGTTCCACTCTTAATGGGTTCGCAACCTAGGTTGTAGATTGAACAAGCACCTAAGGAAACCATGTGTTCCTTCCATTTGACAACTGACCATGATGGGGAAACTTGTCTGGACTGGCTCAGATGTCTCCAGCTAAATTCAACTAAAGATACTATTGGGATTGAAGAATACAGAGAAGAAAAAGCTTCTTCTAAAATAGGACAATCAAGCTCTTTTTATCTAGAGTATGAATTTGACTCTGATAGAGGTGCAGATGCACTGGCGACTCTGCAAGACCCTTCGTGTGCATTCCTCACCAGAAATCAAAAGAATAAAAAGTTTACTCCTAGCACGGGTACATCTAATGCCTTTCCAAAGAATAAAGAAGCTGGAACTGGTGAGTCCCCTTCTACTCCAAAAAGTTCAGGGATTAGAATCTTGAAAAAATGTAACTTGGCTCCTACTCCTCCTACCTTTGATTTTGTTGAATTTTGCAAAACAAATTCCATTACCATCTCTCCAGCTGAATATTTGAAAATGAATCCTAAAGAGTTAGATAGATTAGTTAAATATGTGAAAGGAGATTCTAGTCCAAATATCCAACCAAGTAGACCACTTATTGGAGAGACAACCACTATGGACAAACCCCCTGTTTTATGTCTGAAGATACCCCACAGATACCGGATGATTGCCCTTATGTTAACTCTATAGAGAATGAGATAGAAGAAAAGAAGCCAAATCCCTTCTACATTTCCTTGCTTCTAAATGGAAAAAAAACTCAGTAATTGTATCATCGACTCTGGGGCCTCTGACAACATAATGCCTGCTTCGGTGGCCAAAGCCCTTGGCCTTACCTTGACCAAAATTTTTGGCTAATGCTACTCTATGGATAGGAAACAAGTACCTTTGATGGGACAATTGAAAGATGCACAAGCTTTCCTCGCTGCATGTCTAGATAAACGGTTAAAGCTAACAATCCTAGCAGCTGACATTCTAGCCAGTTATGGTATGTTACTGAGTAGAACTTTCTGTAAAGACATGGGAGGCAACATAAAAATGGATTGGTCCAAAGCAGTTATCCCGGTAGGAAATAAGAGGATAAAACTTGAGGCAGAACCTAAAAATAAATACACTGTGGTCCCCTCAGATAAACCCAAGGCTCAGATCCTCTTTCAAGAATGCCATTTTGGTAATTATATAGTTTTATCTAAAGATGAAACTGAACCTATTATTGTTGAACCAAAAAATGATGATTTGTGGAAAATGGAGTTCGATGGTAGCTGTTCTAATTCTGGATCAGGAGCCAGAGTAGTGATTTTTCCCCCTAATGGGGAGTGCATCGTCTTTTCTTTTAAGCTGGATTTTAGAAATACCAATAATACAGCTAAATATGAACCGCTACTATTAGGTTTGGAAGAAGCAAAACTAAGAGGGGTTAAGAAGTTGGTTGCTCGAGGAGATGCTGACCTAATTGTGAAAAAGGGAAGGGGACAGTTCTCAATTGAAAATGAAAATTTAAAACACTATAGGAATTTGGAATGGGATGATCTCAAATCTTTTGATGCTTTTTCTATTAAGTTCATACCTAGGGCTTTGAATACTAAAGCAAACTCTTTAGCAGTTTCAACTTCACTACTTTTACCACATCTAGATTTTAAAACTCAGAGCTACAGGATTGAAATGGTATACCGACCCAAAGTACTAGATAACGTAGAGAATTGGCAAGTATTTGACAGTGATTCCCATCTCAAAGATTTTTTTAAGTGTGTTAACAACTTTGCAAATGTCTATTTTGAAGGATCAGAGAATGAGTGCAAGGAAACCTGTGAAGGTTCGGTGGAAGATGACGAAATCATTCAAATCAAAGGAAATAAAATTCCTAAAGGACTGGTCTCTTTAGAACACCTGTTTCAGAGAAAAGATGACAGTATAGTCAAAGAAAAAGTGCCTCATACTCATAATCCTAAGGAATATGATAAAATCAATATAGGTGAAGATATTTACCCAAAATGGATTCCCATAGGGAAGACTTGTTCCCAACAGCAAAGAGATGACCTTAAGAAACTATTGATAGAATAGAAAGACATCTTTGCCTGGGGACACGAGGATCTTAAAATTTTTAGAGGTGGCCAATTTAGACACCATATTCCTTTGAAAATAGATGCTAAGCCTTTCCTCCAGAAATTGAGAAACTACAATCCAAAAGTATTAGAAGCCATATTAAAAGAAGTAGAAAAGATGCTACAAGCTAGAATTATCTATCATATTCACCACTTAACTTGGATCACCAATATAGTTCCTGTAAGGAAAAAGAACGGTGAAATTAGGATTTGTGTAGATTTCTAGAATTTAAATCAGGCCAGCCTCAAAGACAATTATGTGTTGCCGGTGATAAAACATGTGCTTCAGGCAGTATCAGGATCATAAGTGATGTCCATGCTTGATGGTTATTCTAGATATAATTAAATTAGTGTGGAAAAATATTAGCATAAGACAACCTTTATAACACCTTGGGGTACTTTTGCATGCAAAAAATGCCATTTGGGTTAATCAATGCTGGCGCCACTTTTCAGAGGGCAATGAATTCTTCATTCAGAGATCTTTGCAATAGGATCATTGTGATTTATCTAGATGATTTGACCATATTTTCAAAAAGTAGTTGTCATCTGAAGGATATTGAGACAGTATTACAGAGGTGTAGAAGTCATGGCATATCCCTAAATCCAAAGAAGTCAGTCTTATTTGTCGAAGAAGGTAAGATGTTAGGACATATTGTTTCTAAGAAAGGTGTCAAGATTGATCTAGATAGAGTCAGGTCTATTCAATAGCTCAGCTTACCATCTAGTCAAAGTAGCTTGAAATCTTTTTTTGGCCAAATAAGCTTTCTAAGAGCTTTTGTCCCTGAATTTTCAGAAATAACTAAACATATGGTAGATATGTTAAGCGAGAAGGTTCCTTTTAAGTGGAATGAAGAAGGAAAGGGAGCTTTCAATGAGGTTAAAGCAGCATTATCTCAAGCTCCAGTCTTAGTAAGCCCGGATTTTAAAAAGGATTTTAATATCTACTATTATGCATCAGAACATACTCTATCTAGTATTTTAATGCAAAAAGATAGTATGGGACAAGAGGCACCCATTGCTTTCATGAGTAATCTGATGAAGAAACATGAGCTCAAGTACTCCCAAATTGAGAAACATGTCTTTGCTGTAGTGAAGGCAGTAAAATAATTTAGATACTACATCTTACATTCCCACAATACAATATATGTTCCAGAGATGGCGGTCAAAAGTATTTAGACTTAGAAGGAAATAGGAATGAACAACATAGTGGTGTGGATAGCCAAAATTCAAGAATATGACCTGACCATCAAGCCAACTAATTTGGTAAGGGGACGAGGATTATGTAAACTTTTGGCTAAAGATAGAGGATCAGCAATAGAAGAAGCTAATGAAACACCCACAGTACTGCTGGTAAGTTTAATTAACCCTTGATTTTCAAATATAACATACTTTATCACTTATGGGGAATGCCCTGAATATTTAAGCCCTTGGGAAAAGTGTAATTTAAAATTGAAGGCTTCTAAGTATGTCATTTTGCAAGATGTGTTGTATAAAAAGAGCATTGATGGGACCTTCTTGAGGTGTGTGGATGTTGCACAATAGAAAGAACTGCTAAGAGCTTTTCATGATGAAGGTTGTGGGGGACATTTTTCCTCTACTGTTACAGCTTTCAAGATCCTGTGGAATCATTTATATTGGCCAAGAAAGTTCAAGGATGCGTATCACTATGTTAATAATTGTGAGAAATGTCAGTTATTTACTGGGCGTCCACAACTTGCAGCGTTACCCCTCAAGCCAGTGATTGTTGAAGAACCTTTTAAACAATGGGGTATAGATTTTATTGGGCTTTTGAATCTGCCATCTAGTGCAGGGCATGTATACATTCTAACAGCTACTGATTACTTCACCAAGTAGGTGGAAGTGTTCCCAACCAAAAAGGCAAACTCTCAAGTTGTATGTGATTTTCTATTGAACTATATCTTTATAAGGTTTGGGATCCCAGTCAAGATAGTGGCGAATAATGCTACATAATTTTCTTCAGAAGAGATTTTAGCTCTTTGTTATGAACATGGAATATCACTAGCTCACTCATCAGATTACTTTCTACAGGGAAATGGCTAGGCGGAGTCCAGTAATAAGAATCTAGTGGCCATAATGAAAAAAATGATGAATGATAACCCTCGTGACTAGCACAGGAAGTTATATGAAGCATTATGGGCCGATAGAACTTCTCCAAAAAGGGCTATAGGCATGTACCATTTTGAGCTTGTGTATGGGATAGGAGCTCATGTGTCCTTACCTCTAGAATTATCTATGGAAAAGCTGCAAGTAGTAATCAAAGATCAATATTTCCAAAGCTCACTAGAGAAGCGCATCATGTACCTAAATAAACTGGAAGAGGAAAGGGATGACTGAGTGGATCATATTACAAAGAATCAATTGAAAGTCAAGAAATTTTTTGATATGAGGGCTTGTACCATAAAATTTATGGAAGGAGATGAAGTTCTTTTATGGGATAAAAGGAAGGCACCCAAAGGTTCACATGGGAAATTCAAATCTTTGTGGAAGGGCCCATTTATTACCACAGAAACAATTGGTTCTAATGCTTTTTGTTTGTCTTACCCAGATGGTGTCAATCTTCCTTTCACCTAAAATGGGAAAGACCCAAAGTTATTCAAGTTTTGATGGTGTTCCCAGGTCCTTATGTACATATTAGTCAGTTTCCTTTTCTTTCTTTAGTCGTTGTTCGGTAGTTTTGTCATTTTTCCCTTTCGTGTTCTAGTTTTGCGAAACCAGTATCTAGAGTTCTCTATAGTTTTGACAACTTGCAATCCCTAGACAGAGCCAGTGTTAGGTCCTATTTGAGTCACCATGATGAAAGAAGTTTTACCCTTTGATGTTTCCCTCAAAGTATTACTTGAGTTCCCTCCCCCCCTTTTTGGGAAGAAGAAGTCCATGTTAAAAAAGCTTTGAAATGACAGTTTTCCCTCTGAACTTATTCTTTAAAGGTGTCGTGAACTCATTTCATGAGAAGTGGTTCTCTCGGTCAAGTGTTGGTATCAATTTTTCCTTCATGAACCACTTTGAACCACTTTGAACCTCGGTTCAAAGTAGTTCAAAGTAGTTCAATCAAATGTTTTTGACCTACTTTCGGTGATTGTAGGTGGGACCCTAGACACGTCATCGAACAACTACAAACCTCTTTGAACCTCAGTTCAAAGTAGTTCAAAGCAGTTCAATGAAGGATTCAATAAAGTGCAAAGGTGATGTGACATCTAAATTGATGGATGATATAACACGTTAGAGTGTATCTAACAAAATAATGGTACGACGATTTGGACAAGTGGTCAGCCATGTGGGAAGAGTCAGTTGGCAATGCGGGTTAAGGAAGATGTTCTTTCAGCATGAAAAAAGGTATAACATTTAATATGGCAATAATGATTAAAGAGGGCTCAATTAAGTGAAGTAATGGTTAAATGTCACATCAACAACTTCAACTCATTCTGGCTTACGCATGACATTTAATTTTCATGCCTCGGCTTATTTTCCTCACATAGTGAGTATCTTTAAATTCTCTTTCCTTAGCTCATTTCTTCCAAATGCTAAGTTGTGGAGTCTTAGCTATGGAGGACAGAAGTGTGGGTTTTTCATTTCAACAGAAAGAAAGTAACACCCAATAAGCCCTCTATTTGCTTCACTATTTTATGCCTGGTTATCATTTTTCTCAAAGAATTACAGTCTTTATTTGCTTGAATAGAAATAGAACGAGATGAGGTCTAGCATGCATTTCTTTGGAAACATTGCAAGCCTAGTCTGTAGAACCCCAATTATTACAGACACAAATTTTTTGGGAGTTGAGGTAGAAAAACTAGTTGAAGTGTTGAAAGATTCAGTGGACGAGGAGTATACTATAGAGTTTTTATCCAGTGGTTTACTCCAAGCTGCTGATTTTCCTCCAGCTGTGATATGTCCAGAGCTTATTCAACAATGCATATATCATTATGATGTCAAGTATAAGGGTGTGTTGAATAATGAGGGTGAGATTATTTTAACCATAAACAGAGAAACAATAAAGTCTGTCTTAAAAATTCCAGATGAAACTTTTGCTAGTTTTACTCCCACTCAGTCGCTAGTATAATTCCAGGAAAGGAGTGATAAGAAGCTTAGTAACATAGCCCGAAAGTAGACTGTATCAAATTGCAAGGGCAGTTCTAGACTGCCCAAGGTTCTAATCAAGGACCATATGAAGACCCACATCCATAATATCATGGTTTTATTGCATAGAATAAGAGGTTCAGAAAAAGTACTTCTCTTTGAAGATTGGATGTATCATTTCATCAAAATTATGTTAGAAGGAAAGCATAATTTGGACTGGGCTAAAATAATCATGAGCTCACTCAGAGATCAAGTCAAACAGGTACAAGCTATGCAAAAAGAGTTCTATATGTCCTCCTATTTGACCTATTGCCTCACATGTACCCAGGATCTTACCAGAATTCCTCATGAACCATGGACTAGAGACATAACCATTTTTGAGTATTGCCCTCTACTGAGGAAGGAAAACATCTTAGAAGAGTATAGGAGGGTTCATGATGTCTTTCTCAGGAGATTGTGTAACTAGTTAGCTAGAACCCCAGTTCAGAGAATTTATCCAGAGGCCCAAAAGTTGGTTCAAAGTTCTGGGAGTTTCTATATCTAATTTCCTCATTTCACCTATCTAAGAGTCAGTGGTTTTGATGAAGAACCTCTTAGATTGCCCAGGTTCTGCTTTGACTATTTCATCTTAGTAGAAATTTTTAGACAAATATTCATGGTAATAAAGAATAATCTACCAGAAGATAAGTGAGATACAATGTTTCCAATCAAACTTGAAAATATGGTATGCAAGAGTATGATAGATGCATCAGTAATAGGTAGTAATTTGGTTGGCTTTCACACGTAGTTTTATGAGTCAAGAAGGGGATTTGACAATAAAGATTTTGCCATGAAGGCATCAATTTGAAACATTAGATGGACCCGACCCTGCACTTAGAAGATTTATGGGAGGATTTAAGAAGTGAAGGGGAAATTTAGATAAGAGACCATTCCAGGTTGTCGATCCCTCAAATTAGAAGTCTATAGCTAAAAATTGAGATATCTGATGTGATTGAAGATGGGTCAGAAGTAATTGAACCTAGTTTTACTAAACCCAGTGTAGAATTTCTATCAAAGGTAGATTGGATGAAGAACGAAGAAGTAAACATCAAGCGGAGAGCTAGGTTCATTGTGGCCTACACGGATGATTGTCTAAAAAGAAGGAAATCAAATAAGAAAAGGATCACCTATCCTAAAGAAACTAATGTCAAATCAATCTCAATTGAGGTCTAGCCTGATCCCTCTAATGTTTCTTCTGTGACTGCTTATGCAGGTAATTTTCCTTCAAATAAGAAAAGAGCTATGCCTAATGGACATCCAACTACACCCCGAACAAGATCTAGAATGAGGGCTGAAAGTCAGTCTCAGATGGCTTATCCTGACTCCAACTTATTTTAAATTGATGTCAATGATGATGATATTTCTCTTTCACCAGAAAAAAACAAAGAGATTCAAGATGCAATGATGAACAAGTCTAAGGTTCAGCAAGAAGAAGTGATTCACGCCAAGAATGTTGAAAATAGGATGGTTCATAATTTAGTTTGTCCTTGGCTAACTGAATCGGTAAGAAAGAAATGTTGTTTCAAGCCTATTTCTTTACCAGTTAAAGATATTGTTACCAAATATGCCACTTGTAACCCTAAGATGAAGAAAGAAAAGAGGAATGTAAGGTTAATTACAGACTCTGTAATAGGCAAAGTGACTGCTGAAATAGCTACTATCAAACAAAAAGAGGGTATTCTTGAACCTACAGCTGAAGATTTTTAAATTACAAAAATGGAATTTGGGGTGCTAAACAGAGATACTCGGGATCATCTTTTCAAGTTCTCAGTAGACCATATGCTTGGTCAATCATAGAAGGATGGAAAGGAGAAGCGAGAACTCAAAAAACTCATGATAACGATGGCTAAGTTCCTTAGTTCACTCAGCGAGGTTGGGGCCCTACCTCTAGCCCAATCTCCATAATATTTTGACCCTAACTCTACAGATAACAAACAAATGCTGAAGAAAATGCATCAAGGTAGAACTTTGATGATGGCTATGAGAAACTGGGTCGGTGGCATCATTTTAGAAGGAAATAACTTCATTCAGGAGTTTGTAGAAGCTTTTGCAGAGGGAGAAGATTTTATTGGGGAGATCAATATTTTGATACTAACTTGGGAATCAGATGAGGAAAAATGTGCCACTGTTATGTCCCAGATTATTGAGATAGAAGGATATGGGGTTGAGAAGTTCCTGGCAGAGAATCCTATGAAACTGATAGATGCATGTATGCTCTTCATTCTCAAGAAGAATATGAATTGGAAAAGTAGCTTGTTTAAAGCTGTGATCTTGAGCTTGCGGGCCATAGAGAAAGAGGTCAAAGAAATACATACTAATGCACTGAAAGAATTTAAAGTTGTGAACCCATCTGGCATACTTTAGTTCACCAAAGGGAATATAGATGTAGAAGCCATGACCAAGAGTTTCGGAGATGCAATAAATGATATTTAAGAAAAAGAGGAGATTACAATTGAGGACTTCACCAGGGTTGCTAATGTGGACTCCATGCTATACCTCAATTGGGGGTAGTTACCTAGACAGGTAGAAAAGGTTTGAAACTTCAAATGGGAAAAAAATGCATGTCGTGTGAAGATGAATGGTGTGAAGAATCTCCACTCCCACCCGATCCAAGAGCTAGTGAGTACTTTTCAGAGATTGAAGCTGGTCCAAGGATCCACATCTAGAGATGATAACTAAAGACACATGATCGCATGACAATTTTCATGCCTATGTTTGGGGAATTTTGTTTATGTTTTAACTATTGTCAGAAAAATTTTACTCTATCTTTTTTGCTGGTTTGAAACTATTTCTTTTTGGTTAGGTTGAGAGGCCAAGTTTTAAGGGAAGCCTCTTGAACCTGTTAAACTATTTATGCTGGAACATGATACTGGAAAAAGGATGATGAAATTTTGGAATCTGTTAGACTTAGATCAACATTTTCTAATTTCATTATAATTTTACATATTTTCTATGGGAATTGAATAGAAGGATATTTTTGGATTAGATTAATCTCCAACTTAGTTCTCTGTGATCATGTTATTTGGATACATGTTAAATTTAAATCTGTGAATTTAGATTTATGACATATCAATTTATTTGTGAATTGGTATATCTCTCATTATTGGTTTGTAGTAAATGCATGGTGTTTATCTGTCTCTCTAAACAATTCCCTTCTTTATTCCAGTTCATGATTAGTGTTTTTCTAAATCAAAGAAGCTGTGCCTTTTTTTTTTTTTGTTCTTTACTATTTTCGTCTGATTTTACCTCAATACCGAAGAGTATCTGAGTGATCCTTATGTACTTTTGGGTTAAAAGTACAGTCATTTTTAATTTCAGACTTTCAATAGATATTTCTGATAGGGAGATGTACCTCAAACAATTCAGAGGGGAGCAATGATCTCATGCTTGCCCAACTTTTGTAGGATAGTTTGTTTCCCAAGAGGCATAGAGTTAGTATAATTTGAAATTAACACGGAAAAAAATCTGTTCACCAACAACATTCAATCCAAGAAATTATTTGATAGGTCCAATCATGCTCATTTCAAATTCACTTTTCATTTCTTTGGCAAATTCTGTACTAAGTTTTTCATTACCTCCAAAGATAATGTCATCAAAAAAAATAGAAATGAGTAGTAGTCCTTCATCTATCTCTCTTATGAATAAATTATAGTCTGCTACTCCTTTTCTGTATCATATCTTTGTTAAGTAACCATCAAGTCTCTCATACCACGCTCTTGGGGCCTGTTTAAGTCCATAAAGTGCTTTCTTTAATCTGCATACCATGTCTGGTTTATCTAAAAGTTTGAATCCTTCAAGTTTCTCTATGTAGAATTCTTCCTTCAAGTCACCATTCAGAAAAGATGACTTGACATCCATTTGGTATACCTTAAAGTTCTTGAATGTTGCATAGGCCAAAAACAACTTGATAGCTTCAAGTCTTCTCATAGGGGCAAATGTATCAGTGTATTCTATTCCTTCTCTCTACGCATATCCTTTACACACTAATCTTTCTTTGTTCCTTACCACTATGCCTTCTTCATTCATTTTGTTCCTGAATATCCACTTTGTTTCAATCACATTCTTGTCATGAGGTCTAGGGACCAGTTCCCATGTTTCATTCTTGATTATTTGATCTAATTCTTCTTGCATGTCACTTTTCAAATCTAAATATTTGCATGCATCTTCAAAAGTTAAGGGTTCAATCTATGAAAGTAAACATACCTCTTCATCAGTGATTGAACCTTTTGCTCTAGATCTTGTCAAGAATTTTGTGCTCTGATCTCCAATGATATCTTCCTTAGAGTGGTATTTGGATGTGTATCTTGAATTCTTAGGAGTGATACTTTCATCTGTAATCTGTGATTCTTCTTCACTTGGTTCAGGATTGTTACATGAAACATCAATATAGTTAAACATTTCTTCAATAATTGTGTCCTTATTGATGGGTCTGGGCTCATCTTCAATCATGGGAGCATAGTCATAATATCTTTCTTGAATCATAAACTTCTCATCAATCTTCTCATGAGTACTTTCAATGATCTTCTTTAATCTTAGATTAAAACAACTACAGGCTTTTCTTTTAGTAGAGTAACCAAGAAAAATACCTTCATCACTTCTAGCATCAAACTTGCCAATGCTATCATCTCTCTTGATGTAGCACTTGCTTCCAAAGATTCTGAAGTATTTTACAGTAGGTACATTACCAAACCAAAGTTCATAAGGTGTCTTGTCTGCTGCTGGCCTTAATTGAATTCTATTGATAGTGTAAACTATTGTATTGACTGCATATCTCCAGTAGGTATGGAAAAACTTTCCTTTAATCATGATAGTGTGCGGTGTGTCAAGTATTATCTTGTTCCTCCTTTCTACTATCCCATTCTGCTGAGGGGTTTTGGGTGCACTTAACTATCTTTTGATTCCATGTTCTTCACAATAGTCATAAAACTGGTCAGAGGTGAATTCTCCTCCTCTATCAGATCTCAGACATTTTATCTTTAATCCAGATTCATTCTCAACCTTAGCTTTGAATACTTTGAACTTCTCAAAAGCTTTATATTTTTATTTTAAGAATGCAACCCATGCCATCCTTGAGAAATCATCAACAAACAAAATAAAATACCTTTCTCCGTAGTATGATCTTGTTTGAGTAGGTCCACATAGGTCTGTATGTATTAGATCTAATTTGTTTTCTGTAGAGTCTTTTCTCCTAAATGAGGTCCTCACATGCTTCCCCATCACACAGTCCCTGCACATGGTGTCAACTGGTCTTTAGGAAGGTCTCTTACTACCTTGACATTACTTATCTTGACTATGTTGTCAAAATTGATATGACAAAGTCTCTTGTGCCATAGCCAACTGTCATCTATTTTTGCAACAAAACAACTTAATTCTGAGTTGAGCTGAAAAACATTACCTTTAGTCTTTGAGCCTGATGCAATCATGTCTCCTTCTTTGTTATTAATGATGCACTAATTTTTTTTGAATTCTAACTAATATCCTTTATCAAGCAATTGTCCAACACTTAGTAAGTTATGATGCAAACCATCAACATAGAGAACATCATTTGTCTTGTTCTTTCCATCTAAGGTGATAGAACCTCTGCCTATGATAGGTTTGGGAGTTTTATATCCAAATCTAACCATGCCACCTTTGTACTTGTCCAAATGTATAAATCTATCTTTGTCTCCTATCATGTGGTGTGAACATCCGCTATCAATGATCCAGTCAATTCTGATGTCAGTTTTTGAAACTAATGCTAACTCTTGTTCTTTTATTTCATCTTCTTTGTCCATTTCTTCAAGCATCTTCTCAATGTATTTAATGGAAAAAAATCCAAATCTTCTCCTGAGTCATCATCAGTTACACCATCCTCAACATGATAACATTCTTAAGTGTACTTAGGTTTGTAATCTGATCTGAACTTCTTGACTCTTGTAGGGAACTTGGATGCAAAGTGGCCAACTTTATTGCATGAAAAACATTTGAATGGTATCTATCCTTCATATTTCCCTTTACCTTTCCTTTCCTTCTTGGAAATCATAGAAATTATTTCTTCTAGTTCTGTATCCACTTCTTCATTATTACTAGAGCTGCTTATAGATTTCTTGTTGTGGACTGTGGCTTTGAAGGCTTTCTCACTTTTAGGTTCTGTCTTCAATCTAGATATCTCAAATGCAGATATTTTGCTGATCAAAGTCTCCCTCTTAAAGTATTTTGAAAATTGCATAGTCTCATCTTAGATATTGATCTTTCTCTCATAATCTGTTGTCAATGTGGTCATTAATTTGTCCATTATATCTTCCTCTGATATTTCTCCACCATTGTTTCTTATACCTGATACTGCTTCATTAATCCTCTGATTGTAAGCTCTAATGTTTTCTTTAGGTAACATCTCTAAATTGTTGTATCTTTTCTTCCATGTCTCTCTACATGTATTCTTTGTTTGGATGTCTCCTTCAAACATATCTTCTAAGTATTTCCATATAGAGTATGCTTTATCTTTCTTCTTGATCTCAAAAAATTCACTATCGGATAGGGCACTAATTAGGGCTTCTTTGGCAATTGCATTATTTGTGAAGACTTCCTTTTGTTTGACTGTAGAGTCATCTTCTGCAAGGTCCTTCAAGCTAGGAACTTTAATTTCTTGAGTGGAAATCTCATAGATCTCAAATCCTGCAGACTGAAGATGTTTTATCATTTTGTTCTTCTAGTCAAGATAGTTTTCTTCATCAAACTTAGGACTCTCTTTCCTAAAGTGTGCCATCTGATCTACCTTAAGCTATTAGGATTTCTCTCCAAGGCACTTGGCTCTGATACCAATTGTTGGAATAGTCCCAAGGATAACTAAGAGGGGGGGGTGAATCATTTATCAGTCAATTTAATTCTTTTCTCTTTCTTTAATGTAATTTGATATAAAGTAAATGCACATTCAGATAACACAATAGAGTACTCTACAATTTTGATTGTGGGGAAACCAAATAGGTAAAAAACCCAGTGGGAATTAGCACCCAAAAATAACTGCACTATTTTATAATGATCCTTGTTAGGAGTTGATATTTACAATGCAAGAAGTACAGAGACGTGGTTAAAGGTTGGACCCTATTAGGAGTCTTTTACAAATAACCCTATTAAGGGTGATGACTCACTGTCCAATAGCTCACTGCTAAGATGGTGAAGGATATAACCTTCATTATAATAGATATACACTATATCTGGTAAATGAACTATTTGAGTAGACCCACTATCTTGATCAGTTCCAAAGAATTGCAATCAACTTCTGTTTCTTCACATAGATCTTCAACTTATTCTTTCTGACTTTCTGCTCTTCTCTGTCTTTTCTTTTTCACTTCATTTTCACACTTAGCGAACATAATAGAATTGCTATATGTATCTTCACCAAGGATAAGCTCACAACGGTATTTGGAAAGACTTCATCAAATTTATTGTCGGCTCAACCAAGCACGCAATCAAAGTTAGGACCGCACAACTTAAACTGAATAGACACGATGCTTTACAAAGTCAGCTTCACCAAATTAACTCTAACATCCATATTCTATTGAAAGATGTTTAGTGCCTTTGGATAATTATATTTAACTCATAACTAAACATTATTACAAACACATATATTCTAAAGATAGGCACAACTCAAGAGACACTATATTTATGTCGGCTCTTAACAGATAAACCCTAGAAACTGTAACTGCCATAACTGATTAATCATAAATCAACTGTAACTGCATATCTAACTCGGCATGAATACACATAGCATCTAGAACATGTATACACCATGGAAAGAAACATGCATAGTACCAAAACATCTATACAGATAATTGCATATAGGATACCTGTTGTATATTATATGTTGTCATCAATGACAAACATACAATCAATTATTTGCATAGAAGCAAATCTCCAAAAATTTGCACTATCTTGTAGATCTTGATCTATTTTCTTTATCTTTTCACTAATCTCAGTAGTGAAGTGATCTAATGTGCATAAATTTTGTAGAATTATAATGGCTTCATATATAATAGTTTCTAAACCACTTACAAATTTAGACAGAGTTACCTTGTGTATTACCACTGCCTGGCTGATCTTCTCTATGACCTTGTATTGTATCTTCTTCTTTGCTCGCTCTTTCAATTTGTGCTCAACATCATTGTCAGGTTTTTTAATGGCCTCGATAAGCAGTGCAAGTTGATCAATGATGGGGGTCGATTTATTGATATCTAAGTTAGGAACAACTTGCTGTAGGATCTCCTTGGTGGCTTCCAATACTTGTGCATTCTTATGTTCTTGTCTTAATTTGTCATGTGCTACTTTCCTGGTGCATAATTCACCATATTTATTCAATGTTTTTGGGTCTAGTGTCCTTGGATCCCATGCTGGAATCTCTATGATTGCATCTAAAGTAACTGCATCCTTTCTTCCTTTCTTTTTCTTCTTTTTCTTTCCTTGGACACTAGATGAAGGAGACAAAGTTAATTCTAATTGAGCATTTTTCTCGGTTTCAGGCTTTGCTTGCTCAGTACCTGGTGTGATGAATTGGTGAGGTGTCATAGTAACTAACTTTGTATTGATAGTATAAGTATCTATTGTATTATCTATATTATCTATATTACCTTCATCTTTTCCTTCTACATCACTAGTCTCTTTTGGTGCATCACCTTGTGTTTTTCCACCAGTATGCTTGGTCTGTGTACCTTTCTTGTCACCCTTGTCTTCATTTGTATCTGTAACCTACTCGGGTGTTTTGTTCTGTGCTTCACTCTCTAATTCAATAGCTTTTACTAAAATAAGAAATTATACTAGTACATTAACTCGGGTGACCTTTGTTGTGTCTTGTTCATCCAAGTTCTTTATTGCTTCATCTATCTCATCTTCTTTGGCCTCATCATCAAGATCTTCTTCAGTTATGTCATTTATTATGATCTTTGGGTGACTCATATTAGTCAATGGTTGAGGAATTCCATCTAATACATTGTCAACATCTGCATCATCAACTTCTATGGGATCTGTTCTCGGTCGATCTCCCTTGATGTTGACTGTGGATGAAATGTCTATTTCTTCCCTGATTTCCTTGACTTCCTCTAGTGGATTCAATAGTTTATTCTAGATTTGGGTGCTCTCTAAATCCACTTCCTTCAAGTTTCCTTGTAATATGTTCAATTCTCATTCCTTCTTAGGAAATTTCTTGGCATACTGCTGCATTATATCATTTATTTGTTCTACTATACATTCAGCTTTAAAAGAATGAGAGTTGCCTCTCTCATCTATTTCTCAGTTTGGAGTGCATAGGTCCATCTTGTTGATATCTTATCATACAATTCTGAGGGAATATAAGTAGAAAATTCAATTGGAACTTTTTTTAAAGTTGATCATCATACCTATAATTGCTTCTTTGAGTTTGTCCTTGTTCTTGTATATGGTAAAATTGGCCTTGTTATTCAACCATACACTTCAACATAGTCCTTGTTCATCAGCCACATACAGAACTCAATATGAGTTATTCATCATGCATGCCTGTATGATTTGACCTGTTGCCTTCTATCTAGATGGGGTTTTGAATAGCTCTCAGAACGAGCATCTCACAACCATAGACCGATCTAAGAATGAAGGATTTTTCTTCATGAATGCAATGCAAATGAAAGATTATTCTAAGAATTGAAAGATGCAATATTAATCTAAGACATGATTTCAATACAATTATTCTATAAATTGAAATTAATCTATTGCAAATGAAAGCTTTTAACTAGAAATGAGATGATTAAATGTAGCAACAATTAAGTATTCTAACAATGCATATGACTTAGAAATTTAGGAAGGGTTTGAATGAGAGATGAGAGTTCTTTTATAGACTGGGAGACTATTCTGAATAGAAATTTTCATCTTTTGAAATTAAACAGATAGAAAAGCCAGTTCAGAATAGAAAGCTTTCTTTAAAAGAAAACAATAAATCATTTCCCTTTGCTTTAACTGTTTTTCTTTCTTTGATTTTAAATGTTTTCTTTCTCTTTAAAGTAGAGTTAATTCAAAACTTCTATTTCTGAACAGAGAGAAGATTTTTGAGAGAATATTTAATTAATTAAATAAATATGACCTCATAAATATGTTTTTCTCAATTATTTGAATAATTAAATTCAATTATTGAAATGATGATATTTATTTAATAATAAAATATTATTTAATTCCTTTTCATGTGTTTTAGCTAAAAGGGGTGAATTTAATTTAATTAAAGTGCTAGGACTTTTATAATTAAATTAATTTGATCATAAGGTTTGTTTAGCCAATAGATATTTAGGAATTAAATATAAAGTATGATTAATGTAGATTTAGAATTTTCTGCATTTGACACTTAGGTCAAGTAGAGTCAGTCAAAACTCAAAATTGCCTAGTAAAATAGGACTTTGATGATTCAAAAGAATGACAAATGCAACAAAATTGGTTAGGGTTGCAAGATGACAATTTTGGGGTGTTACATTTTGCCCTTCTTTGAATTGATGTACAAGTAGTGCATTGATTCAAAGGATAGTCTGATGTCTGAAGCATAGTAGAATAGATTTCAAACATTGATGATACAAAGATCGATTGATGAAGGTTTCAGAGCAATCTCTAAGACAGACCTTAACTCTCTAAAGTCTAGGTTAGATTTCCAAGATGTCGGTTAGATTGATATATTTCACAAGATTGTCCCCAGAATGAGGCTCAACCTTTAGGAGTCAGGGTTAGAATGCCCTGATACCTGTCCCAAAAGATAGTTAATGGAAATGTTTAGGACTATCTCCAGAATGAAGCTTAGTCCCCCAATATCTAGGTTAGATTGCCTAGACACTGGTTAGATTGATATCTTTCACAAGATTGTCCCCAGAATGAGGCTCAACCTTTAGGAGTCAGGGTTAGAATGCCATGATACTTGTACCAAAAGATAGTCAATAGAAATGTTTAGGACTATCTCTAGAATGAAGCTTAGTCCCCTAATATCTAGGTTAGATTTCCCATACACTGGTTAGTTTGATATCTTTCACAATATTGTCCCTAGAATGAGGCTCAACCTTTAGGAGTTAGGGTTAGAATATCAGGGTTAGAATGCCTTGATACCTATCCCAAAAGATACTCAATAGAGATTCAGGAGTCAGGGTTAGATTGCCCCAATTCCCAATAGATGAGTTTTTGAGAATCATCTCTGGAATGAAGCTTGATCTTTAGGGATCCGGGTTAGATCACCCTGATACCTAATAGATCACACGATGCAAGGAACGAAGATGCCCCTGTTGATTGAAATTCATGGAACACCCATTTTTTACCATGAGGTACGAAAAATTGAACATGCCCCAAGTGATGAGATGCCCCTAGCCATGAGGACTTTTGGATTCAGATCAGATTGATTGGAATAGATTTAATGATGTAATCATCCTGCCCCCTTGGGAGCGAAATGGAAAGATGACATGTCATAATGGTGATTGAGAGTGAGAAATCATAGATAGATGTTGAATCGGAGATCAAGAAGAACTCAAAATGGATCACAAAAGATTCAGAATCAATTTTGAGTGATTTTAAGGTCTGGTTGACCAAGTTTGACTAGGGTTGACCAGAGTTCACCAAAGTTGAATTTTGATGAAAAGAGGAAAAGATTTGAGAAAATGTTGATTAGATATGATTCGGAAAAGAAAGCAATGTCAGAAAGTCGACTGCACAAGCGTCTGATCGCGGCAGTCCCAAAAATTTTAAAATGCAATTTTGAGCTATATAGAAGTGTTAGATTTTGATTTCGATCATGAAAAATGGATTCAGAGTAGTCAAATTAGGTAATGGTGAAGTTTTCACGCAGAATGGAGCACTTTGAAAAATTAGGTCAAAACCTATATATGGACCAAAAGGTCATTTTCAAATCATTTCAACCTTTGGACTTTTGTAAACGGAGCTCTGAGAAAAATTGGTTGTCCCCTACAGCACGCAACTATTCAAGAGATCTAGGAGGCATAGTTTGCTGGCCGGGTACAGACCTCTAGTAATTGGTCAATAAACCTCTCTATCAATTCCATGTTTACTGTATTTAGTCAATTTTTGCATTGGTTTTCACATTTTTAGGAACTATTTAGAGGATGTTCGGATGAAGAACTAGTTTCTTCGCACGGCCCGTAAGGAAATCTCGCGCAAGAATCTTCCTTCTTGCACCATGCGATGGGAATTTTTGCATGGGAGAGTATCCACATTCACACGAGAAACCCTCTACTAGGCAGTTTTCTCACGTGGATGGGTAGCAAAGTTTGCGTGAGCATCAAAGTTTGCGCGACCTGAAAATCTTCTTCGCAGGGAAGAGTAGTTTTTCACGCGAGAATATGCTTCTTTGCAAGGAGAAAATTGAGCAATTAGAACACAAAATAAATCTGTGTCACATCCAATAGCATCTGCATCAGCGTTGTTCCTATCTGTGGGATGTATTGAATGCTTTATTTCTCAGTTTTATATTGATTATCTCAGATTACTGATCATGCATTGTTGTTTGCATGTCTTGCAAGTTGACTTCCCAGATATTGCATTTAGATCACACCACCCAGCTATTGGTAGACTAGTGGCATAGTTAGATGACATAGAGACAATACATCTAGATAGTTTGGGCCTGACCTCTCTCTGTAATGTACCTGAAATTCAGGTTAATCACAGTTTATTGGGAGCACTTGTTGAGCATTTCCATTTGGAAATGAACACCTTCTACCTTCTGCAGGGTGAGATGATAGTGACCCTTGAGGAAATTTATAGGATACTGAGGATTCCCTTCCATGGAGCTAGGGTGGAGAATGAGGTGCTACCAAGACTAGGGACACTGGCACTGAGAGAGATACTACAGGATGACCTTGTCATGGGGAGAGCTATCCAATGGGAGGTTCTCATTGGTGTGTATGGCCTTACTCATAGATTACTAGTGGTATTAGTGTGTTTCCTTGGTTTCTATCTAATGCCTGATCATGGACAACATGATTTGGAGTGTGGCTGGGGCAGGATGTTACAACAGATGTTAGCCCTGCCTAGACATTATGGATGGGGTCAGTGCATGTTGGCCTAGATGTATCATGAGCTACATGAGATCATCTATCAAGAGGCGAAGGGCATGGTGGCTGGGGTATTCATTTTATAGGTATGGGCATGGGAGCACCTTCCTATTACTTGGATGATATGCGATGATTTGAGACAACCCTTAGAGCTATATATCTGTAGGTACAGGGGCATGATTACTTAGTTAGTGCTGGGTAAGATAGAGTAGTGGCGAGCCCAACTCGATGATCTAGTAGAAATAGTATGGAGACCATGGAGATTGATAGAGCCATGGGATGATGCCGCAGAGCAGTTGAGTTATATTTTTTTCTCACAGGTGATGATTGGTCATGCTATTATTGTGATAGAGAGATTCCCGCAGAAGCATGTATGGCGTCAGTTTGATCGATCGTAGGATATTTCACAGGAGTATACTTCATATGCTCAATTTACAGATGAGGTGAGGAGAGGCTGGCTGACAAAGCTAGATCAGGGACAGACCATGATCGATATATGAGAATTGGTCCCGATACATTGGTATTACCTGAGAGATGTGGTAGACGGTAGTGTGATCGTAGAGTATTAGGAGAATTTTGTGACACACCCATTCCCTAGATTCATAGATCTGGTCAGTATGATAGGCCGAGGATAGGTGGTACCTCCACAGGTCCCCCAGTAGTAGGTTCCTTTGGCTCCACCACTACAAAGACCATAGCTAGCTCTACAGTAGGGTCCCTGACCCTAGATAGTACAGCTGGACATCCCCACTCGACATATGGGTATGGATGCTGGGGCCAATGGCAGTGGCAGTGTGAGACAGTCCCAATGACGGACTGTCATGCAGACAGCTGAGGACTAGCAGGTACCCCCTCAGGAGGAGGTACAATAGGAGGATCCTATGTAGGAGGATTAGTATGCACAAGATCTAGTATAGGATCCTCTGCGACGGTCTCGAGAGAGTCTGATAGCTCTCAAGATAGGTTGGGGACCTATAGGTATAGGTCACTGTTCGTGATGCCAAACTTGTAGATAGAGACCAGGAGTTACAGGATATCCGGGGGCAGTTGGCAAGAGCCAAGGATGAGGTTTGACATTAGACGGTGTGGGCCACATATTACTTTGCATCGTATGTGAGAGTGGTGCCAGAGGAGGCCTCATAGGTGCTGAGATTTTCATCATATGCCAGAGGGTCAGAGGGTGCAAAGGCACCACCTCCACTAGGTGATGAGGGAGAAGGCTAGAGTTAGATATGATATATTGATAGATAAGACCATAGGATGTACCTGATGTATTGTCATCCATGTATTGTATCATTATTTTGAGATAGACTGTGCTCGAGTAGCACCATTTTGTATTTGTATCGACACATTGATATATATATATATATATATATATATATATATATATGAGCTCGTCTTTTGGTATCATCGCATATGTCACACTTTATTTTTTATGAGATGTTTTCCTATATGCTTAGATGTTTAGATGAGTTAGAATGTATGCAAATGTATGAAATGCACATGTATGTAGATACATATTTGTATGTGATGTATATGTTGATGTAGATGCAAAGATGTATGTATGTAGATGATTTATGTAAATGCAATATGTAAATGAAAATGCAAATGAAATGTATATGGTACTAACATCTCATGCAGGGTGGACAATTGTGTGATAGATGCTAACCAAGAGAACCTGTGAAGAGTTGAGAGTGAGGATCGAACACTTGTACAGTCATGATGAAACCAGGATTGTGAAGAACTCCCTAATGTATGTACCCAGGAGTATGCAATGAACTGAACATCAAATTTTTTCCACAATGCAAGTCTAGAATGAAAATGCAATCTTATGCTATATGCAATATGAAAGTGCAATTCTAGGACATAGTTGTGAGACCCATCGTAAAATCATCATCATTGAGCATTTTTTTTTGAACATCAAAGTTGATACAACCCTTATTGGTGCCACAATGCAACCATAAGGATATGAATATGACTTTTATCAGATAAAATGTAGGAAACAAATGTAAGCACCAGGGCACAAAAGCTAAGATGACCTTAACATTGTTTCTGGTTGATATTGCAAGAGTACACCAGTTTCAAGGCATTCAAAGCCAAGATAACCATGAGTGTGATCATGCATAAACAAATAGAGCAATAAAATTCAAGGAGATAGTACCAACCTCACCATGGCGTACAAATAAACAAGATCAAGGGATGTGAGGCTGTTCCACCTTAGTGCGGGAGCTCTTATCACATACACCCTATTTTTTTTTTTTTGACGTTGCCAGATCATCAGGACTACACCAACAAGCAGTAAACAAAGAAAATATCAATGAAATTCATGAGAACAGACAACATACAAATAAAGATTCAATCATAGCTCAGCTAGTTTCAAAGTTTTTGAATATGTATGTGTAGAGGGGTGTTTAAAAACATCGTTGTGATTGTGAGTGCATTGTGTTTGATTGTTATCCATAGATGTTTACATTTGTGATAGCCAATGTGTGTTGAAAAACATAGATATGTCCAAAGATAGTGTTAAAAACACTATTTAGGGTGGTGTTGAAAAACACCGATTTGTGTTAGTAGCGAGTTGTCCTTCAGAAATGACAAGATTACTAACTCTAGTGTAAACCGAAGATGTGAGCAAAGTGGGGACTTGTGCCCCTAAGTAATGTCTAATGACTAACTTGACTTGTGCTGTGAGGAAAAATTTGATGTTTTTGCCCCCATGCATATGGCATTGAATCAATGTCAAGTCAAGAGGGTTCACAGAAGAACCCAAGTGTCATGAAAGTGACTGAAAGTTTTGTACAAACTAAAGCAAAGAATGCCAAAACCAAGTATCGATAGATAGAGCGTTGAGTATAACTCCAACTATAATGGATGTGAGAAATCTCAAAAGTATGGAAACAATAGATAGACACAATGAGAACCACTAGTGACTGATGCACGAGAGATTCTTGAGTGAAGAGATCGTAGTAATATCTAGGCATCAGTAGGCAGACATAGTGAGAACCACTGGTGACTAATGTAAAGGACATTCTCAAGGAGAGAGACCTCAGTATAGGCAAAATGACAATAGACAGATGTAGAGAGAACCACTGGTGACTGTCATGAAGTAGATCCCAAAATGTGAGAGGACAATGCCCCCTAGACCAGGAGGGTTGTCCTGAGAATACGACCAGTTTCAATCCATGTAAGTTGGTGTCTTGATAGGTAACTGAAAGCATGTGGAAAATAAAATGCAAGTAGGAAATAAGGAAAGTAGTAGGAAAGCAACTGCATAAGTCCAAGTGGTGGTGCGATAGATATAGTAATGTGGAACAAGAGGCACATGTTTACCAGGTTTTCACCTTCTAGGCAAAAATTCTTTTTTTGCTACCATGATGCCTGTTTGCCAGGTTTTCATCAATGGCACATTTTCTCTTTTTTTTTTTTTTTTGTATTTTTCAAATTTTTTATTTTTTGGTATTTTTGGAATATATGATTTTTTTGGAGATACAGCGAAGCGCCTATTGCTAGGTTTTCACTAAGATGATCATTTTTTCAGGTTTTTTTTTCCTGATTTTTTGAAATTTTTTAGGACTTTACTATGTATATGAGCATACTGAAGATGTTTCAACTGTAGACATGTTTCAAATGAAGAGTGTTGATGGGCTCTTTGACTTGTTCTCCTTCAATAGTATAAATTTGATAGGTGCCAGACCCAAACACTGTAGTGACAATATATGGACCAAACCAATTTGGTTCAAATTTTGTTTTCTAGATATAATGTTTTTGATTCTTAGGGTTCTCCCTCAGAATGAGGTCACCCAGTTGGAAGTCCCTTGGGAAAAATTTCTTGTTATAGCTCTTGGACATCCTTTTCTGATATGCTCTAAGGTGATCAAATGCCACTTGTTGATGTTCATCAAGTAGTTCTAGCTCTTGTAGCTGAGATATTATGTTATCATCATCAGTAATGAGGCCTTTTAGAGAGACACGTAGAGAAGGAATCTCAACCTCAATTGGTAGCACAACATCTGCTCCATAAACCAAAGAATAGGGCATAGCCCTCATTGGTGTTCTTATGCTTGTCCTATATTCCCAGAGAGCTGGATTGATTTGGAGATGCCAATCTCATCTAGATTTGTGCACTGTGTGATGCAAGATTTTAAGGATTGTCTTGTTTGATGCTTCCACCTATCCATTACCCTGAGGATAATAGATGGAAGACCAATGCTGAGTAATTTTAAACTTAGAGCATAACTCTGTCAAATCCTTGTTTTTGAATTGCCCCCATTGTCAATGATTATTGCTGAGGGTACACCATGCCTGCAGATGGTGTAATTGAGAATGAACATAGCTACTGATTTTCCATTGGCAACGGTGAGAGGGACTGCCTCCACCCACTTGGTAAAATAGTTTGTAGCTATGATGATGAACTTGTGTCCATTTGAGGACGAGGAATAAATCTGACCCACCAAATCAAAGGCCCATTATTGAAATGGCTAGAAAGTAATGAAGGGAATAAGCTCCTTGGCTAGAGCATGAATCAGATTACCATGTAGTTGACACTATTTGCAAGACTTAGCAAACTATGTAGCTTCTTTCTCTATATCTGGCCAATAGTAACCAACTCTAATAAGTTTACAGGCCAATGTCAGGCCATTAGAGTGAGACCCATAGATGCCTTCATGCACCTCTACTAATGCACACTTGGATTCATCATGTTATAAAAACCTAAGGAGGGTACCATCTAGACTATGTCTATACAAGTCGTTAGCTATGATGAAAAACTGTGAAGCACTCTGGATTAAGTGATGTTTCCCATTACAGGTGTAAATGTTTGGAACAATCTGGTCATGAAGGTAGGAATATATGTGATGGTAGCAGGATGAATCATGTCCAATGACAGAATAGATTACTCAGGATTCAGGGGAATCATAGGTAGGGTAGCATAACGTCTCCACTAGGAATTTATGTCAAAAATAATTTTTTGGCATTTGTAGCATGGAAGCAAGAGTAGCCATTACATCAGCAGTCTTATTGTCTGCTCTTGGAACTTGTTGAAATGTGATATGAGAAAAATAATTTCTGAGATCATCAACCAATCATTTATAGGGCACCAACTTGTCATCCTTTGTCTAATAGATATCATTTACTTGATTGATGACTAACTATGAATCTTTGAGAACATTGAGCTCATCCACTCACCACTCAAGGGGGATCTTCATACCATTGATCAAGGCTTTATACTCTGCAATATTGTTTGTACAAGGAAACAACATCTTTTATGATTTTGGTAAAGAGTACCTTTGAGGTGTGATGAACAGGATCCCAACACTCGACCCTTATTGGGTAAATGAACCATCAAAGAACATAGTCCAACATCGATGTGTGAGAAGTAATATGGACTCATCGGGAAATTCAATGTTCAATGGTTGATGATCAACTAGAGGTGCTTCCGCTAATTGATCTACAATTACTTGTCCCTTGATAGCTTTTCTTTCTACATACTCAATATCAAATTCACTAAGAAGCATGACCCTTTTGGCTAGTCTACATGTGAGGGTAGCTTTAGTGAGTAAATATTTCAGAGGATCAATCTTAGCAATGAGGCATGTAGTATGAGCCAACATGTAGTGTTGCAGTTTTTGTGAAGCAAATACCACTGCAAGGAAAGCCTTCTCTATAACATAATAGTTTATTTCATATGAGACCAGAGTTATACTAATGTAGTAGATAGCCCTTTCCTTGTTGTTATGATATTCTTGAGCTAATAGGATACCCAGTGATGTATCTGTAGCAAAGATGTAGAGTATAAGTGGCTTCCCATGAATAGGAGGCATCAAGATTGGTGGGTTCACAAGATACTATTTGATATGTATGAACCCCTCATCACATTCCTTGTTCCATTGGTAAGTCACTTCTTTGTGTAAAGTCTTGGTGAATGGCTGTGACTTGTCTGCTAGTTGTGAGATAAAGTGCCAGATAGACTGTAGTCAGCCTTGAAGTCCTCTCATTTGTTTGATATTCCTTGGTGGTGGCATTTCCATGATAGCTTGAACTTTTGCAAGATCCACCTTGATGCCTTTTGCAGAGATAATATAACCAAGCAATTTTCCTGAGGTTACACTGAATGTGGATTTATTTGGATTTAGCCTCAGACTGAACTATTCCATGCGATCTAATATAGGACCTAGATCCGTAAGATGTTTATCTTATTGCATGCTCTTAGCTAGAGTGTCGTCAACATAATCCTCCATTATTTTGTGCATCATGTCATGAAATATGGTGGTGACAACTCTATGATATGTAGCACCAACATTTTTGAGCCCAAAGGGCATGACATTCCAATAGAAGGTGCCCCATGCACATGTGAAAGTAGTTTTCTCTTGGTCCTTCAACGTGATCCTTATTTGATTGTAGCCAGAGAAACCATCCATTAGTGAGTACATTTCATATCTTGCCATCATATCTACAATCATATAAATATTGGGCAATGGAAAGTCATCCTTAGGAAATGCCTTATTTAAATCTCTAAAGTTTGTGCATACTCAGATAGATTTATCATTTTTTGATACTGGAACAATGTTAGAGATCCATTCTGCATAGTCAATTGCTCTGATAAACACTTCCTTAAGAATTTTCTCTAATTTAGCCTTGACAAGTAGAGCCACATGTGGATGCATTTTCCAAAGCTTTTGTTTGACAGGCTTGATGCCTAGTGCAATGGACAAGTGGTGCATGATTAGATTAGGGTCTAATCCTAGCATATCTAAATATTTCCATGCAAAGTTTATCTTTTTACTCTAAAAAAATGTAATCAATTACTCCCTTCCTGTCTCTGATAATGATTGTTCCAAATGAATGATCTGAGGTTCATCTTCCATTCCCAAGTTGACTATTTGAGTGGGCTCAATTAGCACAGATGATCATTCTTGAAAATGACTTGGAAGTGTATCAAGTATCTCATCCTTAGGTTCCTCAGAGAGGTTTTCACCCTTGGATACGTCCTTTATTTTGACTTTTTTCGGTTCTGACACTACAAAAATGTGGTTTTCACCTTCAGAGCACCTATTTTTTCTTCTTTTGATTTTGTGACTAAGATACTTGATATCAGCCTCGGTCATTTTGACACTTTCTTCACTAGTGGAGGACATTACAAGTTCGATAGCATGGAGGTAATAGGAAAGAGTGTAATCATTCTAGAACGTAAGGACTTCATTAGATGGGGAGGAAGAGTCCTAGTCTATAAGATTGGGATGGTAGAGTGAAAGAGAAGTGATGGGTTCAAGTGTGTTCATGGTATAATCATTGAAAGCACAGACGAGCAAGTCGAGACCTAGAGCAATCTCGTCCAAAGGTATAGTCAAATTCCTTTGACCCCTAGCGACTGTAGTCGATGACACATTAACATCGATGGAATCAGAACCGTTTGACCTTACACTAGACCCCTCACCTACTTTGAGAAGGTTTTCATATGTATTCACTACTTCTATATCCATGTCAACAGGAGTGCTTGAAAAACTATCGAACTCGTATTCATGAGAGTCTATTTCATCATTAGGTTTCATAGCAAGAACATGAGTGAAATCAACCCTTTTCCCCCAGTTGAGATGGGTTCTTCGTAAGAACTCTGCTATGGTTAGATGAGCACCTTTTAACTTAGGTACTTTAGCAGAGTGTCCAACATTATCTGTTTCTAGTTTAGGAAGAAGTGCATGGGCTTGCTCCTGTTCAAACCACTGTTGAAAGTGTAGTGGTATGTATAAATCGTTAGGATGACCTAGATCCATAGTGTATATTCCTTTCCACTGTTCATAGCTTAATGCAACAAGTGAAGTGGTTTTATCAGAATCATTGTCAGTCTTGACTGTACTGACACGCGGTATAAAATTATTTGGCTCAGCAAAGAATGATGCCATGTCTAGAGGGATGGGACAAGGGAAGGAGTCTTCCTCAGAGCTGTCCTCTGACTGTTCAATTTTAGATTTATCTTTAGGTGTTGGTTGGTGATCTTTGTGGGGTACAAATTTTTTTATCCCTAGTTGAAATGTGAGCTTCTTGAAGCCTATACCTGTAGAGTCATGTGTTCGGCGACTAATAGCTTCAAGTGGTGCAATCAATCCTTTGTGGTTCATACCTATAGGACCAGTTCCTTTGTACCCAAAGCATTGCATAATAGTTAGACCTTTGCCATATTGTTTAGGATTTATGTCATAAGGTGGAGTGGTTTGTTCAAAAGTGTTTTCTCCTTTATAGATCCAGGCTTTGATAGCCCTTATTTCAGCTTCTTCTTCTAATGGTACTGTGGCTTGTACAAAGGTACCACCATATTTTGTTGTAGGAGGAACTGTAGAAGGTTTAGTGCTTTCAGAAGGTCTCCTGAAAGAATGTGGAGACAAAGGCAGAGATGTAATAGATAACACTAGTTCAATCTAATATCCTCCCATGTCAGTTTCCTTGAGTGTCAGACCCTTTTCCATTTCTTTTAGTTTAGTCTCGAAGAGATCAATGGACTCTCTATTGGTGAGCACAAAGATGTCAGCAGATTTTGTGAGTGTGTTGCAGTCATAGTGTGTATTAGTAGGTAGAGTCACTTTAGACCCTTGGAATGGGAATTTAATGCACTGATGGTATGTTGAAGGGATAGCCTGCATTTCATGGACCCATGTCCTTCCCAATAAAATATTGTATGCTAAAGGAATGTCAAGCACTTGACAGATAACATCTCTTTAAACAGGACCAAATCTGATGGGAAACACAACTAGCCCCTTAGATTTTTTTTCTTCTTCATCATATGCTTTAATAGTAATCTTTTTGTGAGAATCTATGCTATCTTCACCATAGCCTAACTTAGTAAGGAAGCTAGCATAGCAAATATTGAGGCCAGTACCATTGTCTATGAGAAAACGATGAACATGCTTTGGGCCAATCATGACTTCAATTTGCAAAGGGTTGTTATGCGGGTGACTCAAAGAATGGTCATCTTCCTTAGAGAACAACAAGTAATGGGAGGAGGTCAAGTGACCTACCATGGATTGAAACCGATTGAGATGAAGATCTTTTGGGACATTTTCCTTGGTGAGGGCTTTGTCAAGGATCTCCCTATGAGAAGGGGAGATTTTAAGTAGCTCGAAGATGGTGATCTGAGCATTAGTATGTTGTAATTGTTCTAGAATGCTATAATTGGCAGAATTAGATGAGGAACCCAATTTTAGATTCTTATTGGCAGAGCCAACAATAGTTTTGTCTGTAGGTTTGGTTAGCATAGACGTAGAAGGCTCAGAGCCTTTGATGATGATTCTAGCACGAGATCGAGTAACAATGTTTGCACTAACTTGAGACTTCTTATTTAGAGGACTGAGGGGTAGACCCTTGCAAAATGAAAGGATTTTTGGGCTTGGGAGTATCTTCCCTTCCCTTGAGAATGACAACATTATAGTATTCAACATCAATAGGTTCAACCATATTAATAACATTGTCGTTATTGGTGTATGTATAGTTGACCTTGGCATCAATATTTTTGCCTTTAGATGACTCACCTTTCCCATGAGGCGGAAATGGATCTTTAAAAGCTTGGTGGTCTGAGTTCTTGTTGTGGCCTCCCACAACAATAACCTCACTATCAATGAGATCCTGGATTTTATGCCACAATTTAAGACAAGTAGCCATTTTATGACCTTTGTTTTGGTGAAAATCACAATAAGTAGATTCATTCCACCAAGAGGGTCTTCGTTGCAGATCATAAGGTCATGAATTATCTAGGGGAGTAAGTAAATGGTTGGCCAAAAGAGTCTTGTAAACCACCTCAAGAGGTTCTCCTAAAGGATTGAATTCATGCTTGGGTCTAGGAGCCAAAGGTTTTGATCTAGAAAATCATGAGGTACTCGATTTGGATTCTGCAGTAGCCTGTTCAGTGGCTTTGGCTGCTTGCATAGTGGTAGTGAGATTAAAAGTAGCCTTTGGAGGCTTGGGAGTCACATTGTCTACAACTCCATCATTCAAAACATTCTGGTTCTTTTTGGGAAATTTGGGTTTATCTTTACTTGAGGAGGAAGACCCTTTTTTACTTTCCCTATATAAGGTCAATTCTCCTTTCTTTATCATAAATGTCTCAATCCTCACAACTTTCTTAATCATGTCATCAAAGGTTAAAGGACCTTGTAGCTATACTTGATACCCAAAGTTGGGAAGAATATTGTCTAGAAATATGTCCAACTTTTCATATTTAGGTATTTTGCAAGAGTATCGTGTATAGTGTTGTCTCCACCTCTAGAGAAATGTCAAGAAGGATTCCCCATGATTTTGTTTCAAGTTGAAAAGATCTTGGATGTGAATCAGATGTTGGATGTTGTGAGAATAGTGTTGTAGAAATAAATTGGCAATTTTGTCAAAAGTTTTGATGCCATTTGGTAGCCTAGAGAACCACTCCATAGCTGACCCTCCCAAACTATGTGGGAAGAGACACATGAGATAGTTTGTGTCATGTATAAACTCCATAGAGAGAACCAAACTCTCTCAAATGATCCTGGGGATCAAATGTACCCAAGTATTTATCGTATTTAGGAAGTTCAACTCCTTTGAGGAAAGGAGGCATGCATAAACTCTTCTCAAATGGGAAAGGATAGATGCTTTCCAACATGAATTGTGTAGTAGGTTTGTCTTTCTCCTTCAAGAGTTGAGAGAGTTTCTCTTGCATACTTTGGACTTGTTTGTGTAACCTGGAGTTTTTAGTTTCTTCCTCTTTAGTGACAAGTGTCTCTATATTGTAGTCAGAGGGTAACTTAGCCCCTTGATTGGCTAGTTCGAGAAGGTATTTCTCTTTTTCCTTAGCTAGGAGAATTTCCATCATCCTGCGGAAATATTTATTGGCATGAGCATTCGCTATATCTACTTGGCTGATTTTCATTTCCTCATCATTGGGGGGGTCTTGAAAAAGGAATTTACCCCTAGTTTTAGAGAGGTCATCTCTGCTATGTTCACCTGATTGGTCATGATCTGCCATCTTGCTAGAATGCAAGGGTTCAATGTTTAAAGATTCAGTATGAGAAAGTTGAGTGTTTTTAGAATTTGAGGATTTTGAACCTAACTAAAATCCACTCGAAATAACCGTTTGATGTAAGGTCGTAGTACCAGAGAGGGAGATCAAGATGATTCCTCACTAGATGTGGCTGGAAATGGTGTGGAAAGAACAGATTCATCTTGATTGATTGAAGGGAATCTTCTTCCACTTTGATTTGTAACAGTCATAGACAAAGATTGAACAAGGGATGTGAACTAGGATCAAACTTGAAACTGTCTCAAAGTAAAATGCACAGAAAGTGCCAAGAGGTGAAGTATCCTTGGTGCAAATCATCAAAAATGAGACTAGAACAGCCAAGAGATGACTATTGTGACACAAGGCATGATGACACAGTAGAAATAGACCAAAAGATATGAGACGAGACCAGTTTAAGAAAGAATCACGTAATCCTCAACCCAAGAAACCAAGTTTTTACTATGTGAAGATAGAAGGTAGATAAATAGACACAGATCAAAGACCAAATTGAATAGAGGTATGCCTGATAGACGGGAAATTGCTCATTGTTTTAACAAAAAAGCTCTAGACTCGTGTGAATAAGTGCTTTCTCACGTGAAAATTCTCATAGGTGCATGCAAAACTATGCAGTCCCACGTGAAGTTTGATGAAAAAATGGTGAAAAAAATGATAGACTAGTGACAAAATAATAGCAATATTGAAAAATGTCACACGACAATTTCCAGAATGTCACGCGAAGTTTCTCAGATAATGATGCGAATATGGAAGAATGTTGCGCAAAACTAGGCAGTGAAAGCACAAAATTCTACAAAACCAGACAGTTCAGACCAGATTGCATTTTTTGAGACAAAACCATGATGTTTTCTGACAAATAATTCAGATTTTTGATTGTTTTGGACATGTTCAAGTTTGACAGTTCATGTGATTTGACAATCGTTTGATTTTTTAAGTGATACACCCACGGAAAACATATTAAGCAGAATGTTTGTAGTACTAGAACAGACACATCACAATCCTAGGATAGCTAGGGCAGTATCTGTTGAATCCCCACTTGAACCAAATTTTAGCTACATATACTCTTAGTGGAAAACTTAGAAGCTTGGAGGCACGGGCTCCTCCTTACATGTGCACTCACTTCTCAGGCACACCAAGCTTCAAACCCCAAAGGAATTTCTTTTCAAAGGGTTGTTGTCTCTACTAAGAGTTGTAAGAGTGTGGGGCATCTTAGTCAGTCTCTAACCTTCTACGCAAACAAAGAGAGGATTTTTGGAAACTATAACAACAGTTTGTAGTAAGGACATCCATTCAGGTGGTTGTGATCAAGTCATTTTACCAATAAAGGGGATTCTCCCAATCCTTTCAAAGAAAGGCTTTCACCTTAACAATATAGGGACTTTAACGCACCTTTAGGGTACTGGAGGATATTTTGGTTTCCACAATGAATTCACACATGTCCATTATGAGATTAATCATAATGGCATTTTTTATATATCGGTTCAGAAGGGCTTGGCTTTAGCCTATTACCGATTGGGCATCCACTCTCACTGGCTCTGCTAAAGCTCTTGGGAGGTAGCCACTCTAGAAGAATCACATGAATTTATCTTACACCCAAGATCCATAAAGGTGAGGAGAGAGGATACATTCATGTAGTTCTTGGAATTACAATCTAGAAAACACTTCAATCACGCGAGACAATGATTCATTTTAAGCACCAACCGAAGTGTGTTCTAACTACTGAAAAACATACATGAGAGTTTTGTGAAAACACATATGTCTTCGACAAGTGTCCTGCAACAAATAATTCATTAGTTTGTAATTTATATCTTCATTTTAGCGTCCTCCAAACCACTATTAAGCTATTTCAAAGATAAAACCAGAAAACACGGTCAACAGCAAACAAAAACCATTAGTGGTTAGAAATAGATACATAAAAAAACTGAAATTTATAAGCCACTGGTGTCAAATGTCATGCAAAGATGTATTACGATCCGCATGAATAAACATAGATACGCATGTGAAGAACTGCATATACTTGAAAAACTTTTCATGGTTATGGGAGAAAGTTCGCGCAAATTTTCATTATTGAACCGTACGAACGAAAACCAGAATTGATCAAAAAGTGAAGAAAATGAGGCCAGAAAGTAAAATTTCTTGCCCCAGGATGGGTGCCAAAAATGTATGTGGTAAAATTGGCCTTGTTATTCAACCATACACTTCAACATAGTCCTTGTTCATTAGCCACATACAAAACTGAATATGAGTAATTCATCCTGCATGCTTGTATGATTCGACCTGTTGCCTTCTATCTACATGGGGTTTCAAATTGCTCTCAGAATGAGAGTCTCACAACCATAGAATGAGCTAAGAATGAAGGATTTTTCTTCATGAATGCAATGAAAATGCAAGATTATTCTAAGAATTGAAAGATGCAATATTAATCTAAGACATGATTTCAATGCAATTATTCTAGAAATAAAAATTAATCTATTGCAAATGAAAGCTTTTAACTAGAAATGAGATGATAAAATGTAGCAACAATTCAGTACTCTAACAATGCATATGACTTAGAAATTCAGGAAGGGTTTGAATGAGAAATGGGAGTTCTTTTATAGACTGGGAGACTATTTAGAATAGAAAGTTTCCTCTTTTGAAATAAAACAGATAGAAAAGCCAGTTCAGAATAGAAAGCTTTCTTTAAAAGAAAACAATAAAGTGTTTCCCTTTGCTTTAACTATTTTTCTTTCTTTGATTTTAAATGTTTTCTTTCTCTTTAAAGCAGAGTTAATTCAAAACTTCTATTTCTGAACAGAGAGAAGATTTTTGAGAGAATATTTAATTAATTAAATAAATATGACCTCATAAATATGTTTTTCTCAATTATTTGAATAATTATATTCAATTATTGAAATGAGGATATTTATTTAATAATTAAATATTATTTAATTCCTTTTCATGTGTTTTAGCTAAAAGGGGTGAATTTAATTTAATTAAAGTGCTAGGACTTTTATAATTAAATTAATTTGATCATAAGGTTTGTTTAGCCAGTAGACATTTAGGAATTAAATATAGAGTATGATTAATGCAGATTTAGGATTTTTTGTATTTGACACTTAGGTTGAGTAGAGTCATTCAAAAATCAAAATTGCCTAGTACAATAGGACTTTAATGATTCAGAAGAATGTCAAATGCAACAAAATTGGTTAGGGTTGCAAGATGCCAATTTTGGGGTGTTACAGTTCCTCGTAGTCAGATCAGAGTATGCATGTATCTTTGGATGTCCTAACCATCTGGTTGTTAGTATTGTCTCTACAATTTCATCAATAGTCTGAGGTATCTTGTTCTGTACAACCTTGAATTGATTTGGATTATCATTAGAATCATCCTTGTCGTCTGTGTTCCTTACATATCTCTTCCTTTATCTCGGTGTAGGATTCTCGGTAGTACCCTTCTATTTTCTTGTTTGGTATGTAAACTTTGGTGAGGGTCTAGTTATCTTTGCAACACCTCTCTAAAAAGGTGGGGAATCCTTAGTCACCAATTGTAATCTGGTCTTTAGTGTATACTCAGTCTTTATGCTTTTTCTCCTTTTGGCCTTAGGTGCCTTATCTTGTGCTTCATCTAATTCGGTGGCATAAACATCATGTTTAGGTTCATCATCTTGACCGACTAAGGTCTGCTCCTTGGTATCATCTACAGACTTGCCCAATTCTTCATCTATGATAGAAAATTTTCTCTTTAATGTCTTCACAATCTTTGTATTTTTCATGCCCATCTTTTGAACTTGTTGACCAATGGATATTCAGGTCTAGGCTTCATCAAATGTGCAAAATCTCATGGCATATTTATCAACAGGCTCATTCAACAATTTTTCAATAGCCTCTGAAGCAATATCAATATCTAACTCATAATCTAACGGATGTAGTAATGTTGTCCTGGGTTGAGCTGCCTTGATTAGAGTTGTATCAGTGTCTACTACAAAATATTAACATCTTTGTACTTATCTACCAATTGCAGTAGAGTTTGATTCCTCTTTTCCATCCTAGATTTAAACTTAGAAAAGTAGTCATTCATGACTGGCTCAAAATTTTTTCCTAGGCTTGTAATCATACGATTGATTTGCATTGTAATTGGTCGGTTGGACTTCCCTTTCACTGTACCGATGGATGGAAAGAAATTTTGTAGGTAGAAGAATGTGCATAGTAGTAGTGAACCAAACTTACATGTATTTGACCATGCTGATCTGATGGTCTTCATGTTTTCCTCAAATTGCCTTTGCAATAGCTCGACAAGATCAAGTTGTAGTCCTTTCTAGACAATCTTGTATTCTATGTCAACTGCTCCACATGCAATGTTGTTTGGTCTACTAGAATAGAATATCTTGTAGCCAATGACATATGCATTGAATCTCATTTCAGGATCATTGATGTAATTGATCTTCAGACCTCTACCGTTCCATTTGGCTCATGTTAACTTCTCTATTTTGGTTCTCGGTGGGTGCCTTAGGGCTTTGGATTTATCATATATGGGATACCCTGTCACGACATGAATAACATCCTTTTTTATCTTCTTGGGCTCACCCTATTGGAAATGAGATAAGTAACTAAGAGGGGAGGGTGAATAAGTTACTTCAAAACAAATCCTTTGTCCCTTAGTTGTCTTAAGTACTTTAACACTGTCACTCAATTAATTAAGATATTCTTCTGTAACTCGGGTGTCAAAGAAATATTTTTAATATCCAATGCAATTATACTTAAGATATTAAGTGAAAAAACATATACACAGGTGACACCAAGATTTAATGTGGAAACCCAATATGGGAAAAATCACCAATGTAACTAGTTACTGTTTTTCACTTTTCTGAAGTGAGCCCTATTAGGAGTCAACCCTGTTAAAGGTTACAATAACACACTATTAGGTGTGACATTGTTAAAGGATTTAATCACCCTGTGAGGAGTGTCCTTGGTAGAGGTCTTTAATACTTCAACATAGAAATGCTACCTTGTGAGAGGATTTACAAAAAGACTGTCAAGTCTACTCTGTTAAGAAATTTTAGATCACTGCTACAATTGTTAGAAAGTAACAATGAATTGACGTGTATGTGTAAGCAACTATCTTTGCTGATTCAGATCTATGTTCTTATTATAACTGGATCCTTGCTAATCAGATGTTCTATTGTAGCTCCGAGTGATCTGTACTAAATTAGAATCCTATCTGATTTCACCTTCACTCTTCATATCATATAATTCCACACTTTTTCTTTCCTCTTCTCTTTTCCACTTACACTCTCTCCTCATTCAATCCAAACTTGACCTTTCATTTATATGGTAGGTTGTGTCAAGTCGGCTTGAATATACTTCTTAATAATAAATCACAATTCACTCGGCCTCATATAACCAATTAATTATAGAATATAAATCATTGTTAGTTGGCTTCCACTGAATGCCCAACCAAGACTGAATTACCTGAGTGACTCGGTCAACATTGAACTTTCTTCAATGCCTGACTAAACTCGGTCAACACTAAATAACTCATTCTATTCACCAACTATGCTCGGTCTGAATGTAGACATTTGTGTAACACCACTACATAGGTGTAAATACATGTGTGACATCAATCACAATACACAATTGAATAATTGTCTTCAACAATCTCCCTCTTTGGCATTGATGGAAATACAACATGTCATAATACAAAGAATTGTAGAGCAACAATTTTTTTTATTAATGTCTTTAGCTTCATTTTGATTCATATCCAAAAAATCCCTCTGACATCAAAATCTCCCTCTTATTGTATTATCTTATTCTTATGTATTATAGAAAACTCTCCCTCTTTGAAAATAGATGCCAAAGGCACCATCTCCACAAATACCAATAGTCAGTACTATTTCACTTTATAATTTTAGTGTACCTGAGTGTACTAATTCATCTGCAATGTGCTCTAATGTACCTACATCAATTGATAGATCTTCACTGTGGCTTAGGTTGATGCATCCCTAAACTTTATTTTATTGAGCTTCAGTTAGGGGATGAACCCCTAGCTTTCCTCTAAGATACAAGAATGCATCCTTAGGCAAAGGTTTGGTGAATATGTCTACAAATTTTTCTTTAGTATTCACATATTCCAACCTTACTTCTTTATTTTGTACCAATTCCCTCAAAAAATGATACTTTATTGCTATATGCTTGGTTTTGGTGTGCATCACAGGATTCTTTGAAATGTTAATGGTGCTGGTGTTGTAAAAGTAGATAATGATTGGTTCTTTTACTTCTTCTTTCATTCCTGACAACAACTTCTTGATCCATATGATGTTTGAATAGTTCACTACTATAGCAACATATTCTACCTCTACTGTAGATCGAGAGATACAATTTTTTTCTTGCTAGTCCATGACACTAACCTCTTTCCAAGAAAGAAAGCTCCACCACTGGTGCTTTTCCTGTCATCAACACTTCCAACCCAATCAGCATTAGTGAATGCCTTTAAATCAAAGTTTCTACCTTTATTATACCATAAACCATAGTCTTTAGTACGCTTCAGATATCTCATAATTCTTTTGATTGCCATTAGGTGATTATCTTTGGGATTAGCTGAAAATATTGCAACAATACCAACCGCTAATGCAATATCAAGTCTGTTGTGAACAACATATTGCAATTTTCCAATCATGGATCTATAGTTGGTTTGATTTACCTCCTTTGAATCATCATCTTTAGACAATTTCTATCCAGTACACATGGGTGTTCCAACAAGTTTGGAATCTTCCATGCCAAATTTCTTAAGTATCTCCTTGATGTATTTTGATTGAGTAATGTAGATACGATCCTTCATCTGATTTACTTGTAATCCAACAAATAATTTGATCTCATCAAACATAGACATCTCAAATTATTTACTCATAGCTACAGAGAATGCTTTGCATAGGTTATCATAACCAGTGAATAATATGTCAACAAATATCTCTGCTAACAGTATTTTGTTCAGTGGTCCTTGTTTGATGTATAGACTACTATTATCATTGGTTTTCTAAAATCCAATACTTACTAGATAGCTATGCATTCTTTCATACTAGACTCTGGGCACTTGCATTATTCCATACAATGCTTTGTGCAGTTTCCAAACCATATTCCTTATGCTAGGTTCAAAAAATCCTTCATGTTGTTCAATGTAGACTTCTTCTTCTAGGATTCCATTCAGAAATGTAGATTTCACATCCATTTTATATATTTTGTATCCTTTATGTGCAGTATATTCTAGAAGAGTTCTGACTCCTTCAAGTCTTGCAACAGGAGCAAAATTTTCTGCATAGTCAATACCCTCTTCTTGAGCATATCCTTTACAAACTAGTTTGGCCTTGTTTCTAGAAACTTTACCATTTTCATTCATCTTGTTTCTAAAAACCCACTTGGTTCCAATCACATTCTTTTCCTTTGGCCTAGGCACAAGAGTCCAAGTTTTTTTTTTCTCAATCTGTTCAATTTCTTCATTCATTGCTTCTATCCAACTTTTATCATTCAATGCATCTTTAACAGTTCTAGGTTCAAATTCACTTAGTAAGCATGTAACTTTGAGTTTGTTCCTTTCCATTACACCTTCTTTCTGATCTCCAATTATCTGCTCAGGTGCATGATGCCTTTTGACATATTTTGAAAGTACTGGATCCTTTAGTCTAGATTTTGGACTTGATCCACTAGGTCTGTCATTCTCAAACATTCTTTCCTGTTCTTCTATCTAATGCTCGGGTTCCACTATCTGTGATTCGGGTCCCTTTTTTTGTGACTCAGGTTCCTCTAACTATGACTCAATTCCCTCTGCTTGTGACTTAGTTCCCTCTATCTATGACTTGGTCTCTACTACCAGAAGCTCAGGTTGTATAGTTTGTGCTAGTATATTCAGTGGTCAACAGTTCTGCTATCCCATCACCATTGCTTGAGTCATAGGTATAGTATCAGGTTCATAATAAACAAAGTTCCTGTAGTCTTCAAGCTCTTTACTACTCTTCTCTTCACATTTTTCTAAAAAATCATCAGTCTTGACATGTACACTTTCTATGACTTTATGAGCAGTAAGATTCAGACATTTGTATGCTTTTCTTTTGCATGAGTAACCTAGGAATATTCCTTCATCACTTTTTGCATCTATTTTTCCATTTCTTGTTTCCTTCAAGATGTAGCATCTACTTCCAAATAATTTGAAATAATGAACATTAGGTTTATAGCCATACCATAATTCAAAAGGTGTCATGTTACTATCTTTCTTCAATTGAACTCAGTTCAGGGTAAACACTGTAGTGCTGATGGTCTCCTTCCAGTATTTGGTAGAAACATTTTTTTCAATCATTAGAGTTCTAGCACAATCCATGATGGATATGTTTCTTCTTTCTTCCATTCCATTCTTATTTTGTGTACCAGGTGCAGATACCTATCTTTTTATTCCTCTCTCATTATAGAATTAATTGAACTCATTGGAAATGAACTCTCCTCCTCTATCAGATCTTAGGCATTTTAGTTTCTTTCCTATTCCCTTTTCAACTCTTGCAAGATACCATTTGAATTTATGAAAAGCTTCTAATTTCTCTCTGAGAAAGATGACAATCATCATTCTAGAATGATCATCAACAAATATAATAAAATACATCTTTTTGTTCCAATTGGTTCACATAGGTCAGTATGTACCAATTCCAAGACTTCATCAGTATTGTAATTCTTGATTTTGAAACAATTCTTTCTCATCTTCCTAATTTGACATTGTTTGCATATTGCTAACTTAGGTTTCTTCAGAATAGGAATACCTCTGACTCTCTTGTTCTTTCTTATGTTTACTAGATTATCAAAATTTACATGACACAACCTTTTATGCCATAACTAGCTTTCTTCTACTTGTGCAATAAAGCATGAACCTTCAGTGAGATCAAGATAGAATAGATTACCTTTAGTTTGTGTGCCAGTTCCGACTAGGTTCCCTTTACCATCCAGGAGCTTGGCCTTACCATTCATGAATTCTACCTTGAAGCCAATGTTTTTTAGTTGTGCTACACTGAGTAGATTTATCCTCAATCCTTCAACCCAATAAGCATTATCATATTTGATTCCTTCTATCAGAACAATGCAAACTTTTCCTCTTATAGGGCAAGGTTCATCATTCCCAGAACTGACACTCCCACCATCATAGTGTTCAAGATGTTCACAATTTGTCTTATCACCAGTCATGTGATGAGAACAACCACTATCAATTATCCATGTGTCATTTTTATTGATGTGTGAGAAAAGTGTTGTCTTTTCATCTTCTTCATCAGACTCATCCTTAACAACAATATAAACCATTTCTTCTTATTCATCACTGTCAAAATCTTTTGCAATATAACAAGACTTCTTACCTTTATCCTTGTAGCTTTTGTAGTTCTTGAAATCTTTCTTGCCTTTGAATTTGTTGAAATTTTTCTCATCTTTGTCTTCTTTGTTTAGACACTTTGCAGCAATGTGACCAACCTCATTGCATGAAAAAAAAATCAATGGTATCTTACCCTTGTATTTTCCTTTAGTAGCGCTTCTTGAAAGTAATGCTTCAACGATGTCAAGATCTTCATTATCAGATTCATCATCACTGTCACTTTCAATATGCTTCCCTTTAAAGTATCTATCATTCTTACCAAGGTTTAATTTAGCTTTGAATGCAGAATCAAAATTGCTAGAGCTAGGAGAGTAATTGTCAAAGTTGTCTAGCTCAAAAGTTGTAAGCCTTCCCACTAATGTATCCAGAGTTATATCTTTGTTGCACCTCATCTCTTGAATGGATGAAACTCTAATAGCATAAATAAGAAGTAAACTTATTAGTACCTTACTGACCACTATTGTATCTTCAATTAATCCACCTATAGCTTTGATGGCACTCACAACCTTCTTGATTATTTCACTGTATCTTGTAATGTCTTCTCCTTCTATCATTTTCATCTGGTCAAATTGTCCTCTTAGACTTTCTGCTTTGGATCTCTTTACATTTGCATCTCCTCCATGAATGTCCTATAATTTCTTCCACATATTGTAGGTTGTAGGGTAGTCCTTGACTTCTTCTAATTCTGAGTAGCTGAGTGAAGAGGGAATATCAATCATCATTATGTTGTGATGCTTCTGTTCAATCATCTATTCCACAATCATAGTCCCTATTTGTTCCACATATTTTCTCTCCAAAAATTATAAAACAACATCTCTGATAGTAGATAGATGTAGCTTCATTGCCTCCTGCCATGCAAGGAAATTGTCTTTGTTTAGCTTTGGGACTTTCCTTCTGTAAGACATCTATGATCTTTAGCTTAGGCCTTGAAACCTTCTCTGAAAGCATTTGAAGCTCTGATACCAATTTTTAGAAATGAGATAAGTAACTAAGAGGGGAGGGGTGAATCAATTACTTTAAAACAAATCCTTTGTCCCTTAGATGTCTTAAGTACTTTAACACTGTCACTCACTCAATTAATTAAGATATTCTTCTGTAACTCAGGTGTCAAAGCAATTTTTGTAATATCCAATGCAATTATAATTTAGAGATTAAGTGTAGAAACCTAAAACAAATAACATATACATAGGTGACACCAAGATTTAACGTGGAAACCCAATATGGGAAAAACCACCAATGTAACTAGTTACTATTTTTCACTTTTCTGAAGTGAGCCTTGTTAGGAGCCAACCCTGTTAAAGGTTACAATAACACACTGTTAGGTGTGACCTTGTTAAAGGATTTAATCACCCTATGAGGAGTGGCCTTGTTAGAGGTCTTTAACACTTCAACATAGAAATTCTACCTTGTGAGAGGATTTAAAAAAAGACTATTAAGTCTACTTTGTTAAGAGATTTTAGATCACTGCTACAATTGTTAGAAAGTAACAATGAATTGACCTGTATGTGTAAGAAACTGTCTTTGCTGATTCAGATCTCTGTTTTGATTATAAATGGATCCTTGCTGATTAGATGTTCTATTGTAGCTTTGAGTGATCTATACTAAATCAAAATCCTATTTGATTCACCTTCACTCTTCATATCATAGAATTCCACACTTCTACTTTCCTCTTCTCTTTTCCACTTACACTCTCTCCTCATTCAATCCAAACTTGACCTTTCATTTATATGGTAGGCTGTGTCAATTCATCTTGAATATACTTCTTAATAATAAATCACAATTTAGTCGGCCTCATATAACCAATTAGTTATAGAATATAAATCACTGTTAGTCGGCTGCCACTGAATACCTGACCAAGATTGAATTGCCTGAGTGACTGGTCAACACTAAACTTTCTTCAATGCCTGAATGAACTCAGTCAACACTAAATAAATCATTCTATTAACCAACTATGCTCGGTCTGAATGTACAGACATTTGTGTAACATCACTACATAGGTGTAAATACATGTGTAATATCAATGACAATACACAATTGAATAATTGTCTTCAACATACCCATCTAGAGTTTGCCATTGTGTACTCTACTCAAAACAATGCGGATCCACTCAGTGCGAAAGACCTTTGGGAAATTTAGGGCATTGGTTAACCCTTTAACCTCCAGATGTTTGTGATCTTATTTCAACTTCCTAGCTATGCATAGTGACTGATAAGTCAACATAGGTTCAAAGTCTCTTATTTTACCTAATTTGTAGTGAATTTAGGCATGTACATATTGGACTAACAAAAACCTAAGTGGGATAAATGAACATGTAGCTTTGTCCTCTGGTTGTGCTACAACCTATGGATGGAACTTATAGTTTGGCTCTGTGCAAGTGGAGTTCTTCACCAAAACAATATTTTTATCCTTATCCATCTTCTCTTTCATGGTTCAAGATGTAGATGCCATGATTTATGGTTTAGGGCTTTCAGTGAAAGTGTTTGAATGAATCTATGATAGAAGAATGTGCAATGACTAACCTTAATGGTTATTGGAATGTGCTTGAATCTCTATAAATGCCTGAAAATTCTCTGCTATAACTTTTCTCTCTTTTCTCTGTTATGCTCTGTGATCGCAGTGTGAACAATAAGTTAACATTGACCAAATTTATAGAAAATCACTTAGGGAGACGCAATAAATTCATTTCACCAACTGCTCGGTGAAAAAAAATTATGCTCGATTAACAATAAAAATAATTCAACTTGGTGAGTGTACCAAGTTCTTGGTTTCCATAGAAACTCGGTTGTCTCTTCACATATTCACCGACTGACACTTCTAACTTGGTATGTATTAACCAACTCAACAAGGTCAAAGTAATAAAAAATGTAATACCATAGTTCATCTCAATTCATGCTAATTTGGCATATGTACAATGAATATAGGAACTGATGTCAGATATAGCTTTGCAAAACATAGTTCCATACCTACTTGTATTTCTCAGTTGGAGATGGTGGAGCCACCTAATCCATTGGATGAGGTGTCACCGACTATTGTGCTTGGTATTGCATTATCATTTGATGCTCTACTCCACAATTGATTTATGATCCTTACAATTTCATCAATTTTATTTCCATTTCCATAAGTGTTTATTTCATTTGCACAATATCTACTTAAGTGACCAACTTTGTGACACTGAGAACATGCCATACCAGAGTTTGACCAATTCCTATAATTGGTTCGCCATTGTCTTATATAATTTTCTGCAATATTTCCATATTTACCACATGTTGTACAATTAATCTAAGTGTTATAATCCCATGCATAATAATTTCCTTGTCTTCTCAGTTGATTTACATTTTCTTGTCCTTTAGGCTTCTAGATTTGCTTTGTATTCTTCCTGCATGTGTGTGATGCATGACCATGCATGTTGTAATTTTGACAATATTTATCCATCAACATTATCAGATTTCCATAATCCATTTAAATCAATTTTTTGCTTCTGGATTTGATTGTGTAATTTTTTTTAGCATCAATGTTTCGGATCACACTCCGTGATCTTATTATTTTTACACTTCTTGCACTCTCTCTCATCCTGATGATGGATCACGGAGTGTGATCTGAAACATTGATGCTAATAAAACTTACACAATCAAATCCAGAAGCAAAAAAATGAATATTTATCCATGTATGGTTTCTTTTGTGGTTTTTTCAACTTGGATCTACACTCACGTGCTTGATGTACATGCTTATTACAACTATATAAAATACCATTAAATTTAGGAGGGTTTCTAGGAATACCTTTTGCTTTGCTCCTACAAACATTTGATGTGTGGCCTAGTTTTCCATAGTGATCATGGAAAGAGGAATTTTCAGGCTTCAAACTTGAGTATACATTCCTTTTTTTAGCTTGATTTGATGATTCTCCTTTCTCAGTATACCCTAATCCAGTATTGTTGTTTAGTCTTCTTTGATAGTTTAGAAATTCATCCATTCTCAGTGATTTCTTCAGATCTCTTAATCACTTCATTATGTTGTTGTAAAATCTTTAATTCATTTCATAGTTTCTCATTTTCTTCTTCTTTCAATACACCAATAGCTTCTATTCTTCTTTCAAGTTTAGTATTCACTTGGTTTTCTTCATGATTCATAGCAACCACTTGATTTGTGATCTCAAAGTAATGTTCAGTAAGTCTCAATATCTCAGATTCTTTTTCTTGTAACTTTTCAGTCATTTGTCTTCTATCATCAACAACCATGTTTTTATCTTGTTCAATTTTCTTTGCATCATTCAAGACTTCAACCATTCTAACCATTTGTGTATCTTGACCGATCTGTAGTGCTTTCACTTTTTTAGTAAGTTGTTGATTTCTCTAAGATAGCTTTGATATGATTCCTTTAGATGCATAAGATATGCTACCAAATTCAGATCTAGATGTGTCAAATGGGTCATGAATATATTCTTCATGATAATCAGTCTCATGATAGTGAAGTGCCATGTCCTTTCTCTTAATCAACATCTCCTTGATCTTCTCTTTAGCTTCCTTGTATTGTTTGACATAGATCTGCAACTGTAACTTCTGATTTTTCAATTGTTTTATCAAGTGTATACCTTTCCATTATAAGATCTTTTCTCTTCAGCGATTAATCCTTCAAAACAAGAGAACTAGCTCTAATACCAATTGTTGGGATAATGGAGAGGTGTGTACTGAGAAGGGAGGGGTGAATCAATACCCTTAAACATTTTGAATCAAATACTTGTAACCTACTGTTCTTCAATAACCGTCTGAGTAGATTTCATACACCAAACATATAGTATCTCTACTGAAATGTAAATGCATGTAAAGTAAACAATACACATACATGAAATTAAGTACTCATGACACTAGTATTTTGGTATTGTAGAAAACCCCTGTTAGAAGGTAAAAACTAAAGTGGGGATGAGACCCACAAAACTTCACTATTGCAAAAATAAAGTATCCTATTAAAGATTACAAAGAATGATCACTTTTGATGATCTTACCCTGTTAGGATTAATAATGAGATCAATTAGATCTACCCTGTGTGAGGATTTAGAAACACAAAGTATGTGTGCACTCAGATTAGTATGTCCTCAAGACTAAACTGTGAAGGGCTATAGCTCAGCTAGGTAGAGCACCTCGTTTACACGTGTGCCAATGGTTTTCAAAAGATTTTATTGGTTCATTCAGTTCATAAAATAGATTTTAGTCTTACTCTGTGAATTAGGAGAACAATAGCATGACAAAGATGAAGTTTGTTCTTATTGAAACTATAGATCTAGTTGATATGGTTAATCTCGAGGACATTCAATGCTAGACATAATGAGTACAATATGAGGAGCTCAAAAAAGAATTCTTTTCACTCTATGAACTTTGAGGTGTATGAAGTTTCATATTATTCTTTTGGGGTGAGAGAGACTCCATTTGGAGAATCTATGTCTAAGCATGATAGACCTACATCAAGGGAACCTTTTGAAGCACTATGGGATTGCTTCTAAAAAGTTTTTGTTTGAAGCAAACGGAGCCATCTTATTATCTGTTCCAGAAAAGAATGGTAGACTAACTGATTTTTCCATCAGTTAATGAAAGAGCCCAATGCAATAAAAATGCATGTTGAGTTCTTGGAACAGTTCAAATCATTTTGGTAATAAGAAATTTGATCTGTTATACCGAGAAGGTCTACAGTTCGAGCCCGTATAGCCCTATACATAGAGAAAACTCTTATATGCTTTCTTTCCCATATTGTCCCTATGATCCGATGCTAGTTTTCAATTCAAAAAGCATCCAATTTTTTCTGTTTAAATGTGGAACCGACGACTTACACAAAAGATCATAAAGAAAAAGTAAAGAGGAAATACGAATGAAAAAAAAAGACTATTTTTTCTAAGTAATAATGAGAAAAAATAGTCTTTCAAATGCAACCCAGAGCAGAGTCTTATTCTCGAATATCTCTGTTATAGAGAAGAACAGACCGAATATCATGTCAGAATATGGGCACATACATAATCCTTTTATTTGTTTATGAAAGATTTCATATGTTACATGGTTGGATCGGTACCTATCGATTATAATCGAACTCAGTTGTCTTTTTTATTTGCTAGCACATCTCACATCTTTAGAAACAACGACCCTAAAAGTTCCCTTATTTTCAATAGAGAAAATTCCCTTACATCAAACCATATTAACACACTACAACACAAACCAACGTGAAGTCTACCGAACTACACAGGTTCAAACCATTTCCTGTATTAGGATTATTAAATATAGAATATGAATTTTATTTTGTAAGTCACAGATGAAACATTTTTTTAAAATACAAAAATGATAATAAATCATTCAGGAGGGGAAAGAAGTGATTAATAAATTGACAATACAACAAATAGAAAATTTTGTTTTGTTTAAACAAACATGAATCATCTATTTATGTTTCTATTTTCTGAATATGATACTTTTTGGATATATTTATCCATATCTAGTCTTATTTTGATTCTGCATTCTCAATTTTAAGAAGTTTGGCTCCAATAAGTAAAGGGTCGGAGAAAGCCACTAGTTATGAATCAGGTATAGAACCAATGGGAGATACCTGGATCCAATTTAGAATTCACTATTATATGTTTGCTTTAGTTGTCATTGTTTTTGATGTGGAAACAATTTTTCTCTATCCGTGGGCTATGATTTTTGATTTTTGGGTCTATTTACATTTATAGAAGCTTTTATTTTCATGATTATCTTAATTGTTGGTTTAGTTTATGCATGGAGAAAAGGAGCATTGGAATGGTCTTAAACCCCAAATTTTGGAATGATAAAGGGCGAGGAGAAAATGATCTAAATCTAAAGTCGGCGATAAATCCTATAGAATCATCTTTACTTGATCAAACAACTCCAAATTTAGTGATTTCCACTACTCTAAATGATCTATCCAATTGGGTGAGACTTTCTAGTCTATGACCGCTCCTTTATGGTACTAGTTGTTTTATTAAATTTGCTTCATTGATAGGTTCATGATTTGACTTTGATCGTTACGGTTTGGTGCCAAGATCCAGTCCTAGGCAAGCCGACCTACTTATAACAGCCGAAACTGTGACCATGAAAATGGCTCCTTCTTTAGTAAGATTATATGAACAAATGCTGGAACCAAAATATGTAATTGCTATGGGAGCCTATACTATTATAGGAGGAATGTTTAGTACAGATTCTTATAGTACCGTTTGCTATGTAGATAAGTTAATTCCTATGGATATCTATTTTCCAGGTTGTCCCCCTAAACCAGAAGCTATTATAGATTCTATAATAAAACTTCGTGAAAAAATAGCTCAAGAAATATCTGAAGATAGAAATGAGTTTAAACAAAAAAAGAGGTATTTCACTAGAAAGCATAGGTTTCATATTGGGTCTAGTATTCTTATTGAAAATAAAGAGGATAAGTTTTTTAATCAATCTTATGAATCTCATGAATCAATTTCAGAGATATCATACCCTTTGAAACATTTTAAAATATGAGAGTTTGCTGGCAAATGAATAATTGTTAGTAAAAAGTAACGAGAAGGAAATAAATTTTGAAAATTCCATGAGAAATGTCAAATCCTTATATATATACTTTGACAATAAATAGTAATCAAATGCAAGGTCAATTATCTGCTTGGCTAGCCAAGCATAAGTTAGCTCATAGACCTTTGGGTTTTGATTACCAAGGCACAGAAACATTACAAATCTTTAAGAGATTTACAAAAGATGGTTAAGTCTACTTTGTTAAGAGATTTTTGGGTTCTATTACAATTGTTAGAGATTGATCTAAAACATATACAATCTCAATATTGCTGATACAGATCCATTAAGTACATAAAAAACATATCACCTTAATGTGAATGATAATACCTTCTTCTCTATTATGCCCGGTAGCCTTGCCTTAGTTCTGAAAAAGTGATTTCTATAATGTAGTCTCTATCCTTAAAATCCCTTGTCTGATATTTTATGTCCATAGTATGATGGCTACTTGATCATTTCTTGATCAAAATACATTACAAAAATTGACATCTATACATTTATATATTAAATAATATGACCTAATTAGGGCTTAACAATTATATCCCTAACCTAAGATCAACAGTGTACATAATTTACCTTGATCATCTACACATAGGAGGCATAAACAATTAATACTCTCCTCAATTATGTAAACTATTATCTAGGTCCGAAAAAAGTTGTTACATAGAATGATATGCCATAACAAACTTTTATGTGGCCTTTGGTCCACTTGGTTATTATTGTCTCTTGGTGCTTAGTGTAGTCTATGTATCTCAGTTATACTACTATTCAATTATACTCTATAGCTCGGGTGTTGTCTACTGCTTGGTATAGTCTGTCTGTTCGGTTATCACTGAACTGGGTTAACTCTAGGTGTGATCAGTGCTCTCAGTTAACTCTACACTTCGGTGATTATACCAACTGTCATGTTTGTGACTCTGTTAACGATTGTCCATTTTGTGTGCTTGATAACTAATGACAACTTCAATGCTCAATTGGAGTAATATATTATTGATAGATGGAGGAGCTGGCTTAAATATATGTACCCTAAGTCTAGTTAAAGCATTGGGATTCTCAAATCAGGTTGTAGACTCTAAAAATAAGATAACTGTCAAAGTATATGATGATGAGGAAAACTCATCCAAAGGGTTAGTAATGCTACCAATCAGGGTTGGAAAAGTTGAAATAAATGTGGTATTCCAAGTATTAGATCTGAATTTATCATACAATATTCTCTTAGGAAGGCCTTGAATACATGAGATGTAGGAAGTGCCTTCAACCTTTCATCAATGTTTGAAATTTTCCTATAATGGAAAAGAGATTACAATTCTAGCAGACAATTTATTTCCAATCTTGTATTAATGTTCGTCAATGAAGTGAAAGAATAGTCCCACACAATAGAGAGGCCCTGAATGAATAATCACCAGAAAGTTCAACATCAGCCACATTGAGAGAATGTGAAAAGAAATTGAAATTAAAATACAATGGGATTGGTGAATACAAGGTAGATAAACTACTTTCCATAACAACATTACCTCTTTCACCAAAGTCATAAGGGAAACCTTCATCATCTTCAATGTCTGCAGAACCTAAAGCATAAACTATCTATAATAGAACCTTTGTAAGAGTAAATAAAATAGCATAGGAAAATGAAGATAATGATGTATTAAGGTGGATATATAAAGAAAAATAATAATCTCATCAAGAAGTTAAACATATTTAGATTCCAACTCAACAATATAGATGTGGTTTCTGTATCATAAAATAAATGAGATATCAAGGATAAGGACCCCTAGGAAAGAGAAAATAAGGGATTTTCAAACCCATAAAAGTAATTCAGAGAAGCTCTAAAGATAAAAAATATTAGGGTACAAAGAAGAAGATATCCCACTCATCCAGGGTGATCTAATTTTTTATCATGGGTATGATGAATTTGAGGAAGAAGTTGAAACTGTCTCCTTTTCATATGAACAATTTCTACATAGACATGGAGAAAAATATACTTATCAAGGAGAACTCTACATCCCACAACAATCAAGAAGGATTTCAAACCAAGAAGACTCAGTATTACTACAATATTCATCTCAAGAGATAGCATGAAAAATAGAAGATAAGGATGACTCTGGTGAGGAATTGAGTTATGAAGCTATCACATATGAAAGATTGTTATCCTTATTAGGAGAAATAAATACTCTACATCAAGAAGAAACACCAACATATCAACCAAACATTCAATAGATTGAGGTTAGTCCCACCAAAGAAGAAAGACCAATGACTATTGCTCGATTCTTGAATAGATCAGATGATAGTCAAACTGACTCACACAAGTATGAATTTGATGAAGGAAATGAAAGTGAACAAAGAGACATACATCCTCACTGGGGGGAAACTATTAACAATCAATCATATCAAAAATTTCCTAAATTATACCGAAACAAGCTCCAAATAATATGAATGAGACTCATTTTTTGATGCTACAATTGACATTGAAATAGATGCGATCCATAAATACACATTCTAATTCGAAGAGGGACAAAGTTTGAGTGTAAGAATGTTAAAATTTGATTCACAAAATATTGACGATGACTCAAGTGAGAAAAGTGAGATTATTTTTCATCTAAAAAATATTTAGGAAAGTGCTATTATAGACCTCATAGATGTCAAAATCTATGAACATAATTTCATCATGACCTTGGAAACATTTGAAACTAACTCCAACGATACCTTACAACTAGTTCACCCTGAACTTGTTGACTGGACCTTGTATGAACCTGTAGATATACTTATGTTTTCTGATGACTACACTATATCCTGTTACCTTAACGTGGTAGGACCATTAACCCCTTACACTAGGGAATCAACATGCAATCAAAAGTATAAAAAATCAATTTTTGTAGTCGCAAAAAGAAAAAAGAATAGCAATCAAAGATCTGAGGGTGAAAACCATTCTATGGCAATCTCACATGCCAAAAAAGTAAAAATAAAGGATGAATCCAATAGTGAAAACATCATAGAGGTGATAGAGGATAAAAAACTTGATATTCTTCTAGAACACCTCTAGGAACGATCTCTGGTGCTTATAGAGCCTATGCAACCAATAAACCTTGGTACATAAGAAATACCACAAATCATACACATTTTCCAATCATTGTCAGAGGATGAGAAACAAGAGTTCACACAATTATTAAAACAGAGAAAGATAATTTTTTCTTGGTCTTATTCAGATATGCCTGAACTAGATCTTGATCTAATCATGATTCATTTGTCCATAGCTCTAGGAGTGAAGCCAGTAAAACAAAAACTTAGGAAAATGCATCCTCATATCGAACTCTTAGTTAAAGAAGAACTGGAAAAACTATTGAAAGAAGGATTTATTAGAGAAATTAGATACGTTGAGTGGATATCTAATATATTTTTAGTATCCAAAAAAGACAAGTCCATCAGATGTTGCACATACTCCTAAGATTTAAATAAAGCATGTCCCAAAGATGACTTCCCACAATCAAATATAGATGTAATTGTGGATCTCACAACATGATATGAGATGTTATCACTAATTGATGGTTTTTCAGGTTATAATAAGATCAAGATTACCCCCAAAGATCAAGACAAGACAACATTCACCTATCCTTGAGACACTTTTTATTGGAATGTAATGCCATTCAGATTGAAGAATGTTGGGGTGACATATCAAAGAGCTATGACAATAGTATTTTGTGACATGATGCATAAGAACATGGAATATTATGTCGATGAAACCCTAGGAAAGTCCCACAATAAGAAATACCATTTACAAGATTTTGCTAAAATTTTGGACAGGATTGAACACTTTAAGCTCAGGATGAACCCAAAGAAGTGTGCATTCGGGGTTACTTCGGGAAAGGTTAGAAGGAATTGAGGTAGATCCTACAAAGGTAAAATCCATCATGGAGATGAAACCTCCCAATAATATCAATCAAGTTTGGTCACTGCAAGGCAAGCTACAATAAATCTGAAGGTTTATTTCTCAACTGGCTGATAAATAATAACCATTTACCAAACTTATGAATAAAGGAGTCACATACCAATGGGATGAAACGTGTAAAATATCATTCATTCAACTCAAACAATATCTAGAAATACACCAATTCTAATGTCTCCCATACCACGAAAGCCATTATTTCTATATATCTCAACAACTAATACCTCATCGGGGGCACTCTTAGTACAACAAGATGTAAATGGAAAAGAAAGAGAAATATATTACATCAGAAAAATGATGGTACAATATGAACTTAATTACACAGTTATTGAAAAATCTTACCTCGTGGTTGTGTTTGCATCATAGAAGTTAAGACATTACATGCTTTTACTTTCAATCAAGTTAGTTGCCAAGATTGAGCCCTTCAAATATCTCCTCAACATACAATCCATAGCAGGGAGATTGGCTAAATGGGTGATGGTCGTCAATAAGTTTTCTATTGAATACATGGAAAGAAAAGCTATCAAATGATAGGTTATTGTAGACCAACTACCTGAAGAACCATTACTAGGAGAAAGACCCATAACAATATCTAATTCCTATATGAATCAATTTTTCTCATCACAGAACACTCATGGAAAATGTATTTTGATGGTTCCTTTACCCAACAAGGATCTAGAGCAGGTATATTATTTATTTCATCGCAAGGGTACACAATACCCAAATCATACAAAATTTTGTTCCCATGTACCAATAACATTGCATAATATGAAGCATTAGTTAATGGCTTGAAAATGACATTAGAATGGAAGATCACTGAATTGCATATCTACAATGATTCCCAATTGACATATATCAAATCAATAATTCTTACTAGACTAAGGATGACAAGCTAGTGCCATATAAAAACATGGTTGATGATATGAAAAAGTACTTCCTATGCATGACATTTGAGAAAATTCCTTGTTCAAACAATCAAATGATGGATGCAATGGCTACCTTAACATTCTTGTTACAACTGTCATACAATCAAGCGCGTTATGAATTCCTGGTGGAAGAGTTACCCTATCCATCCTATGCCTGTTTAGACTCTAAACTTATTTTCCAAATTGTAATTCATGATTCTCCTCACTATGGATAGATCCTTGACTACCTCAAGACCAATACTTTACATGATAATTTATCCAAAAACCAAAAATGAAACCTTATTCGCCAAGCTTCCAAGTATGTAATCATAGCTCATGATTTGTATCAAAGAGGTTTTAAAAGTACTTTACTAAGATGCTTATAACTTGAAGAATCAAACAACACTTTATAAGAATTCCATGAAGGTATTTGTGCATCACATTTGAATGAACACACTCTAGCTAAGAAACTCTTATGAATTGAATATTATTAGCCCACAATGGAGAAAGATGCTATCAAATTCATGAAATCATGCAATAAATGCCAAATCCATGGTAATCTCATACACGCCCCAACAAGAGAATTGTTACCTTTCATTCCACACTGACCTTCTCAATAGAGGGCCTTTGATTTGATTGGTCAAATTTACCCATCTTCTTCCAATGGACATAAGTTTATTATTACAAAAATGTAATACTTTACAAAGTATGTTGAAGCTATACCACTAATCATGACCACGTGGAAACAAATCTCAGTGTTCATCCTTAAGTATATTATATGTAGATACAGTATTCCCTCATTAATAGTGAGAGATAATGGAAAATAGTTCAAGAACAAAGATGTAATAAATATCTGTGACAAGTTTCATTTTACTCAACATTTCTCTTCTATCTATTACCCTTAAGGAAACAGACAAGATAAGGCCAACAATAAAAATATTTTGAAAATTCTAATACATACAGTCAATGAATCTGGCAGGGACTGGCATAAACAGATAAATCCTTCTCTATGGGTATATCGTACAAGTATTAGAAAACCAACAAGATCCACTTCCTATTCTCTAGTTTATGGTGCACAAGGAGTTCTACCTACTGAAGTATAAATACCATCTTTAAGAGTGTCACTATGAGGGTTAATCATAGATAAAGACTATAGAGTCTCCAGGTTACAAGAATTAGAGTTGCTCGTTGAAAGGCATCAAGAAGCTTTTGAACATCTTCAAGTCTATCAGAAGAGAATGGAAAAAAGGATACAAAAAGAAAGTCAAACATCAAGTGTTTTAAGTGTGATATCTTGTGATCATAGTAAACCCAAGAACACAAAATAATTGGGAAAAGAAAGGAAAATTTGAACCAAATTGGTTAGGACCTTTTATCATCATGAAAAAAATTGGGTCTGGGGCTTATCAGTTGGCTACCACAGAAGGAGATGTACTTCTCAATACAATCAATGCTATTCATTTGAAAAGGTTCTATACATAAATCATCATAAGAAACAAATATACAACATAAAATCTCTTGAATAAATCAGCAAAAACATTAAAAATTTTGGGCCTAAAAAATCCTAACAAGTGGAAAAAAGTACTAAAAATGGTTGTCCCAGTGAAAACTTGTCAAATAGGCATTTGGAGAACATCAAAAAAATTAAAAATACAAAAAATGTAGAAAAATAAAAAAATGTATCCTTGTGAAAACTTGGAAAATAGGTGCCTTGGTAGCAAAAAAAGTGAAAAATTAGAAAAATAACAAAAAAAAAAACAAATAATGTCAAAAAAACAAAAGTGCAATAAATCCATAAATGGGGAAAAGTTTGTAAACAAGCGCCATTTGTAAGCTAGCTACTCTGCCTATCAATGCTTTGTTTAAACCTTTAGTGTGCAGTGGTACTTCTATGCTCGCAACTGTGTATATGAACCAACACTTATTTCCCGCTGATTCCATCGCTGGTCATCATGGCTTGAAGTTAGGTTTGATCTCTATAAATGGGATAATTTGTTAATATTTGGGGAAATTCATCATCATTGATCAAACAATGATGTTTCTCAACACCACCAACTAGACAACACTATTTCTCAAATACCATTCAACAAAAAAAAAGTGTTTATAAATTCTCATCTTTCATCAATATCATCAATCAAAAGACACAAGTATATGTAAATGACAACTATTATGGATATGATTGTCAAGGTCCCGACTTTTGAGTAACTCAATGATTTCACAAGTACTAGAGAAGCAAAGAAGAAGTCATTATATATATATATATATATATTGTTTATATTGGTTTTTGCTTATCATACCTCCCATGTGACTCATTGATGCTTAAGTGCTTTAGAAAAAAGGACAGGGGCATGATATTTTTCTTTGGTTTTTACTTGTGGAGCGTAGCCCAATGATGTCCTCTAAAAAATATTGGGTGAGGTCTATGATGAAAAAATTAAACTATCGTATTGCTACATGAAAGGCTTAGACTCTGAGACCTCAGCAAATATTTGTATCAGATGGAAATTGGAATATTTTCCTTGTCTATTTATCTATTTGATTGATGACTATACTATTTCCTGAGAAATTCCATGAGTCCTTTTACTAGAAGATCAAGGAAGGAATATTCTATTTTTCTTTGTTTTCTTCCTGAGGGGTGTTCTTTTATGATGAAATTGAAGGACAAATAATCTAGGTGTCTATGATAATAGCCTCCACATTAAGGTGGAAAAGAATCACATACCTTAAATCTGATTATTTGAACCCTAAATGGAGGTTGGAAGAATCATTCCTTGTCTACTTACACAACTAATACTCGTGAAATCATGATCTGTTATATCCTGATGCTTGTATCACATTGTAATATAAAATCTAAAGATATCAATATTCATATCCTCATGGTTAAACAAATACCAGTGATGTTTATACTAACTCACACATCTGATACAAGCACTATTCATATTAGCATGGCTGAATGTATGCCAGTGATTATTGTACATGCTTAAAATTCCAAGGAAGATGATATTCATATTGACATGGTTGATTGTGTACTAGTAGCGGTTGTATTAAATTCCAATAAAAGATTGATGATAAAACTTAACACAACATAAAGACAAATATAGAAGTTTCATATAATCCTAGGATCTGCATTCATTTCATAATAGTTGATATCTCAAACATATTACTGAGGGAAAATATGATTTACATTGACAAGAAAAACATAATATCTCTAATATGATTCTCTTAATCACTGACACAAAAATAACACCTGCATAAAATGTTAAGGGTCTGCATAAGATCATAAAAGAGCATCCATCCATACATCCATCCATATCTAATCAACACATATAAGAGTTGAAGAAAAGGAAATAACATTGCATCACAAAGGCATCCACATAACCATAAGCGTAAATAATGCATTCATCCATTTGCATAATGCATCCATATCATAAAACATGAAACATATGCATAACCACCATAATAGAAAGCATCATAAGAACATCACATAATGTTATAAGAACATCAACAATGCATCTCATATATAACCACAAAATGTCAGTGATAAAGATACAATAAGATCAAAATAGGAGCATTTATCATAAACTATCATATATCAATAAAGAGGTCATTAGATACATCAAATATCATCAAAAGAGTATCACAAAGTACATCATGATCAAAATACATCATAATCTCTAAGATGGGTCAATAAAAAACACAGAGGCACATCAAGCCTAATTCCCTGTATCTAGCCCAGGTGAACCTTGTGGGGGAGCATTGCCATGAGTTGGAGGTGGTACATATAATCTTCCAGTAGTAAGAAGAAAACCCTATGGCTATGTAGGATGCTGGGAGTATGGTGGAGCATGCATAGAAGGATCATGAATGACACCAATATAAAAACCTTGATAATATGAATCTCTACCTCTCTGATAGGTAGCATCCGATAAAGCTCTATCCTACTCATAAATAAGCCTATCTCTCTCTCCTCTCATCATGGCCATCTCTGCATCTTGTACAACAATGCAAGTCTATAACTGACCTCTCTCTCTCTCTCTCTCTCTCTCTCTCTCCATAACCAGTAAATAGTGGCTGCATCTCCTGTAGCCCCTAAGAGGGATTTATCTATGGAATAGAAGGAACAAAGCCAGTATGTGGGACCTATGAAGTAGAAGGAACTGCAACCATCATAGGAGGCCACGATGAAGGAGTTCACTATGGATGAGAAGAACTGGGTTGTGAAGGACCTATTTGAGAAGGAACATAGGGTGGAATGATCCTCAACCTAACTCTCCTCTGATTATCACTACCACTGCTGCAACCACCTCTACCTCCACCACCACTAGTATCACCTCCTCCAATAGACCCTAGTGTACCACCCTCACCTCAACTCTGATCCACTCCTCTACCTCCTCTAGCTCTCGCTCCATCTCCACCCCTCCCATCATCTCTACCTCTTATAATAATCCTGGTAGCTAGTGTTCTCTCTTCTCTATATTTTCTCTCTGCACCTCCCCTAGCCCCATCATCCCCATCATCATCATTATCTCTTAGATCAGCCAAAATAGGTGCTACCTCATCCGGAGAAGTCAATTGTGGAAATGGATGCTGTAAAAAATACTAAGAATAGTCTAGCGTCATCCCAACATCAATGATATTAGGAGCATAATCTCATTGAACAAGAACCAACTACTGATACTACTATACTATTGTCTCATACCATAACCTAGGCCCTCACTAGGTCTCATCATCTCTAGTCTTAGCATAAGTAGAAACACCCTGTGGCATCAGTTGTGCCATCTTAAACTATTGGAGTACACGAGTCACCAAATATCACTCTACAATATGCTGGGTCCGACCACTTAGTTATCTCTCAGTGCATACAAAAGGCATCTCATGGGCATCACTACTCCACTCCTCACAATCTAAATAGGGCCTCCAAACTACTAGAGTAAGATCATCTAACGCTTGATGCCAATATGAAAGGTCACATAGTTGAGGATGAATAAAGTCACCACCATACTTGTACACATAGGGCTCTCCTCGTGCCCTAGATCTATCAACTATAGGACAAGTGATTGGGATATGCTCACAAACCTAGATCTGTAACAAAATAAGGCCAACATATATAGATTTGTAATACCAAAACACAACCTAATGAAGATCATGGTAAAGGTGGGAAATAAAACATGTACCCACCCCATCCGATGAGGATGCTGCAACAAATACTCGTAAAATCTTCTCCAACCAACAAAATATCCTCGTGCACTACAGTCAGGCATTAAAATCCCACTAATATGTCTAGCTAATAATGAGGGGAGTGCTTGATACTAAGTCTCCATATTCTCCCAAGTAATATGTTGACCAACAATGTAGGGATCCTCAAAAATACATCTAGTGGTAGCAACACAGGCCCGACCTATAGAATCATAATAGACTAACTCACCCATTACAGGTATCTGTAGAATCTGATGAACATCCTCAAGAGTGATAGTCATATTTCCAGTGGGTAAATGTAAATTGTTATGCTCTAAGTGTCACCTCTTAATTAGAGCAGTCAATAAGCCCCTATTAATCCTATACTCAGGAATGTCTAAGAGGTGAACAAACCCACACTCATGCATCAAGTGGTGCTCCTTGTTAGTTAAGATACCAATAAAGGAGAAAACTCATAGGTACTACCCTTGAAGAAGTAATGTACCTCTATCTATCTAAAAAAATAAAAACAATAGGGCAAAGAATCAATCGCATGACAAGATTTGACAACAAACAGGTGGTATTACATCCAGAACAACAATATAGGCAATTGAGATGACATCAAAATCAACAAAAGATCAAGAAAAAACAAAGGGAATGAGATAATAACCAAAATGGAAGGTTTCTTTCTGTCAATTAAAAAGCAGCTGAAAATAACATTTTAGAAACCATAAATGACATTTCTCATGGGAAATGACATAATAAATTTTGCAAATGATGGTTTTCTCAGGAGAGGATGACTGGTTTACTGGAGGTGACAGAAATTTCTTAGCTCACAATGACGACACTGTAATCGATGAACATGGATTGCAAAAGACATTTCACAAAAAATGAGAATATAAAGATGGTAGATGATGAAATTAAAGCTGCAAACGAATAAAGATCTAAAAATAGAAAATGATAATTCAGGGACAACAAACACCATTTCTCCTACTGAAAATGACATTGTATCTACTCGGAATGATGAAAACAAATGCTCATTTTAAATAAAAACATACAAAAAAGAATTGAATACAAGTAATAAATGAAGGGTAAATAACTACATACTACATGCAGATAACTAGCAGGTCATTGATTATGTCGTGCGAGATGAAAGCGATGACTCTCCATTGGGATCGACATTTTCTCTCTCAGAGCTTAGAAATTACCAAATGACAATGTGAAAATGAATAGTAAAATGGGATTTTAAAACCAATTTAAACATAATTTTGGGGTAATTAATCTCATTTTTAAAACCCCCTTCTCACAATTTAATCCCTTCTTGGACCAATTTTAATCAAATGAAGCACGATTTGAATCAAGCGAAAAACAACATATCATCATTTCTCATCATTATTGTCATTATTGGAATCAACATTGAAGTTTGAATCAAATATTCTAGTAATTGAAAAATATTCAATCTAATCATTAAAAACACCTAATAAAGTGATTGTATTTTGCTTTTTTTTCCAAGGGTGCATCATCAACATATTTAGCTAAGCGATCAAATTATCAAAAAATTTCAACAACTGGGGCATTATCAAATTCTTGTCATAATCATCTAAATCAAATTCTCTTCAAATATTATTCATCAATCAATCAACTTATGAGGTTATCAAACCGAGCTATTGAATTGATTAGAAGTCATATTCAGTCAAGTTTTGAATCTTATTAGTCAGGGGCAGTTCAATTTCAAATTGACTATCTCATCATCATATCAATCGGGGCATATAAATTTTATCAAGATTCATATCAAACTGGTACTGTCACTATCTTCACATCATCATCAAAAGATAATTATCTTCATCAAAACCCATATCAAGTTGGTTATCATCATCAAAATATTTATGAAGAAAGTAATTTCATCAGGTATCATATCAAATTTCCTTTATTTATCAACCAATCTCAATTAGATGCCCATCTTCATCAGGAATCATATCAATTTTCTCATCAACTTCATCATCCTTGCAATTAAGTGGTTTCATCAAGTCTAATATCAAATCACTTATTTGTCAATTTCAGTCTATCTTGTAATCAGGTAATCAATTTCATCAAATCTCATATCAAATTAATTTCTTGGTCATTTTATCCCCACTAATCTCAATTAGATGATCATCTTCATCAAGAACCATATCATGTTGATCATTGACATTATCATCCTTTCAATTAAGTAGTTTCATCAGGTCTCATATCAAATCACTTATTTGCCAATCTCATTCTATCTTTTAATTTTAGGTAACCAATTTCATCAAATCTCATATCAAATTAATTTCTTGGTCATCTTATCCTCAATATCATAAAAAGTCAATCAACATCTTTGAGTCAGTTATGGTTCTCTCTTGATTGATAAGTTTCATCATATTTCATATCAAGCTATTCATTCAAATATTCACATCAATCACATCACCGATTACAATCTATCAAAATCTCAATCATTCTAGAATCTCCAGTATCTTTGGAATCTTATTTGATCAAACATCAAGATATCCTTTGAATCAAAGTGTTGATCACACATTGAATCAAAGGGGGGAAAATGTAATCACCTAAAATTTTTCTGGATTTGATAAAAGGTCAAAAACCTAATCAATTAAATAATAAACATAATGACATAATTCAATTAAATCAAAGTTATACATTATCAAAGGTTTCATTGAGCAATAATCAAAGAGTCCTCATTAATTAATTATTCCTAGCTAATTAATTAATTTGAGATTAAAAATCACTTAGCTATGGATATTAATTAAAGTGATTTAATTAAGTCCGATTATCCACTCATAACAAAAAGGACAAATGAATTATTTTTCACCAATAAAATTCAAGAAAGAGGATTGCTCAAGTTTGAATTATGACCATTGATGTAATTAAATCTAGACCAGACATTTCAAATTCTATTTTTCCCTCCAAGGAGAAATCTATATAACCAGCTCTTCCTAAGTTATTTGCATATAGTGCATTCATATATAGTACATTCATAGTAACAAGGTTATACTAGATTGATAATTGATCAATTTAGCATCATTTATAGCAACTAAATATTAATTACAATATTCTTAGTGTTAGCAATAATAGTCCACCAACACAACTGAGAGCGGGAGGGGGGGTGAATAAGTTGCGAGCCAAATAAATTAAACTTTAAACTTTATAAACCAAATACTCAATGAAAATATGAACACATTAAATGTAACACCAAAACAAAAGAAATTATTGATGAGGAAACCCTGTTAAGGGAAAAACCCCAGTGGGAATTAGCACCCACAAATAATGCACTGAAAGTATTGTATCCCTGTTAGGAGATTTATACCTCTTAGGAGCTGATTATTACATATAGTACATGGTCCTTGTTAAAGGAAAAACCTTGTTAGGATTAAAGATAAATACAAGGCTCACTACCTAAATGTGAAGGTTAAATCCACCTTTTGGAATCACTGTCTGAAATACAGATATAGGAGTAATAGTAACCAATGAACTGACTGATAACAACTCGCTTTTCTTAAATAGTTCCAATGAAGTTCATCACAATCACTACCATTTTTCTACATCCAAAATACTTCACAAATACAAGCTCACAACTTTTACATTCCACAACCACACTTATCTCATCAAGAAACAACTCTTCTTTATAAAATTTTACAATAAACAATTAGGTCAAACTATTAAGACCAGGGAAAACTTTAGTGGCGAATATTAACCATTTGGAAAATCTCTCATGTCCATGACCTAAGATTTGGCGAATATAATGTGTAAATAAGGTTATCCATGTCGCTTGGACTTTATAAATATTAAGTCGAATGCCCATGCCCATCACCTATAGGTTTATGTAGTTTTATCCTTTTCTATCACAATATCGCCAATCAAATTAATTGTTGGACACTATAAATTGAAACATTTTGCCTACAATTTCTAAAGCTTTTTGTAATTGACAACCATATTCACCAATATGTGGTCAATATTTAAGGTTAGGGTATAGGTTATGTGACATGTGTCTTTATTTTAGAGACTTTCAATGAAACTTTATGACTTTGAAAACTTTGTCCCGAAATAGATTTGACGTGTGTCTATTTCAGAGACGTTTGGGGGAATCTTTGTGTCCTTAGAAACCTTGGCCTAAAATAGAATTGCTGCCATCGATCTGGGATCATCCAATGATTATAAAAAGTAGGGTTTCTTACTATTAAAAGATTTAAAATTAACTCATGAAACCTTAATAAAATAATAAAAGTCATTTTAGCTTTCGGGGGCACTACCCCCAAACCCCGATCGAATAATAATGGTTTCTCGGTATGTGTGCTTTTCACCATGATTTTTTCAATAATGAAATATTTGCCAAGATTTTATAGAATTTTCATACAATTGAAAAAAAATTTCCAGTACAAATAATATTTTTTCCATTCAAATTAAAAAAAATTCGCCAACAATATTAAATTTTGCCCCACAAAATAATGGAGGATTCGCCAGTATTTTACACCTTTTCCCAGAAGGAGGTTTCTTAAAGTTTTCCTTGATTAAGAATTCCCCAATTTAAAAAAATTTATATAGACCCTTGCTAAGATACACATGGTACCTTACACAAGTAAAAATCAATTACAATTCATCAATTATACTCCAAGATCCGTAATCCACAGTCACCATCCTTTAAACATGTTTCATCACAATAGTCGGCCAGAACTAGATCTTTGCAAGATCACAAGCTTTAGCTGATGTCACCAAGAACACAGTGACCCAAAAATCAAAAGTAACATTCTCCAACATGTATTCTACCACACATTAAGCTCAAAAATCACAACTCATGCTCGGATCCAAGTTATCTCTAAAACTCAGAGATCAACTCTGTCACTGTTTTGTACCCAGTCTTCAAAAAAACCACTATAACTTATTCCAATTGTAAGATCAAGCCAAGAGAACTTAGATATAAGATCACTACTCATCCCTGTATACATATCTATGCTCGCATGCTCTGAAATCCCATACAACATCTGTACGCTTCTGCTAGTCTTCCCTATACCATTGATAACTAGTCTATCTGAGACTTCCACTGAAACATATGTTGACATCAAAGGAAAAAAATGAATTTCAACACCTCTTACATAAAATATTCAAAGACTTAGATCATAATTTCATTTTAATACATCAATTAGAATCATAATTGCAACATTTTAGATTGCATTCTTATCTTAATTCATCTTAATTGCATAAAAATTATCAAAAACATAATAATTAGGTACATTTTCCTGGAAATTGGATCATTGAGGAGTTTTTAAGAACACATTAGGGTTTTCGTTTATGGAAAAACATCATTTATGAATTATCTCTTGGAGTGAAATATAGTTTTGGAGTTAAGGCTTGTAAAAATGACTAAATCTAGAAAGCAGTTTACCGGGTACAGGAGTAGAATTTTGGGAAGCAAACACTGTATATGATGAATGAAGACATGAAATCTTAGAGGAAGATATTTTTGGGTATGCTAGATGTTCAATTGAGGTCTCTTGAGTTTTGGAGTTCAGAGATGAAAGATACAAATGTTTGAAGTCATGGAAAGACAGTGATACAACAAGACAAAGTAGTTGAATGGTCGCAATGATTGAGGGAGTGTAATGTAGAATTGAAATGTGCTATGTTGGATTTGGATGGTGTATTACCTATATTTTTTTAGTGTATGATTTCTGAATTTTTACTTACTTTTTGAATAAGTTTTGGTTCCATGTTGTTATGTATTTGGGAGCCGACTGAGTATGTAATAAAATATATATATGAAGAGCTTGGTGCAGGAGCACACCTAGGCTAACCTCCATAGTTAGGATGTTTTGGTTTGTACTTGAAATTGGCCAAGTCAAGATAGTTTTTTTACTTTGGACCTTAGAAGTTCATTTCAATGTGGTCTAGGTGAGTTAGTCATTAGGTCTAAGGTCACCAAATTAGCCATTGTTAGTACTTTTTAAAATTCTTAGTGTTAGAAGTTTGAGTTAGAGTCTTCAATGTGCCTTAAACACATCAATGATGTCATAGAGATTCCATACGGTCATAAATCTTAGATCCTCAAAATGAAGAGGTTAGAGGTCCTAAAACTTAGGAAGTTGGCATAATGGCAAAGATGCCAAAAGTTGCTAAAAAGTTGCTATGACAACATTTGCAATAATTGCAAATGTTACATGCAACTTGGTTACATAGGATTCCCTTGAAGCTAGGAGTAGGGAATCAACCAACAAGCCCTAAAAACATGGAATATGAAATCTAATGGATAAGGAGGCTCGAATATAGGAGTTAGGCATTCATTGTAACAAGTTTTCCATATTGAATATAGCTCTGCAACTCTATATTTAGAAAACCCGAGCATTTTGATGTGACAGTCATGTGTAACAGATTGAAAAACTAAATATAGTGATTGTTTAGTGTTCTTTGGACTATTCTAATAATTTTTCATTTGATAGGTAAGTTTATTAGATTAGGATTGGTCTATTGAATAAATTGTTTTGTGTTTAGTGTGCTCACTAGTCTTATCTTGACCAGTTAGTCGATTCATGGCTCCCCCATGAAATATAGCCATGGGAAACACCTAAGTATGGATGGATATGTTAGGGGAGTCATTATTGTATATATTTTTATCATTAGGAGTCTTAGGAAGATGGAGAGATATTTTTACTACTAAGCCCTAAGCGAGCAGACAGTGCCCGGTTAGAGGTTTAGTGCTGAAGAAAGGGAGATATCTTGTAGGGTAGAGAAGTACTGTACGGACCAAGTACACTTATAGATAGGTTATGGTAATATATTGACACACTATGAGGATTGATTTCATACTAATCCATGAGACCAATTTTTGAGCAAGTTTTAAACTATGTTGTAGACAGTCCTAGAAATTAGGCCTATTAGCCCTATTGGACCTAGATTGTAGGAACCCTATGTACGGATGACCTAGGGGATTAAAAATTACAAAATATTTTGAGGAATGACAAAGGGTATCTGAATGTGGAATTGGATTTTCAACTTCTTTGGGAAAGTTTTGAAATAATTGGGAAAAAGTCACTGTAAAAGGCTACACATAAATAAGCCCAATTAGGCCTCTTGGAGACTAAAGTTTGAACTCGACTAAAAAGGGTTAAGGGATCCATAAAAATGGAGTCAAATGGGAACTAATTCATGGATTAAAACATGTTTAGCACCCCTGCAATGAATCATGAATGCTAGAGTGGAGTTGGCACTTAGAACCTTCTAAGTGTAGTGGGAGAAGTGAAGAATTGAATTAACTAAAAGGTGTTAGTCTTTCAAAGGTGAAACACAAAGAGTGAAACTCTTAGAGAAGAGTTGGAATTGGAATTAATTAATAATCTAAGCTAATCAAGACCTAGAGGAGATTAGATTCCTATAAGAGTCAAGCTAGGTCTCGTGGATGAAGTGCTAGCAAGCCTTGGAACACTTACACCATATTGGTATCAGAGCTTGATTAAGATCAGGATTGTGGTGGATATTTTAGCCTACTGAATCAATTGGAGAGAATAAACCAATGGGATCAGTAGAAGACAAAACCATGGTGACAAACACTATGTTATCCAAAAAGGTTGATGAGCAAGAAAAAGACAATAAGTTGTTAAGAGAAAGGTTGTCTCAAATGGAGAAACTCTTGGGAGAAGTCCAAGACAAAGCTGATAAGATGAAAGACAAGATAGATTAGAAATAAGAAGAAGAAGCAAGGGAGAAGGGAGTGGATTTAGAAGAGGAAGGTCCAACCCCTGACCCTTTCATTGTTGAAGAGCCCTTCTTAAAGGCATTGAAGTCTTTAAGTGGAAAAGATTTGGAAGGTGTACCACTATTTGGTGGACAAATGGATCCAGATTCAGTTGTGGATTGGATTGATAGTATAGAAAACCATTTCAAATGTGATGGTGTAATAGAGGCCCAAAAAGTGAATGTGGCCAAGTCAAGGTTGAGAGGATCAGCTCTCACATGGTGGAATTTTACTCAAACTGAAAGGGAGAAAGAAGGAAGGAGTCCTATAGTCACACTGAAAGGCATGGTGTCCAAGATAAAGAAGACCTACTTGCCTGCTGATTATGAGGTTCAGTTGCATAGAAGAAGACACAATCTCAGACAAAAATATTTGGATGTCCAAGCATACACTAAAGAGTTCCAAAAGTTGTGCTTAAGGTCACAAGTGGTGGAGGATGAAAGAATCAAGATAGCTATATATTTGAATGGACTCAAGTGGTCTATTCAAGAAGACATGAGTCTTGTGAACTTCAAAAACATTCGCCAATGTTATCAAATGGCCTTAAAGATAGAGGATGAAGGAAAAAGAAAACAAGAGAAAACCTCCAAAGGAAGAGGTAGAGGAAGGCATAGTAGAGGATAAAGAGGTTGGTGTGGTGGAAGGAGTTCAAAATCAAGGACACAAGGAGAAGTCAAGTACACTGAGCAGCAAGAGGGAAGTTCTAGTAGAGGTGGTAGAGGAAGGAACTCAAATTTCAGAGGAAGAAGTGGTGGACAAGGAAGAGGCAATTACTTTTCCAATATGAAATTTTATCATTACAACAAAATGGGACACCCTGCCTATAGGTGTCCAGAGAAGGGTAGTACTTCTCAAGGTGGTAACAAGAGAACTAATTTAGTTCATGAAGAGAAAAATGCAACAGAGACACACTCAGAGGTACCACTAAATTCAGAAGAAGGTGAGAACCTCATGATGAGGAGAACACTAATCAATGAGATGGTTAAAGAAGAGCCAAGCCAAAGCAGGTCCCTATTTAGAATCAAATTTAAGGTCATGGGAAAAGTATGTGGAGTCATTGTGGAATCAGGGGCTACTGAAAAATTGTATCAGAAGAAGCAGTCAACAAGTTAGGCATGACAAGGATACCCCACACCCATCCTTACAAGGTCACATGGCTCAATAAGGGACAACATGTATTAGTCAACGAGCAAGCTTGGGTGGAGTTCTCTATAGGGAGATATAAGGACAAGGTTCTATGTGATGTGCTTCCTATGGATGCATGTCACTTTCTCCTAGGTAGACCATGGCAATTTGACTGCCAAGCTATCCATGATGGAGTGAAGAACTCATATACATTCAAGAAGGATAAAGTAACTTTCAAAATCTAATCATTTTTAGAGGATGCAGATGTGAAGACAATAGGTCCTAATGTGCTTATGGTGGGTGAAAAAGAATTCATAGAAGCCATGGAAGAAGGAGAAGGAGTTGGCTATGCATTGGTACTAAGGCCAAGAGAAAAGAATGAAGAAAAATGAGACAAGAAATTAGAGGTACCTAAGGAGATGAAAAGCATGTTGCAGACTTATAAAGGCATAGTAAGTGATGGAAAACCATCAACATTACCCCCTAAAAGAGCCATATTTCATAGGATAGACTTCATACCCAGAGCCACCCTACCTAATAAGGTAGCTTACAAGATGACACCTCAACAAAATGAGGAGATTGCTAGGCAAATAGAAGAACTCCTTAACCAAGGCCTTATCAAGAAAAACATTAGCCCTTGTGTAGTACCTACTATCCTAGCACCAAAGAAAGGAGGAACATGGAGGTTTTGTACTAATTCAAGAGGCATAAATAGGATAACCATTAGGTATAGGTTCCCCATTCCTAGGATTGAAGACCTAATGGATTGTCTAGGTGAAGCCAAGTACTATAGCAAGATAGAATTGAAGAATGGGTATCACCAAATTAGGATACATGAGGGAGATGAATGGAAGACAGCCTTCAAAACCAATGAAGGTTTGTATGAATGGCTTGTCATTCCATTTGGACTATCTAATGCCCCCTGCACATTCATGAGGCTCGTGAATGAAGTCCTCAAAGACTACATTGGAAAATTTGTATTAGTATATCTTGATGATATATTGATTTATAGTAGGACAAGAGAAGAGCATCTTCAACACCTTGAGACTATCTTCAAGAAGCTGCATGAAGAGAAGTTGATGATCAACTTGGAGAAATGTGAGTTCATCAAAACAAAGATAGTGTACCTTGGGTTTGTTCTCTCTCATGGAAATTTGAAAATGGACAAAAGTAAAGTGGAAGCCATCATGAATTGGCATACTCCAAGGAGAGAAATAGAGGTAAGAAATTTTCATGGCCTTGCTCAGTATTATAGGAAGTTTATAAGGAAGTTTAGTGTTATTTGTGCTCATATGTTGGACACAATCAAAGGAGGGATGAAGACTAAGTTCATGTGGAATGAAAAAGCCACTAATAGCTTTGAGTTGTTAAAAGAAAAGATTGCTACCCAACCTATCTTAGTCTTGCCAAGCTTTGAGAAGATTTTCACCATTGAGTGTGATGCAAGCAATGTGGCTATTAGAGCTTTCCTAAGCCAAGAGGGCAGACCAGTGACATTTAATTCAGAAAAGTTGAGTGAAGCCAAGAGGAAGTAATCTTACTATGACATTGAAATGTATGCATTTGTTCTGGGTTTAAGGAAACTGAGACACTATTTACTCCCCAAGGAGTTCATAGTCTACTCAGATAATCAAGCTTTAAGTTTCTTGAACTATCAAGAAAAGTTAAGTCACAAGCACATGAAGTGGGTTGAGTACCTACAAGCTTATACCTTTAATATAAAACACAAGAAAGGTGTCCTCAATAAAGTGGCAGATGCATTGTCTAGAAGATCTCTCATAATTCAGGAAATTTAGTTCAAGAGTATGAGAATAGATCATTTCAAGGATCTATATGCAGATGATGAAGACTTTGCAGACATTTATAAGGTATGTGCTAAAAACAATAATCATTTTCATAGAAAGTATGTTGAATAAACTTTGCAAAGCAACCTTTTGTTTAAGGGAAATTAGTTGTGTGTCCCTAGAGGGTCTATTAGAGAGAACTTAATTCAGGAAAAGCACAATGGTGCATTGAGTGGTCACTTTGGGATCACCAAGACCCAAGAACTTGTTCAAAGGTTCTATTATTGGCCAAGAATGAACCTTGATGTTAGGAGGTATGTGGAAAGTTGCATTGTATGCCAAAGAGCCAAAGGTACTTCTTCAAATGTAGGCCTTTATCAGCTACTACCTATTCCCACTAGGCCTTGGGAATGCTTGAGCACGGATTTTGTAGTTGGGTTACCTAAGACAAGACAAGGCATGGATAGTGTATATATAGTTGTGGACAAATTCAGCAAGATGGCTCACTTTGTGCCATGCAAGAAAACTAATGATGCCAGCCAAATAGCCTCTCTCTTCTTTAAAGAGATAGTAAGAATCTATGGGTTACCTATGAGCATTGTGTCAGATAGAGCCACTAAATTTATGAGTCATTTTTAGAAGACTCTTTGGCAAAGGTTAGGCACTAATTTATCCTTTGGGTCTGCATACCATCCCCAAATTGATGGTCATACTAAAGTGGTGAATAAGAGTCTTGGAAATCTACTAAGGTGCTTGAACAAGGAATATGGTCAACAATGGGATTAGTTGATTGGGAAAGCTAAGTATGCTTACAATGACACCATAAACCAGTCAACAGGGAAGAGCCCCTTTGAGATAGTATATGGATTACATCCTAGAGGAGTCTATGAGTTGAGAGACTTGAAGGATGGAGTAAAGGCAAGTGGATATGCAGATGATTTTGCCTATGCAATGCAAGAGATAAATGATACTTTCAGGAAGACTTTGAGAGACAACACCATGAAACATAAAGCCAAGATAGATGAAGGTAGAAGAACAATTCAGTTCAATGTGGGTGACTTGGTCATGGTGCATCTTAACAAATCAAGACTTCAAAAGGGAGTCCCTCACAAGTTGCAGATGAGAAGGATAGGTCCCTGTCCTATTTTAGCTAAGTATGGTGATAATGCATTCAGAGTTGAGCTCCCAGAAGACAATGGACTGTCACCTATTTTTAATATTGTAGAATTAGTCCATTACAGAGGACCATAGCAAGACATGGATCCGATTCTCAAGGAAGTGATCAGAGATGTGGAAGATCTCTAATTACCCCCTACTACAGTCAAAGGAGATGACAGTGTATTGGATACTAGAGTCTACAAGAAGACTAGAACCAAAGAATACAAGGAACACTTGATAAAGAAGCATGGTCAAACCAATGTTCATGCAGTATGGGTAAAAGAATCAGAGTTCAAGAAGATGGGGATTGATCCAAGCATCCTCAATCCAAGGGTGGATTGAACTTTTTGTTTTGGGGAGGATGGTGCAGGAGCACACCTAGGCTAACCTCCATAGTTAGGATGTTTTGGATTGTACTTGAAATTATCCAAGTCAAGATAGTTTGTTTACTTTAGACCTTATAAGGTCATTGCAATGTGGGATAGGTGAGTTAGTCATTAGGACTAAGGTCACCAAATTAGCCATTGTTAGTAGTTTTTAAAATTCTTAGTGTTAGGAGTTTGAGTTAGAGTCTTCAATATGTCTTAAACAAATCAATGATGTCATAGAGATGCCATAAGGTCATAAATGATCTTGGATCCTTGAAATGAAGAGGTTAGAGGTCCTAAAACTTAGGAAGTTGGCATAATGGCAAAGATGCCAAAAGTTTCTAAAAAGTTGCTATGACAACATTTGCAATAATTGCAAATGTTACATGCAACTCGGTTACATAGGATTCCCTTGAAGCTAGGAGTGGGGAATCGACCAACAGGTCCTAAAAACATGGAAGATGGCATCTAATGGAGAAGAAGGCTCGAATCTTGAAGTTATTCGTTCATTGTAACAAGCTTTGCATATTGAATATAGCTCTACAACTCTGTATTCAGAAAACCAAAGCATTTTGGTGTGACAGTCATGTGTAATGGATTGAAAGATTAAATATAGTGCTTGTATAGTGTTCTTTGGACTATTATAAGACTTTTTCATTTGATAGGTAAGTTTATTAGAGTAGGATTGGTCTGATGAATAAATTGTTTTGTATTTAGTGTGCTCACTAATCCTGTCCTGACCAGTCAGTCGATTCATGGCTCCCCGATGAAACATAGCCATGTTTCTTGGATGGATATGTTAGGGGAGTCATTAGTGTATATATTTTTAGGATTAGGAGTCTTAGGAAGATGGAGAGATATTTTTACTACTAAGCCCTAGGCGAGTAGACAGTGCCTAGTTAGAGGTTTAGTGTTGAAGAAAAGGAGATATCTTGCAGGGTAGAGAAGTAATGTATGGGCCAAGTACAGTTCTAGATAGGGTATGGTAATATATTGACATACTGTGAGGATTGAGTTCATACCAATCCATGAGACCAAGTCTTGAGTAAGTTTTAAACTATGTTGCAGATAGTCCTAGAAATTAGGCCTATTAGCCCTATTGGACCTAGATTGTAGGAACCCTATGTACGGATGACCTAGGGGATTAAAACTTACAAAATATTTTGAGGAATGATAAAGGGTATCTGAATGTGGAATTGTATTTTCAACTTCTTTGGGAAATTTTTGAAAGAATTGGGAAAAATTTACTGTAAAAGTCTACAAGGAAATAAGCCTAATTAGGCCTCTTGGAGACTAAAGTTTGAACTCAACTAAAAAGGGTTAATGGATCCATAAAAATGGAGTCAAATGGGAACTTATGAATGGATTACAACATTTTTATCACCCATATAGTGAATCATGAATGCTAGAGTGGATTTGGCACTTAGATCCTTCCAAGTGTAGTGGGAGAAGTGAAGAATTGAACTAACTAAAAGGTGTTAGTCTTTCAAAGGTGAAGCACAAAAAGTGAAACTCTTAGAGAAGAGTTGGAATTGGACCTAGTTAATCATAGCCAATCAGGACCTAGAGGAGATTAGGTTCCTATAAGAAACAAGCTAGGTCTCTTGGATGAAGTGCTAGCAAGCCTTGGAACACTTACACTAGATCTTTTAAGAAGCAAAGAATGAATGTAGTGTGAATGGATGAATGGATGCATTGTGACGTTAGAATTAGATAGACGGTGATGCGAGCTACAACTATAACTACTTAAGCATAAAAGATACTTGTTTATGTTTATTTTGAAAATTTTTTGTAACAACTATATATTTCTGATTGTATGAGCAGTGAGCTTAGTGTATACCTTTAACATGGTTTTGAATTTCGTTAACATGGAAATGTACTAATGTAATATTTAGCTCCTAACAAGACTAGGTCTCCTAACAAAGAATTAATAATTTTAGTGCATATTTGTGGGTACTATCCCCACTAGGGTTTTCCTTTGGCCAAGGTTTCCTTGACAACAAATTTGTGGTGTTATGAGTTGTGTGCTTTGTGTTTATGTTCTTTTCATTTCAACAATTATCTGGTTAAGTTGGAATTTGATAAGTTTAAGTTTAAAGTGTTGTAATACTAATTCATCCCCCCTCTCAGTATTACTTAATCCTAACAATTGGTATCAGAGCTATTGGCCCATGGAGAGAAATTCTAACAACTTAAGGGAGATCAAGATGGATTTTAAAAGTTTGGAAGAAAACTTTGAAGCAACACTTGAAGACCTTGATAAGGCTATGGAAGAAAATGGTGACTTGTAATTCAAATTGAGAAGAGTAGAAGGTTTCATCAAGAAAGTGAAAGAACAACTGGAACTTTCCAGAAGTCTGAGACAAGATCTTATGGATAAGATAAAAGAGGATTTAGATAGTGATACATCAGATCAGATAAAAGAACTTGAACAAGAGAAATATACTTTGAAGCTTGATCATGAAACTACTTTTCAAATGAGTAAAGAGATTCAATAGGTAGAAGATGAAATAAAAAAAATTGAAGAAACCTCAAAAGGTGCTAACATTTAGATGAGACAAATGAAGATTGAACTTGATGACTATAAGAAAAAATATATGGAATTAGAGAAATAGAAATAGATTAAAAAGAGATAACTTGTTGAGGCTAAGAAACATATTGAAAAACTTCATATGATAAGTGATAAGATTGATGAGAAGAGAGATAGATAGAAATCTAAAGGAGACATGAATGGAGTTGGCTTCAATAAAGCTGAAAGTTCAACGAGTCAGGAAGAAAAATCTGAAGTGAAGATTGATGAAGAAATACCTAATAATGAAGAACCTAGAGATAATATCAGGCCTTTTAGAGGAGATGTTTTGGATCAAACAAGATTGGAAACATGAAGAGAGATTGTAGGGGTAAAATTCCTTACAAACCCTTTTCTGGCGATTATTTCAATTATCATGCATATGGACACAAGAAGGAAGAATGTAGGAAACCCAAACAATCAATAACCAAGCAAGATTAAATTAGAGAAGGAACAAAAACTAAGATCACATGTTACAAATGTAATAAGTTTGGGCACATCACACAATATTGTAAGTTATAGATTAATCATAATAAACCACCTCCTACATGCTAAAAATTTAATAATCTAGGACACATAGTGGAGTTTTGCAGATACAATGGAACTATGAACATAAGTGGACCTCCACCTATTGTTGCAAAGAAGAATATTGGTGATACTGGTAAGAGTATTGCAGACTACATGGATGAATTTAACAATAATTTTAGGAAAGAAGGAGATATGAATAGTTAAAAGGTATGGAAGGTAAAGGAACCCAAAGAAAAAACTAGACTTGGATTCAATAGTGAGAGCACTACTAAGAAAGGAGAGTCCTCTAATAAAGTTGACAATAAATACACTTCTGCCCCACTGAAGTCAAACAAGCCTAGTTGCTACTACTATGGGAAACATGGACATACTGCAAATGTATGTAGAAGAAAAAAGGGTAAGTCACCGAGTTCACCCAAGTTTGATGGATATTTCTATAACTGCAATAAGTGTGGGCACCGAGCACTTGAATGTAGATCAAAGAATGTAAAAAATAGAAGAAAGCCAAAGTTTGATGGACATTGCAATACTTTCAACAAGTATGGTCACAAATCTAAAGAATGTAGATCACAAAAGAGAAATGAAAAATGGGTACCAAATTGACAGAATATGCCAAGAAACTGACATGGTACATCTATACCATGGGACTACACTACAAGGATATCAAGTTTAGCCTATGGAAGATATGGACATATTGCTGCAAACTACATGTTGCTACATGGTGGGAACAATAGGAGATCTTGGAGAAACTGTGGCATGGCATGCTTCCATTATCACAAGCTAAGTCACCTTGCCAAATACTACAGGTAACGAGGCAAAGCTCCCACCGAGGAGGAGAAATATGAGAAATTGAAAGTGAATGTTGAAGAGATGAGAGATCAAATGAATAGGACATGGAGAAGAAAGAATAGGGATGATGGAACATCATTAAGGGTAGTTGAAGGCACCACTTCCTCCAGATCGGGTGCAACCGACTCTGCCTAATTAGTTATAAGGTATGTATAGGAACTGCAAAGAAAATATTTAAACCATAAATTGGTTCCTAGTACATGTGTATAGATCCATATTAGCATACTTAGATGTATTTGGATACATACTTTTAAGTTTATGTTTCATATTCATTCGGTGCAAGGAAATGGTAAAGGTAATCGGTAAAGTAAGTTAGAGGAGCATTAATTGTTATTTTTATGACCATTGGAAACCCTAAGGGTCCATTTCTTTCATATAATTTGTGTATGCTGGAATAGCCAATTCTAAAATTCAACTAAATTCTAGAATTCTGCTATTCTGAAAATGAATTCTAGATATGGGCTTGTCCTATTTGGTTCACCTGGAAGATGAATAAGAAGATGCAAATTCTGCATTTGGTTCCACAAAACTAAAATTGGAATTGGAATTTTGTTTTTGCACACATACACATATATACACACATGTGTGTGTGTATACACACATGTGTGTATACACATACACATGTGTGTATACACACACATGTGTGTATACACACACATGTGTGTATACACACACATGTGTGTATATATACACATGTGTATATATACATACATGTGTGTGTATATGTATGTATATATACACATATACACATACATGTATGTATATATACACATGTGTATATATACACACATATACACACATGTGTGTATATACACACATGTGTTTGTATACACACACATGTGTGTATATACACACACATGTG